>CACRXP010000144.1:650652-722263 GCA_902702965.1 Spirometra erinaceieuropaei
GATTAGGTGCAGTTTACGCTTTGACAATGAAGAGCCGACCCAGCTCTTTGAAACGTCAGCAGTTAAATAAACCTGTTCCGGAGAGCCAATTTTCTTCTTCTTATAATCTTCCCGGATCTCTAAACTTTTCCAATCTGAACTGGCAAGAAATCCTAATTTTCCCGGATATATTTTGGGTGTCTGTCTAAGTTATTTATGCGGCGGTCTAGTGATAAAATACAAACAAAGCTGAATTAAGGCGCACCGTAGAACGCTTTACCTGCTGTCAGTTATGTTGCTGAAAAATCGTTTGAAATGCAGGACATCCAGCAACGTAATTCTATAAAAATTAAGTTAATGCCGGATGGTGGCTTTAAAATAACTTCTTTCCCGCTGTAAGCAAGAAATGTACTGTCTCAAGATTGACTACTATATTCTTATGCATTATCTCATTGATTTTTGATGTCTTTCTGCAGGCTCCGGCTAAACACAATCATATCCCAAACCCTCTTCTAGCCGTAGCCTGCAGTCAATTAAAAGGAGGAAATTGCACAGACTACCTATTGGATTAAACTATTGCGATAACTTCGAAATTTCATCTGTGTCCATACTGACGTTTTCACTACTTTCAAGTAGATCCCGTTTTGATTCGTTTTGGAGCTCAAAGCGTTATTTTCCTATCAAGTCTAAATTTTTAAAAGACATACCTGGAATAATGCTACCCATTTAGTCAAGTATATTCCACAATTTCAGCTCCTATCATATTCTTTTAAGTAAAAAGACACGTGCTCCAATTGGAATGTCAATATTAATTAAAAACGGTATTTGCGCATGCGAACAGCTTTTGAGACCAGAAATTCACCCTGCATTTAGCTCAACATAAGGCTGCATTTTTATGGACGCTGAAGCTGATATCAGTACACGGACACACAGCCAATATGGGATTCAACGGTCTCCTATAGTAGGGATGTAGTCGTCAGACTCAAAGTCCTCACCAATATCCAATTTCAAAGTGTTCGTTATTAACTTACAGCCCTTTGACTATCGCGAGATATCTTCCCGTAAAAAGATGGGTACCCAAAATCACGCCCAGTGATCTACCCTTGAATTCTCTATTAGCCTGGTTTTTGTCTTGCATTTCAACTGAATTTTGTTAGGGAGCTAACGGACAGCAAGTAAAGCGTACTACGGTGTGCCTTAATTCAGCTTCTGTCGTACTTTTATCATGAGACAGCCGCATAAACATCTTAGACAGACACCCAAAATATATCCGGGAAAATAAGGATTTCCTGCCAATGGTCGGTAGAGTGTCATGCAATCAGAAGCTAAAGATAGACCTATAATTACGTCTACGTGTTCTTACGCCAAGTAATGCTTAATCTGTTGGTGCGATAAGTATCATTTCACGTACCAATACCGACAGTCAAACAGGACCAGGGCCGTAAGCCTAAGCACTGTGCATTGAGGACATGCCATGTCAGAAAATATATGCAAACATTCAAAAATATGCTTCTGATTTCAATCGAAAACACATTTAGATGTTTTATATTAATAATCGTGCAACTCAATCATAAAATATTCAGTCAGTATGTTTGGAGTAGCAACATGCGCCCTGAAGACTACACTTACACGGTACACACGTAAGGAAAAATATTAAAACTTCTAAAAAAATGTGTTTGAATTTTGAGTGAGCAAAATGCATAAATCTAATAATAGGACATAAGTGCGAAAAGGTTATGACATTTGTAAAGTTATTACAAAAAATCTCTGTTCACCGCATTCAGACTGTGAACATTTCCATAGGGATGCATTTAAACGACAAAAACGGATCAGTTGAGATCATGTTTGTAGCATATTAATAGTCATTTCTGTAATCCGCTAGATTAGGCTTCGGCAGTTCGAGTTGCCGTTCAGCAGGTGGTTATCCAGTTGTCTCCGGAAAAACATACGCTGGCAACTAGTTCCACTGGCGAAGGACCCGTCAGTGAGAAAAACGAGGAACGCTGATTTGTGTGGCACAGTTCATTTTTAAGCCGTTGAGCGAGTCCTCTGAGATTTGACTTGGGTACCATTTCAAAAAATATGTCCAAGTCGACATCCACATTAAGCCGTCATAACAACTGAAACGTTGTTATGTGGTAACCGATGTACTGCCAGTAGTGGAATGGAGATATGGTGAAGGTCGTCATGCGCTTCTCGTACGCAAAATGTTTGAGACCATAAATAGCCTTTGTAGGACGCCGTTGCCCCTATCAAGGTTATATATATATATCCATCCGTAGCCACAGTCGTAAATCATGTATCACCAGGATGCCGATTATTGAATGTGCTTGTTTCTGGCATTCTGCTAAGTATATAATCGGCAAAATGGGCAATTATGTAGTATTGATTGTATCCATCGACCATCGATCTCCATATATATTAAAAAACATCATTGAAAGCACGCACGGAAATATTATCTGATGTACTCATTTTATGACAACTTACGTCTTCTCCGAAATATTTTCACAAAGTGTAAATGTTTTGTTTGCAATTTTTTAATGCCGATACAAGACTCAGATGAGAGAAGTTTGGTTGGGGTACTCAAACGTTGTTTGCAATCTAGTTGATGAGGCAGCGGTCTGAGTGAAGACATAAAGTACTACAGAATGACTGTCTGAGACCTTATTCGTAATTTTACAATCAGCCGAAAACACACGCACACACAAATCTCAGCCAGATAGTTCAAATAGGACGATAGACACTGACGTTTATTGCCAAGGACATTCGCAGTGTCATGGTATCAGCAGCAAAGATTTTGCCGCCTGTATAAGCCCTGCCACTGTCACTACATTATCGAACCTTTTGATGTTCATTTTCAGTGTTCTGACGATCGCAAAGCACCAGTCAGTAGACTGCGGGGCGCCAGATGTTCCAACCTGAACTCTCGTAGCAACGCCATTTGGCCTAAGAGGTCGACCCGAGGCTTTGCAAACGCCCTGAGTGATCTGGCTGATTAAGGAGATGATTAAGTGTAGATATAAATTGCTACAGAATGACTAACCGCGACCTATTTCGTAGTTGCTCTGTTAGCCAAACCACGCCCAAATTACAGGCAGCTTCTAGAACTTCGACTCTGGGCATTAGAATTAATTGTTAATGTTCAGTAGCAGTTTCACAGCACCAGCATCTTAAATTGCATCAGATGTTGACAAATGTATGCCATTGAGAACATGGCCAAAATTGCGGATTTCTACTGCAGACTACCGATTCCACATTTGGCTAACTTGTTCTGTACACAGGCGTCAGATATGAAAGCAGGTAGTGGCAGACCTAAGAAACTGCTCTTCCATATCTGAGGTAGGTAAGATTTTGCTGAACATATCGCATAGGACATTTAAACAACATCTTCATGCATAATTCAATCATGAGTGCCCTTATATGCGGCTGCGCGTGACTATTTAATTTTGTGGCAGTCCAAAAGCCTAAATAATTTGCATCAGTATGTACAATGTGTTGATCTTCGTTGTTTGTGTACTTCTAGCCTTTTGTCTGTATTTTATTCAACTTACCATGTTAACAAGGATTTGTGTTAACCTTTGAGCAGGAGGATGTGTGTGACGTCATCGGAAATGTCGGTGTCTTGGAACTGTGCCTGGCGACTAAGTGCTGCTTTCGTAGTATGTTTTGTGGAGCAGGTTGTGAATGAAAGCAGGCCTCATGCTAGGGGCTTTTTCATATGCCATATGATAAAACGTCATGTGCGGATGATCGAGAGTCTAAAAATATGCAGGATTTGATAATGCTCATGCTCTACCTCCGATCTGAAACGTATCAGTCACAAGTTCTGTCCACTTGTATTACAATAGACCTATTAAATTAACAGCCGCATAATAAATAAACAGCGTAGAAAAATTAAATGTTTAATAATGCAATATGCGCTCCAAGCAATTAGTAAGTATATTTCCGCGCAGAGTCCAACACCGTGTTTTTTGCAGATTAGTTATGGATTATATATCCCAATTTTATCCCAGTTATATATCCCAGTTTTGAATTGCTGAAGCAACAATGTAGTGCAGATTTGGTGCTTGTGTGAAAATGGAAGCTGTTTTGTGCAAAATTATCTCGCCATTTCACATTGTAAAGCCCAGTCCACACATTGGCCTACTGTGATCTTGAGCATCTCATTTAAAATCAGGCAGTCTTCCGTGCATCATGCACCTGGGTGGTTATTCCGTTTTGATGATTTATGTACAATTCATTCTACATACCTTACCCAAACCGACCGGTCGACGAGCCTGTGGCACGGTGGTTAGATGCGTTGGACGTCTAACTAGTAGGTCGCAAGTTCGAGCCCCACGTGCGCAACACTGCGGGGTTAGGTAGGACTGCCTGACGACGGCCAATAAGCCCAAAATGAGCATTTCATTCTTTTTTGTCTTTGTCGAATATGTCATTTTGCCTATAGCTCGCGCCGATGTGCGATTGCCGGTCAAGCTTGAGAGAGAGAGGGCGAGAGAGCCTGTAAGGCACAACGTCATGTGCAATTCCGTAAGAACTATCCGTAAGCCTCCGTCTGTCTCCCTCTCCCTCTGATGGCAGTTTCGCCTAAACGTTTAGTTTAGAAGGAGCTGGGTTAACGCATGTAAAGTTTATAGAAATGCGAAATGCGGAAGTCAATCTAGACAGAGGGGTACCCATCGGTGTCCCCCTCTTCTGCTCATAGACTTGGCCGTTGAATGTAATTAGGGTATTAAGTCACAAGTATAATAGCTCAGTGATGTGTGTTTTCTTGAGCTGTTGGTTGATCTCACCATGCGTTTTGCGGAAAAAGCCATCAATAGTGTCGATATCCGGCGCGGATGGGAGGGGTGTGAATAACGTGATCATGACAAATTATAGCATCACTTCATCCGCCACTAATTTGAAAGGTTTGATGTGCATCATGAAAACTTCAGCTGACTGCGCTGTTTACTCCGAATCCTTGGTAAGTAAACAAAGCTGGTGGTACAACCACTTCGACCGTCCAGTAGTTGGGGTACCCCGTAAGTTGACGATTAGGGCGTAGCGGCAGTTTCCATTTGCGAATCTTCATCGGACCGTCTTCGGCCTGGTAGGTGGTTGTCTGTTCGTGACCCCTATCGCCCATACGAAGCTTGTTTGCTTCGGGAAACCAATGGATCGGTGTGCGCCCATTCCTGAGTGAATACATACCTGATCTGCAGCGACAGATAATGGCAGGTGGCGATGCACTGATGAACTTTGTTTCGATGGAGTGCTTATGACCCATCTGGTAGACCCTAGTGGTTGATTAGTTACGCCAGGTGCGTCTGAGCGCATGTTTGTTTTTCCGGTCCCAGCTGGTGGTCAGGGTTATGGTTGGCTGAATGAAGGCAAACATGCCCGAAACAGTGCTGTATCAATCTACTTCCAGACTCTGTCGTCTCCCCTCTGCTTTCATAGCTTGGCCGAATTCGGCCTGGTAGGTGGTTGCCTGTTCGTGACCCCTATCGCCAATACGAAACTTTTTGCATCGGGAAACCAATGGATCGGTGTGCGCCCATTCCTGAGTGAATATATATAGGTGTGCGCAATTCCCATTGCGTAATTATGTTGCGTTATATATGGCAAATTGTTACCGAAGAGTTGCAAATTTTGCATAAGCTTCATTTTGTTTGAGTTTATATGCATCAATTAATGATTGCTATTATCCTTCCAAATGCAATAGGTGGGCTTAGTAATGAATTGTCGACCGGATTTGGGAAATGCGATTTACTTTAAAAAATATTAATAAGTAGGATTGTAGAACTAAACATTCAACAGCACTATTCCATAATAACTCACTGAATTCAGGCTTTCGACTGATCTTCTTTCCGACTGCAAACAACAAGTATATTCTGTCAAGAATGACTACTCGATTGCTGTGCATCTTTCTCATTGATTTTCTATGTCCTTTAAAATCGAATTATATTTCATGGTAAATATGCATAAAAAAAGCATTCTTCTGCTCATTCGGAACAAAAAATTACGCCTTATTCCAATATTATACCAGAAGCTGACTCGCACTGGCTACAGGATAAATTCACCATGTCATGACGGTCGAAAGCTGGCCATAATAGTTGGACGGCCTTTAATTTTGGAGTCATCGGTCAACGCCTACAGCTGGGCCGGACTTGTAAATTCAATAAAAAAATTCCGGAAAATGGGTCGACTCAATTTCTTGACAGAGGAACTGGGATTAATTGCAGCAAGCAAGGCAATAATTAAAGTATTTAATGCACCCTTTTTTGTGTTCACGATGTTTCTGAAAGTTAGGTCTCACCTTGATTTTGAACTCAATGGCCATTTGCAGCCAACAGATCTCCTTTAATGACAATGTTACTTCACGATATTAGATACGCCTTGAGGTCCTGCAGTAGATGCCGGAATCAACGGTGGTTTCTAACTGGGTGACTACTAGTATCCCAAATATAGTCACAGTCTGAAATTATTTCAACCCCCAATAGACATCTCGTTTCTGCCTCGCGCACCGAACCTCCGACAGATGACCTCATGCTCTCATCCTCTTTGAGTTCGATGTTATCCTTCTAAGGACTGAGGTGGAGGTGCTCCCAGAACCGCAGGTCCAAGGAACTGGCATTTTCTGAATAATGCTATACTCTTTTTTCACTGCTTCAAGAAAGGCTAATCGAGGTAGGTCTACCCGAAGCATAAAGTAGCCTGCCCTAGACACATTAATTTCCACCACTGCTAATTCACTTCACCCTTCACGGAGAAACTCATGGCATTCTAGCAATCTCGCGCTTGCAAACGATATGACTTTGTAGTTTGCTGACATACCTGGGCTCATACGCAATACGACATGAAGACGCGAGCTGGCTTCTTCAAGCTACAGCTTTCAAGGCTAAACTTCGAAGGGATTTGTGAAATTAGTCTTTACGTGCTAACCGATTAGATGTCGATAATATGCATCCTCATTGTGAACGCACAATATCGGGCGAAATGTAAGTCAAGATCTTATGTACAGAGGCAAGCATTTGGTTGACGGTTTCCGTTGTGGTTTGTATCAACGACACAATTTGAGGCCGCTTTGGGATCGACTTTTCTGTGCCCATCCCAACAACTGTAGACACTCTTTATTCCTCCATTGTCGCCGGTCGTCCGAAGTTCTTAAATCAACCGCCGACATTTTTGAGTACGGCGAGCTTTGTGCCGCAGACATGTGCGGAGATTCCGGCGGACGCAAAACTCGAATTGGTCATTGGCACGTAGGATACTGTGGACTATTCCAAGTTAAAACCCATCACAAATATCGGCGGGATTCACAGACAGTCGCAGACACGTCTGCGACCTTGAGAATTACAATCTTAACAAGTGATATATCCATGAGGAAAGAGTGGCCCGCATTTATATGTCTTCACAATGTAGCCGATTCTGAAAGCACATTTAAATAATGTGTTCGGTGTTCACGGAAGGACATCTTTGATTCTTGCCCATGCGGTGTGAATCAACTGAGCCATGTCAGAGATTTCCAAACATTTGAAGAACCTGAGAAAAGCAGTAAGATTTTGAAGCAAAGGTGCGCCGTAATTTCAGCATCGGACCCTTTAGAAGTTGATATTTGTTTATGTTTATGCAAGTTACAGATTCAGAGCTTTCAGCAAAATTCGAGGCGCATTCCCAATTGCCAGTCTACAAGGACAGCTGGGACGTTCTTAGCTGGCCTTTTGGAATGCCGGAACCGTCCAAATTGAATAACTGACTGAATGCCTTAAATGAAATAAATAGATGCGATCGTCTGGCATTTTACCTTCTCAGTCCAGTCTATCATCAGCGCAATAGCATATAAGTGCAATAGAGGCACAACGAGTTATGTATTTATAGAACGCATATACGCGACAACTATATATGTCTCATTAAGTAGCAGCACTCGCGTTTATCGCTTTGGTATTTACATGATGTTATGAGCGATTGTTGACCCATACCTGATCGTTCATAGCCATGAGTCCATCACTCCCCTTGATCATTAATGCAAAGATTACCCGACAATTGACTGGCTGCCGTCGGAATACTTAGTTTTTCGCTCCATCCCGGCATGGATAATTAAATTACCCTGGCAAAATCGTCATTTGAAGTTGCCTTTAACTATGCAGATCAAATTGCCTAGTGGATGGTCAAGTGGCCTTGTTTCCGACAAACTGCCAAAATAGGTAGGTTTCTAGTCAATCCAGCACTGTTTACGTCTTCTCTTAAATCAGTTTCGGCAAGCCTTTTACATGTGTCCGAAATCGCATTTTATTGCGGAAGTATTTGGCCTGCATTTGCGAAGAACGGCTAAAAATTCCTTCAATTCAAATTCCATCAAGTGCTGGCGCCTGTAGAGAATGTACGGGGTAAGTTAGGAGATGGAGCTCCATTCACTCTCCATTAATTTTAGCCTGACATTTATATTTGGATAAGAACGAAAAGAAAACGACTCTAGCGTCACATATATTACCCCACCGCCTAAATTGAGCATGCATTCTGCGTTCGATGTTGTTGGAAACTCTCGCCCACTTTTATTGAAATGCTGCATTACGATTCCATCTATTTTTGACATTTTAGAACTGCACTGCGTATCCATTGATACTGGGATTAGGAAGGGGATAGTACTCAGGTAGGATTCAGATTTTAAAATTGTGAATCCACCAGTTCTCCGGATTACAAAATCGAAGCACAACTAGAATCTTATTATCGGATTCATTAACAGTAGATATTCATATCTTTGAAATGCCAGCCAAAATGATAAATGCAATTTGGGCTCGAAAAAATTACTTACTAAGACTGGTAAATTAATCACCGTGCAACCGAATCTTAAGGCATTCCAGCTATTTCGGGATTGCGGCTTCGAATTAACTACTTTTCGGCTTCTGACAAAAATCGCAGTGCGTAAAAATCACTCGCGTATATAGAAAGAATTTTTTCAGTTGATTGTCCGCGCAATTATGGTTTGAACTAATTTCGTATAGCTGTTTGATCAAAACATATGTCGTCTTTATATTTCATACATCACTGGCGGTTTTCTGAGAAAGATTTTAATCAGGTGAGTTTTTAAAAACGTGAACTGCACGGCCATAAAACACCGTGTTATATCATTGCAGTTTTTGATATTTATAGCTTGGATCGAATCCATTTCTTAACTTTGCAAGGCATTCCATAGTATCGTCCAAATACCGTAGAGGAATGAAGGATTTTTCGTGCATTGCATTACAGTAGATTATGTTCTACGCCAATATTTATCTTGCAAACTCACATTGAATACATTCAGTGATCATTCCCATTAAAAGTTTTCCAACATTCCGACATTCGATTTCAATAACGAAGGTCTACTTAGTGCACCTTATGCTACTGAAAATTCATTTTTGCGAGATGCACTTTTTGCAGGCGACCAGAAAGTAGTTTGTTAAAATGTCTGCACTCGAACACGACGTAGGATCCGCATTTAAAAACTTCGAATCAACTTGCTCTCCTCAATTCAAAATCGAATCCCAAATATACTCTTAGCATCCTTAATCTATGAAATCTCAGCCAAAATTCTTAAATGCGTTTTGGACTTGGGAAAATTAATTTAGTAGGACTAGGATATTAATTTCCGCGCACCAGAATACTAAGACACTCCAGTTAATTCAGGATGTCGTCTTGTGAGTAAAGTCTTTCCAGCTGCTCGCAAAAAGTACAATATGTACGAATTGCTCATGTATGTTGCATGAATATGTTCAGTTGATTGTCGATGCAATTCTTGACACAAAGATTATTCTCAAAAACAATTCACTAGAATATTTTTTCGTTTACTCCTTTGGTAGAAAAGTAAGACCTCTAAATTGCACACTTCACTGACTGTTTTCGAAAAATGTTTATAATAGCAAGATGTTTTGCAAATGTGGATGGCAAGTTCAAAGAGCTTCGTAATTTATAATGGTTATTTGATGTTTACAGTATAGATCTAATCCATTGCTAAATTTTTCAAGCCATTACATTGTCTCCTCCTAATATGGTAAAGAAATGATTGATATTTCGTACAATGCCATACAGCACACTATGTTCTACACTGATATTTATCTTCCGGAGACGCATCGAGTACAATCAGTTATCATTCTCATGAAATGTTAACCGGAATTCGAAATACGTTTTTGATAAAAAATGTTTACTTACTGGATGTTATATTACTGATTAGTCATTTCTGCGAATTGGAGATTTCGCGGATGGGCAGAAAGTAGTTAGTTTAAAAGCCTGCACTCTGACACGACCAAAAAGGCTTGCAACTAAGCAATAAGGTATTTAAGGAAAAGGATCATACTCAAGTAATCTCCTCGACATGAAAACGAATAAAGTCGAACATTCGGATATACTGACACCAACCGAGGACATGAAAACTGCCAGACTAATTTGCAGCTTGTCACTTATTGCAATCATTAGGTGGTAAGGCCTATATGGCATGCCTTAGGCGATGAGCGTGGGCTCATATTTGAATGCATCACAATAATCATTAATTTGTGTTCATAATCACAAACCTAAGGATTCGGATGCAAAAAGGCATTGAGCTCAAATCTCGGAACGTTTTTCCGCTCTACGTACTATAAAAGACGTGAACAAAACAATTCCTGTACCTAAACATGACCATTTGTTGACACATATGCATATTTATGTATGCAGATAATCCAAAGACTTTTATAGAATAATTCCACGTTTCAAAGTGATTGGTGATGCCTCACACGCCAATTGTGACTCGCACTGTCTTACCGCTTTTGACATCATACCATGACCGATGAAAGCTTGCAATAACAGGTGGATCGATTTCAAGGAACGGAGTCATTCGATTAAGCTTACAGCTGGGCTTAACTATTAATTTTGGTAAAACACTACGGGCTCATGAGACGATTCAATTACTGGACATGGAAACAAGTATAAATGACAGCAAACAGGGCAATAATTCGCGTACCGAATGCATCGTTTAACGCGTTCACGATGTTTGCCAATGTCAGATCTCACGTTGCTTTTGAATCCAATGACTATGGTCAAAACTAGTACGTCCTAAAAAGGCAATGTTGCTTCATGAAATGCATCACACCTTATCCAGTTTTATAAATCTTTAGTCAATCCAATGTTTCTCATTTATTACAAACGCAAGTGTCTTAACAAAATGTTTTCAACATGCTGATTATCACTGGGTGAAAAATCTTCCTCAGGCACCAATAAACGAAATGATTGAACAGGCTTGTGGCCATATGTGGGATGAAAATTTTTAGAAGGAATGTGTCCCGTTCGAACACTTTCAGTTCAATTAGCATATAAACAGAAAAATATTAACACATGTTCATTGTATTGCCCTCCATTTTCAATGGTCCATATTCAATTTGCCGGCTCCTATTTTCAATCGGACAATCAGATTCCGCAATATCAGCTCCACTGTCTGCGTGCCTGAAAAATCAGTTGAAAGGAATCTGGATGCTATCGTGATTTTGAAGTCCTCTGGTTACAATTTTGCAGATCAGGATCGCATAAGCAGGGTTTTTGCTAAGAAAAACCAGGTTACCTCGGAGCAGCGAAAGTAGGCTCATCCAACTTGACGGCTTTAACATCTCACTATTAGACGGGGAAGGTGTAGCCATTAATGTGATGCAAAGTAAGAGATCGTGAATTCTGAGAAATCTGACAGATGAAGCTCGAGCCAAAGATGATCTTGTACTGCATGACTCTGAGGACACC
The DNA here is from genome assembly GCA_902702965.1 of Spirometra erinaceieuropaei. Lineage (NCBI taxonomy): Eukaryota > Metazoa > Platyhelminthes > Cestoda > Diphyllobothriidea > Diphyllobothriidae > Spirometra > Spirometra erinaceieuropaei. The sequence goes on from CACRXP010000144.1 coordinate 662,356, forward strand.
AACTATAATCTCAGCCTCAAATTATCCCACACATTCCAGTAAGCCTCTCTTTTCTGTTGTCAACAATGCTCTTGCCAAAATCCACCTTCTGCTTTCATGCACTTTGATGATGATTATGCTTTTAATGCGAGCCGTATGAAGGTCGAAATTGGAGCCCTCGTAAACGCGCATATACGACGAGTGACTCGGGGCTTCCCACGCAATCTTTCAAGAATGGTTCCTCCTTTAGATTCAATGGTTTTAAAAAAGTGGTCCGTCTCCAATCGTGAGATGCACTGGTCTTACTTCCCTTTTCATGTTACCGGCTGCTTATGCGTAATCGACTGTGATGTTCTCCAGGAAACTACATTAGCCATGTACTTCAAACTACAGATTCCTGTTGACGAGGACTGATTAGGTTTCATCGTGATTAAGTTGGATCACTGTATTGAATCTCCTCCTCATATGTGCTCCAAAAGTGCCGAAGGGTGTAAGACAGGCGTTTGTTCTGTTTGCACCTGAATTCACGCCCGATTTTCCACTTGGATATTCCCTCAGCCACACGGCTTGACCCTGCTTCTGGATTGGAAACTCGTTCCAAGTGCGATATGTGATTTGGATGATCAGGAAGTGGATTGCCAGAAGAGAAAAAAGCAAAGCAAGTGACTGATTCACCCCTATTTTTATACTAACAATCAACCAACCACACCTGAATATAGCCTTGACTATAAGGATTTAATGTCAATGGTCACTAGCAGGGCCATGAAATCGGCGTCTATAAATATGCCAGACTTATGTGATACAGGATTCATAAGTGACTCATGTACCGCATGACAAATTCCTCAGTTTGCAGTTATTGTGTGAGGATGGTGGCGTAGGATGTGTACGTCGGGTTCGTAGAGTACATAGTACAGTCACCAGGGGTTTGGAGCGACGTGTGATAACCATATGGGGTCGGCTTTGTCCAAGGAAGATAGGACGCCTGTGTCAAAGTCTTCTGATAACACAGCACTGCGTTCGCTAGCCTCACAGCCACTGCCTCGGATGTAGCCTGCAACCGTTTGCGAGGGCCGCTGACGAAGCTTGCTGGTGTCCGTTAGACAACTTTAAGCACTTCCTTGGCATAGACCTGGTTATTCGTATCGACAAGATGCATAAGAACCGAACTCAAACTAGATCTGTTCTCATCTCTGGCTGGCGCAGTCGATATAGATTCACATACTCTCTTTTGCGGGCGTCTCCTTTTGTGGCCAATGTGTCCCCTTCCATAGGGGCAAGTGAATGTGCAAATACATATAGGCGTGGCATTCAACGGTAATCGATTCTTTTAACTAAATCACAGAAGGAGAGAGCTTGTTATGCCTGCATGTTATAACGCCACTGGGATTTCAACCGCCGTCCTAACCACTTGGCGACAGTAATGCGCAGTCCACGCACCGACTTAGAATCATCACTCACATAATATCACCCTCTCATACCTATATACCATTTCACGCTAAACACGTCGCGACGGTGGCGTGGGAGCTATGAGTGTTAATAACTTTTAGGTCACTTATAAACCTTGCACAATTCTTTTATTTTTATTATCGAAGTAACTGCGTTGGCCTGATAATGAGTTAACAAATACACCTGTTTGTCAAATTGACACTTCTATCATTTTTCAATTTTGTTGTTTAAAACAACAACTTAAAACATGAAACGCCTTCAGTTTTACTGTCCATTACATTGTATGTACTTATCCCAACTGGTGTTCGCCTGTTCAGATCACTGTTTTATGTTTGGAAATAATGCTGTTAAGGAAGTGCAGTAAATTTTAATGAGTTTTGAGAACATATTTTGTTTATTATTTGTTGCTCCTTGGTAATAAGAAGAAATCACAAGAGTCTAGATCGGTTGAATAAGGGAGTGGAATATATTTTGTATGCGTTATTTTTCCTAAACCCGATTGAGTTTAAAGCTGTGTTGGCACGCTTGTTGTTATAAAATAACAGGTCGCTTGTTCGTCATCTTACCCAATCGCTTCAACAAAAGTTATGGAAAATCGACCGACGTCGTTTTGAGAGGTTTAAATCAAATTTTCAATTGAGTTACCTAGCCACCTTGGCACTTTATTTGACTCAGAATTTCAGCCTTTTTTCCAGTCCGACACTGCTATCGAAAGACGGCTTGGTCATTTTCTCAATGAGATTGAAGGTACATTTTACGACCTCACTCCGGGGATCTACTGAATTAATTCGTGAGGCTTATTACTTGATACGAATAATACCTAGCTCTTTAACTTAGATGGAACCAACGTCCCTCAAGGAGTTTTCTGGGTCTTCTGCGGCACCCAGGGCAGTTTTTAGCTGTCGACCATATCGTTGGAAGTTGGGTGGTAAGCTATCGTCCGAATGCGTGTGCAGCTAAGGAAATTGAGTAGTTTTTGGAAGAGTGCCGACTTAAACAGGGTACCACGATTAGCCGTAATCGTGAATGGGACACCGACCATGGCGACCCAACGACTAACGAAGGCCTTCACGATGGTACCAACCTGCGTATTCGACCAAGAAATAGCTTCAGTCCAGCGGATATATCGATCGACACAGGTAAGGCTGTGGGTGAAACAATTGGATGGAGGCAATGGGCCTACGACGTCCATGTGCACATTACTGAACCGTGCGTCGGGACTGGAAAAAGAGGCTGGTGGGGACTTGTTGCAACGCTGCACTTTGTTGCGCTGTCAAATGAGATGGGACCTAGCCCCAGCATTGACGTCCTTATTCATGCCAGGCCAGACAAACCTTTCCGCGAGCAGCTTTTGAGAGGCTCGGATTCCAGGGTGGGATAGTCCACGCAAGGTTTGACATGCAGCTCAACGCATCGAGGTGGGCATGAAAGGGCGATGAAAGCGAGTTGAGACGTCAACAAGTATGTTACCAGAGCCGGTGGTCAGTGGAACGTCTTTGAGTTAGAGACCACTAACAGACTCGTCATCAGGACAACCGACCCGCTGTTGCTCATTCGCCATGGCGCCAATCTCCATCCCGTGTAAGAGTTGGAGGGAAGACAGTGAGGGTCTGGACAGCATATCAGCCACCTTATTCTTTGGCCAAGAATATGGCGGAGTTCGGTGCTGAATGGGGAAGTGTTTTCCAGGTGGACGATTTCTCTCAAATTGTACTTGTCGGATTGGGAACGAAGTGCGACAGTCAACGGTTTGTGGTCAGTGAAAACAGCGAAGTCCCGACTTTAAAGAAAATGCCGTAAATGCTTCACAGCCAGATAAATTGCAAGTAGTTCACGGTCAAAGGCCCTGTGGCGTGTCTCGGCTGGTAGGAGTTTTTTGGAGAATAAGGCAACTGGTCGAGAAGGACCAGCAAGGTGTGATTGAAGGACTGCTCCTACAGCTACGGTCGAGACATCTACCATCGGAGACAACTGAGCTTCGTGAGCGGTATGCGTGAGTAAGGTGGCATCGGCAAAGGAATTTTTGATTCTCTCAAAGGCAGTCAGGGCTTCAACTGTCAGCTCGAGGGGACCTTTGGAACCAGAAATAATGTTGGTGAGCGGCAACATGAGGTCAGCACAGTTCGGTAGGAACCGGTGGTAAAATTGACCATGTCAAGGAATCGCTGTAATTGACACTTGGAAGTTGGAGGAGGAAAATTTCGAACTGCTGCAACCTTGGAGGGGAAAGGGCGCAAACATTCAGAGTCGACCTGATGGCCGAGGAACTCGAGTGAAAGCACACCCTACACGTACTTGGAGGAGTTGATGACAACGCCGAACTTATCAAGACGGTCAAACACCAGAACAAGATGCTCTTTGTGTTCTTCTTCATCCCGGCTCGCCACCAAAAGGTCATCAATGTAGGCAAACACAAATGGTTGGCCACGTATGACATGGTCGTGGAACCTCTGGAACGTTTGGACGACATTACGTAGACCGATCGGCATGCGGACGAACTCAAAGAGACCGAAAGGTGTGGTGACGGCTGTTTTAGGGATGTCCCTAGGGCCGATTGGAATCTGATGAAAAGCACGCAACAGATCAATCTTTAAGAAAACCGCTTTGTCAAAAAGGGCCCCAGCAAAGTCCTGAAAATGAGGCACGGGGTACCGGTCAGGAATGGTAGCGCTGTTGACAGCTCAATAGTCGGCACAGGGTCGCCAGTCGCCTGATGTTGCCTTGGGCACCATGTGCAGTGGGGACGCCCAATTGCTCTCGGACGGTCGAATTATTCCCAGTTGCAGTATGTGTTCAAACTCCGCTTTCGCGGCCTGAAAACGCTCCGCTGTTAGTCGTCTCGGTCGAGCAAACACCGGAGGACCTAAGGTGCGCATATGGTGGACAACATTATTTTGGACCTCACCACTGCGGAACTGGGGTTTAATAAGGTTGGAGTGACTAAGAAGCAATTTCCGAAAAGGAATAGCAATATCCGTATCAAAGACAGATAAGTTGATGGGAGCAGTAAAGGGAGTTAGTCCACGAACAAACAGACCGGTTGTCCGGTCGAGGAGACGGGCACGTCGGCAGTCAATAGGGAGATCGAACTCGGCAAGAAAGTCCGAACCGAGGATTGCATGACAGACATCAGCAATGACAAAGATCCAAGTGAATGACCGGCGAAGGCCAATGTTCAAGTTAAGGGACCGAGTACCAACAGTAGGAAAGGGGGAACAGCTGACTGCTTTGAAGTGACGACCAGGGCTAGGTATACGATGATCATCTGCGGTTGTGGGAATAGCGCTGATTTGGGCTCCAGTGTCAATCCGGAAACGTCTGTGAGTCGCAGTGTCACAAACATAGAAGGTGCGACCAGAGCCGGAAGAGCGAGAGAAAACGGTCGCATCTATTCTCTGACTAACGGGTTTCCCTGTTAAGGCTTAAAAGAGCAAAGTGAGGAACAGCGAAGTGCCTTTACTCCGAAAGTAATGTGATATCAACAAGTATCAGCAGTAGTTGTTAGTAACCTTACTCCGGACAAATAATTTATCCTTACCGTTCCTTTGATTTGCTCGCATATTCTACCGTTGAAGATGGAACAGGTTCGCCGGCGGATTGCGAAGAATGACATTAGTTGCTTGGATTTTTATGGGCCTCGACGTCTCGGCGTATTTCTCTTCGGGCCGTTTCTGTAACACGTCGCGCGCCAAGCCTGGCGGGGTGGACATGCGTAGTGATAAAATATCGAAGGATGCCATGTATGTCAGAACCAGCAAGATGAAGGAATGGCTGTACACAGGTGAACAATCGAGTGTAGTTTATCACATTCTATACCACAACATTGTAAAGGCCAGATAGGACGGCGCCCCACCTCACAAATGCTTTAACACAAACGGGTCGTTTGGAGGGGCGATCCACTGTCTCAAGTCGCAGCTCACACGCTGGAGGAAGTCCACGAGTTCGACTTCGGCAGCACGCGAGCCGGCGAACAAGACGAGGTGGAAACTGTCGGAGGCGTTGCTGTCAGAAACCAACTCCTCTGTTAGACATATTGGCCTACCATCGTGTTATCACACGTTACGCGCACGCAGCCAGGAAGCACTGATCACAGAGCAGAGAGAGGCAAACGCCGTCATCACCCCGTGAAACCACTATGGGCCAGGCCGCCTGTACCAGACCTGGACACGGACGTAACCCTTCCTGCCCCACCCTCACGGCACGACGTTCTTGCACTCCAGCGGTGTTTTATGATGAACTCCTGTTCGAATTCGAAAGCTTACGTTAATAAAGCAGCCGTCGCATTGAACACATCGTTGTCTTCTCTTCAAAAGTCTTCTGGGCTGCATATACTCTCTTCCATCTATGGCGCGAGTGTTGTGAAGCTCCACTTCGGGGCCGAGATGTGGATATGGCCATTTGACCGTCACTTACGACGAGGTCCGCCATTGCCACACTTCACTACGAGACAGAGTTGTGCCCCAGTTACTTCCCGATCACCTCCTACTCTCACAGGTTTGGAGTCACAAAACAAAGTCAAGACGATCGGAGATAGGTGTTGACACAGTGTCCGGACAAAACTAACGTCACATCTATGCATGCCAAACTCAGAACTGTCGCTAATAGTCAGCATCGTTGATGACACCCCATCCTTTGTTAAAAAAGGCAACATGCATAAGATTTGGGACAACATTAGATGACTAATATGGTTTATTTGGAAGATGAAGGAATGACTGGACACAGGTGAACACTCGGATGTCGTTTATCAAATCCTGCACCATAACTGTCCTTGACATTGTAAAGGCCAAGCAGGTTGACGTCTGAAGTCACAAATACTTGAACGCAAATGGGTCGTTCGGAGAGGCAACCCACTGTCTCAAGTCGCCGCTCACATGCTGGAGGACGGCTGCTTTTTGTCAGCAGCTTTTTACCAGGGCGGAACAAACGTAGTTTTTTTTCCATATCGACATTTAGATTGCCTTTCCATCGATGTCCGACGGAATGTTTTGCGATCAGCCTTCCATTGTCCTCACAGAGATGGCGTCTGGCAAACTACATCAAATGGTGGACGTGGGTTGCTCCGAATTCGAGCCACTGCAGGAGAGATGCCGAATCATATTACGGAAGTAACTTACCAACATGGGGATAGCTGGTATGCCGGCTAGGCTTCTGATTCACCCAAGTGGCTGGACAAGCCTTCAATCATTCTAGAAGTCTGGCGTCACACAGCACGTGAGCGGCGTCGTAACAGCCGGAGATCTGACCAGATGCCCGATCTTGGTTGTTTTAATCGATAATCACTTTCGTTTATTCCCTTCAGCGACATTACCTCCAAGGTCACGTATGGACGAGTAACCCTCAACCTGTTTCCAACAAGTCGTTTTGTCGTTCTTTTCGTTTCACCACGACTCCCTTGCAGTAGTTTTCCACTTTTTATGGTCGATAATAAATTTACATCTTTCGATTATCTGCCCCGTCATGTATGATGCCCTGCCTGCCTGTATCATTCGATGCCGCCCGTTGTGAGACATAATGACTTCTAGACAGGACTTCTTCCAAACAGCTGGTCCGTCTGAATTCAAGCTGCCGTCAACCCCTTCCAATTGCATCTGTCATCCGACGACGCTATCTCGCTCAGCCGCTGTAGCGTGTGAGCGTATCATTCGGTAGGCATCCGAAAAGAGTTGCCTCTTGTCCGTCCAGTCTCTCGAGACAAGCGCTATTGACAAGAATTCAGGACGCATCAAGAGCGTAGCTGCAATAAGCGCGTGCGCTTTCAACTATCTATTCATTGTCGGACCTGTATAGTAACGTAAGAGGGGGTGAAATACAGGCTGAAGATGCACAGATCTGGTGTTTAGTAATCGAAAGCATATGTTTCCCGAGATTGACTTTCTAAATGTCAACATGGGTATCATCACCAACTTAACGAATACTTGATGAGCTGCTTTGGTATTTTCTTCAAATAAACCTTGACTCATTTGTTCACCTCTGCGTTCGCACATTGCCCACCGAACTGGTAATAAGCTTGCGTGGATGTTTGCAGGAAACCCATGTAAATATCCATTTTTGTTCAAATAAACAAACATTGACACAATAAACCTTTGAATGTGAGCGTGATACCAACAATGCCTATCTTAATTTATCATGTCCCCAGGTCATCTTCATTGAAATTAGGCCAACATTTTCTGTCACCAACGTTTAAACTGCCACACCAAGTCCGACGTTTTCAGTAAAAGCCGTGACGCGATTGAATTATGCGTATTTTCTAAATTTACGGCCTCCAATAGCGAAGCGAATGACTGTATTCGACTTGGCGAATGACGCACACGGATAGTTTGCGATAAAAAGCACAGATAATTCTATGAAAGATCATGAGTACCTCGAACCTCAACTACGATGCTCCAATACGTTCCGTGCCCGAACAGACTTTTGGTTTATTTCCTTTTGACATTGGGCCTCCTCAATTTTCTATATACAGCAGGATGGTGGATCTCTATTCATCGGGAGATCCCTTCAGGCAGAAATGCAGGCGACTGCAAGTCCGACTGGCAACACCTCGTTTACTCGCCTAAGACAAACAGTTTTGAGTTGTCACTCGTGGTGCATGTCGCGAACGGTGGTCACGGCATGAACAGAAGTGCCGACCGGCGCATCCCTAGTCGACAAGTCCTTCTGCATCCTTCACGTCAACAGACCTATACGTTTGCGGAGATGGCCGAGATCGAGGATAATAACTGGAGACTCCCAATTCCTAAATCCGTTTTCATGCTCTACCCACAGGCGTTGGATATGAAACAGGTGGTGGCAAATATAACGAGCTGCCGTTCCATATCAGAGGTAGGCGTGGAAAATGAAGAAATGCGAATCATCTGCTTCTGCGGTATCTATCGAATGAGGCATTTAAACTGCACTTATTTGACTGCAGTACATTGTCCTAGTTGAATCTGACTACTCGTGCTCATTAATTATTTTCAGGCTGGCTTATGCTTGGATGTTGTTTCAGCAACCGATGTATATTTCACCGGTCACAGGCCCGAAGTAAGTAATAGTTGCAGTGGTGATCGTGCAAAAGTTCTTCTCAGGCCGAATATCTTCCACATAACTTTCTAGCTGCGATCGGGGCTATAAGCCAGTGCGTGTCTGCAAAGTTATTCGGTAATGTCGTTGGATCCTTGAGAGCCAAACGGGCTTTATATGGGCAGTGTTTGATTGAGCAGGCTGGATTATGATGCAACCTGTGGTAAGACTTCTAATGAGAAAAGTTTTCTTACGGTACACATCTAATGTTGTCAGTTACGAATTTCTTACACGACTGTTCATTTTAACTAATTTTACACAATGCATTGCCTCTCATTTGCCTGAGTCGCCTCTTCTCCCTTTTATAGGCTCCTATATTTGATCAGACGATCAGATTCTTCAACATCAGCTCGACTGTCTGCGTGCCAGGAAAAGCAGTCAAAGAAGTTCTGGATGCTATTGTAGTGGTTAAGTCAGCCGTCTACAACTTTGCAGTTCGTGATCGCATTCGGAGAACCTATGCCAAAGAAGGCAAGCGTGAACATGCTTTCCGCATCGCCATGGTCTTCTCCGTAGGACTACCCCGAAGCAGCGGGGGTCGGTACTTTCAGCGTGACGGTTTGAACATCTCACTGCCGGGCCGGGCGGGCGAGTCGCTGGAGAAGATGCGGAATGAAGGGCCGGCAGTTCTCAGAAAACTGGCAGAAGAAGCTCAAGTCAACGGTGACCTCCTACTGGGTGACTACGAGGACACCTACTATAACCTTAGTCTCAAATTATTCCATACCTTCCAATGGGCCTCTTATTTTTGTCGTCCACATTTCACCTCCCAACAACGACCTCCTGTCTTCATTCTCCTGGACGATGACTATGCTTTCAATGCAACCAACTTAAAGACTGAACTGAAGGCACTCTCGGACACGCAAATTCGACGAGTGACCTGGGGTGTGCGGCAGGCGAGTAGTCCAGTATATCGTCCTCTCGTCTCGCCAGGTTTTGAAAAATGGATCCTCTCAAAACGTCAAATGCCCTGGCCCTACTTCGCGCCTTATGCCTCCGGCGCCTTCCTTGTCATCGGCGTCGATACTCTTCAGGAAATCGCCCTGGCCATGTACTTCACGCTACAATTTCCAGTTGATGATGCCTGGTTAGGCATGGTTATGACAAAGTTGGATGTCAACGTTGAGCCGCGTCCATCCATGCATATCTCTAGGCCGAAGAAGCTTAGGAAAGAACTGGTTTCCTTTGCACCCCTCGACTACCTCTTCGACAAACAATAGCTATAAAGTACACCCACCATAGAAGCATTTACTTGAATTTGCTAGTGCTTTGCGTCTGCACTAAAAGCTTTTCTTAATGGACGAAATTTAATTTTGGCGCACAAATGGAGTGTGAATTTCATGACCTCGGAAATTTGCGAGCAATTTGCGGTTTCCGGTTTTGCTAGTTGTAATCCATGTATTTTGGGATGTTGATCACGGATTCGGCAAGAAAGTGGGCGCGTTTTGACCAGGACCGTACTTGGAATTTCCCCGTATAATCCACAACGATACCAATACTTTCCCAACACGTTAAGTGCGCTATTTCCAGAAACATTCAGCAGATGGTTGTGCAGTAGTTGGAATGGGTAATGGCATGACCAACAGACGACTACTAAATATCCATCATCAACTTATTGGAGCAGACGTTCGACGAATGTGAAAAGAACCATGAGACGGTCGCTGATCCCAGTACGAAGATACGCATCTAGCGGCTTCCAGTCCTACGTCGCATTAGGGCCATTCGTAACTCACATGTGAGTCTTTCATTCAGTCGTTAGGGTCATTACACACGACAGAGGACGGATTTGGTGGCAGACGCACTGCCAGTACATAAAACAAATATGAGACAAGAAGCTATTATGAACATTAACTAGTTTTCCGTGGAAATCGTGCACGCTGCATTCTATACTGACTTAAGAGAATGTTGGCTGTGGGCCACACTGCGCTGTTTGGTTCAGTAGAAGTGGTTGCTGTTGTGTCTGCCCCGACGACCATCTAAAATTAGAAATGTCATAGCATTGTCGTTGTCTTAAATCTGAACGGAAGGTATATTTTTGAGTAGAATACTACTTTTGTCAGGCTAACTTTAGGTAAGTCGGATATTGCAAACCCTCCGTATGCCTTTGTTAAGCACTCGATTCGAAAATCTCGGGCAAACGGGTAGGTCTTTCTTAACAGGAACGTAACCGTGTCCTGGACATCTAATTGGTGATGTCAGAAGTGTCGAAAGTTGTTGTGTAGTCGACACGATACAGATTGCCAATCAAAAGTCAGGGAAGACGGTTTGAGTTGGACAACCTTTACTGCCTGAGAAAGTGCCTACACAAGGGCTCTGTAGGCAGTCGCCGCGAGCGCGCTCCAAGCAAGCTGCTGTCTGTGTCCGCCTTCGAGTTGTTGTGTCTGCGCGTGTGTGCGCCCTTTGTTGTCTCCACGTCCGCCAGCCAATCAGAGTGGGAACAGCGTTGATTGGCTTCGAGCACTCGCGCGTCCCAGGAGGGCTAAGACGGATACTCCGTCGGCAGTTATCAAGTCGGAAGGTGTAACAAGGTCAAAATTGCCTGGACCTATTAGCGTTGACATTGCCACGGTAGTGGCAAGTGGTAATACGAAATGCATTGACAGTGGCCCCCGAAATACTCAGGGAACATGGCATACACATCTACCAGGTCTGGTCCGGAAACTCAGTCCTTATCGGGGACCTTATGAGGTCGTACCGAGCACGATAATCATGTCATTACAGTCAGGCTTTTGGCGTCTTTGCTTGACACCTAATGTCTCCGGTCTGGAGGGTAATTTGCTACCGCACCCATCTATCGGCATTGGCATACCAGATGATGAGAAGCCAAACTGCATCGGCTCCACATATAGAAGAAGGCTGCTGTAGGTCAAGAAACCCATGGAACATATCAATCGCATTCTCATGTCATCTAAGTCCGGGATTTTAACCAAACCAGACGATGCCAGCAGGCATTCAAGTATTTATTGTCATTGCATGGATAGTCCGTAGAAGTTTGAAGTGTCGGAGCAAACCGAAAGACTGTGTAAGACAGAGACGGTTGTGCAGGCAATATCGGAGAGATAGATAAAGCCAGATTTCTAAGTCGTGGCTCCTTCCAAATGATCCAACCATCCTAATATGAAAGATACCGTTCCGATTGAGCGCTGAACGCTTATTTTGTTAGAATGGCTGTCTGGCCCGCCTGCTTTCAGCGGAGTCCGCAGTCAGAAAAGTAGGGCTTCACAACTCTTACCTGAAACTCTTAGGTTTGGCATTACCTATTCGTATTTCGACGTTCGCACAATAGTTCCTGCGTAGAATACGCTCTCAACATGTTTCTTCGGAATTGTCCGACGCTCAAAGTCTTGTCACGTAGTAATGATAATGCTTCCAGCCTTACGTTAACAGATCAGAAAAAAAGTTTATTTTGAAAATCAGCAGCATACTTTAGGAATAATTTTAGGGCCAATTCGACAATTTACGCAGAACGGGTTGCTGTACTGTGACGTAGATTGAACCCGATGCGGCATTTGTATATGGCGTGGGTAGATTTGGTTGCGTGCTCTGTTGCCAATTGCACTTCGTACGCGCTTGTTGGCAACGGTTTGCGTAAGCGGTGACACACTCTGCATTTGTAAGGCTACTCCATGGGCGTGGATGCGGCTAGGTGGACTTTGAACAATTTTAGCCTGAGGCGGATACCCCGTCAGCAGTTATCAAGTGGAAAGGTGTAATAAGGTCAACATTGCCTGGACCTATTAGCGTTGACATGACCACGGTGGTGGCAAGAGATTATAAGAAATGCATTGACAGTGTCCCGCAAAATACTCGAGAGGGTAATTTGCTACCGCACCCATCTATCGGCATTGGCATACCAGATGATGGGAAGCCAAACTGCATCGGCTCCACATATAGAAGAAGGCTACTGTAGGTCAAGAAACTCGTGGGACGTATCAATCGCAGTCTCATGTCACATGAGGCCGGGATTGTACCCAAGCCAGAGGTAGCCATCAGGCGATTATAATTAATTATCATTGTATGGATTGTCCGTAGCAGTTTGACCGAAAAACTACTTTAGACACAGACGGCGAAATGATTGAAGACAGATTTCTAATTCGAGGCTCTTTCCGAGGAATCCGACCACACATTCCAATCTGGTGGGGAGGAAATTTCCATGAGAATCGACAACTACGTGAGACACGGACTGCGTAAGCGGCGGGTCTCTGCTCGACAGTTCATTAACAAGCGTATGGGCATCTCATCTCGGTTGTCTGCACTGATTCTTCGCCTAGGCAGAGTAGTTAGCAACGCTGGCAGCGCGTGTGTGAGCAGTGTTTCCAGTGCCAGTGTCGATCAGCCAAGTTGCCCGAAACGTGTTGGGCACTTCCAAGTCCAGGGATCTAATTCATTCGAACATGGGGGACGATGAGGAAGTACCGGATCTAGCACTACAGGCGAAGGTGAGAATACAAGACTTCACCAACACGTGGATATTGACGCGAGCCGGCAACAAGACGGGGCGACAACTGTTGGAGGCATGGGTGTCGGACACCAACTCTATCAATAGACACATCGATTTGCCTGCGTGTTATCATGCGCTTCACCTACGCAGCCAGGTGGCACAGCCCACATCGTCGCGAAGTACAAACGGCGTCACCACGCCGGGGGACCATCGTGGACCAGGCGGCAAAAACCTTACCTAACCACGGACGTATTCCCCCTCCCCCCCGCACGGAACAACGATATACATGTTCAAACTTTGCTGCACTCAAGCAAACTCGAACTGCAGTTCGCGTTCGAAAGCTCAGACGAATAAATCTACTGTCCCAGTGATCGTGCCTTCGTCTTCTTCTAAAGTATACATTAAACCTAGTTGATCACATTTGACACTTGTGCGCGACCCCACCACACACTGACGACCACTAATCGGCGTGGTATGAGTCAGCAGCTTAAAAAATATAACGAACGGCGGTGCGATCATACAAGAAAATAAATTTACTTTAAATAAATGTACAATGCATTTCCCCTAAACGCTTACAATCAGGCGCCGACGTATTGCATTTTGATTACGGACAAATGAAATATATACGTATTAATTCTATCACCATTTGTTCTGATGCAGTACATCGTATTTGGATAATTCGCCTCCTCTACCGCTCGTAGGGTTTATCTAATTACTCGAACAAACAGCCTTAACGTAAGCTGGCTTGTCCGCGTTCCACGAAAGCAAACCAAAAGGCTTCTTAATGCTATTGCTATGGCTAAATCCACTGTCTACAACATTTCAGGCCTTGATTGCGATCGATAGGTTTGTGCCTAAGAGGTTGAGTGCGAACCTGCCTTGCACATGTTCATGGTCTTTTCTGTAGGACTGCCTATCGGCAACGCTGGTCGGCTCATTCCTCGCGACGCTTACCAAGGCAATGCAGTACGATATGCTTGACGACGCCCGACACAAGGGTGAACTCGCAGAAAGCTACATTGAGAACGCCTATTGTGACACAAAAATGAGATTATTTCACAAATTTCAACAGGCGCGTCAATCTGTCGCCGTGTTTTAAGCTACCGTCGACGAACTCGCGTCTTCCTTATTCTGCGCGATGGCTATTTGTTGGTCGAAGAGTGGCCTAAAGAAATTGGTTCTGTTTAGACCACTGCAATACCCCTTCGACTAATACAGCCACTGAAGGAGTTTCACGAGATAAAGCCATGCTTGAGCAGTCTCCCCGTTTGTATGAAGACCTATTTTGATATGTGAAGACTAATATGGTCAGGTATAATGCGTGCAGACTGATTCAACAACCGTCCGATGAAAACATTTCTTGCGAAATTGCATATTGTTGGAAAGCAGCCCTATAGGCCATGATGTGCAATCATTCAAAGACATAACCATACATTTCCGCTCCCTTCATAATTGTTGGAAATGTTTCTGTATAAAATACTGTACATTGTTATGTGCCTACTCCCCTCAATTTGGGGACTTTTTCTTATTTAGGCAACAGCGTATATAATACTTTGAGGGCTTTAGAAACGCTCACAGTACACGAAAATATAGAAAAAATGCGCAACCTGCAGAGATTTTAATTGTTGCAAGAGGGAAATGCCGAGTTGATTTCTGCCTCCTGAGCAGAAAACGTAAAAAAAGTGATTAATCGCGACTTTATTAACACGCCTTGGCAAAAGAAAAAAGAGTCCTTTATGAAGCTCTTACATCTGCACGTATTTAAAGCCAAAGATAGATTGTCCAGAACTCCCTTAACGGATTCAGGAAACTTTCTCATGACGTACAATATGCATTGCTTTATGTAACGGTCTTAGCGATGTAAGACTGGCTGACATGTGTTGTGCAAATACGCAGATTAACCCGACGTATCAGACATTTTCTGACATCAAATGAAGAACTCGATAAGCGAACGCACAACTCCGCTAAATGGCCTAACCATTGAACTTATCCATCGAATTAATTGCTGCTGAAACGATGTTCCAAAGCCTTTTTGAAGTGCCCTCCATCGACTGGGGTGCGACTGCGGATGGCAACGATAACCTTCAAGCTGAAAATAGTCATTCGATTGTACTTCTTGACTGTTACCAACCTGTTTGCCAAAAACCTAGATTTTGCAACGCATCAGAAGCATTTGTCTAGTGCATAGTGCCATAAGTCGTGATCTCGAGAAGGCGTGGGTGGGACACAGAGCACAAGCATGTGTAACCACGTCTTTGCTGGCTGAATTGCTTCAGGCGTCAAACTGTTTTAAATGAATGTGAGAAATTGCAAAATGAAGATAATTGGGACTGCTGCAATTTGACGATGTAAGCAACAGCAACAAAGACTGTTTGAAACGCATACTGACCTTGGCTGATGCATCCTTATTGTCAGCATCAACAAGAAGAAGAATTTTTCGACGACGAGTTTTATTTGAACGGGACTTCTAATCAGCATTCGGTGTTTTATGCATGCGGATATTAGCTTGCATCTGCGTATGTCATCGGGAATTAGAAAATTCCTTTGACAGGGTTTAAGCGATGTGGAGTGGTATTATATCCTAGGCGGTACCTTCATATTCCATGCAATCTTACGAACCAGTGGCAAAAGCAAATACAGTCCAAAGTTTCTAAAGCATAATAAAAATAGCAGTACTTCCTTAGAGCAGATTCAAAAAGTAGAGCATATATGTTAACGGTTTTTCGAAGCGACGACAGACCATAACTTAGGGCGCAAGTAGTAATGACGTGGTTCATTATGACAATATTTATCATACAGGTAGTCCTTTATTTGAATGTTGTAAAGGATGTTTATTTAGCTCTCGCCAACGCTCTAGGCCAATTAATAAATTCGAAGAATTTGCGGAAATAGGTCGGTAGTTCATCGACTTTTGTTACTGAATAGCCTGCCTCCATTGTAGCAGTATTTCTTTGAACTGGTGCTAAACAGTGTAAATTTGAACGGCATGGTCTAGCAATGCAAGTCACCGACGGACATCGGAGAGAATCGCCGCGACCACTCCAATCGGAACATGCGTCTTAATTACGCTTGGACTGCTAAGTCGGACGATTTGTTCAAATGAATGGGATAACCCCCGAGAACAGACGACCGCAGAACAAATCTTAATTCCGAAAGCATCGTCAGTAACAGTGCTGAAGAGATTGCCTGAGACTGTCCTTGGATGAAGTGGTGGCCAACGTATCCCTTGCGTGTCTCCTGAGCTCCCTCTCTCTCTCGAAAATTCTATACATAATTTGCGCCATTTTTGAACACTCGTATGCAGATACAGGTCTATATTATTTTCCGTTTAAATATTACACTTTTCACTACCCTACCCTAAGTGCGTTAAAGTTAATATCGACATTCACTATAGTTATCCAATTTGATCCAAGATTTATCACTTTGTTTGTTCGGGTCGGCCGCGTTTTTCCGCCGACTGACAACCTAGAAGCTAAGCCTTCTGCGCATTCGCCCAACCGCGCTTGGTTGACATCCCTTTCTCGTGCCTCAAGTACGTCTAATCGATTTTACCTGGCAAATTATTTACGGATGTGCGCGAAAATGAATGAAGCAATATATTTGAGCAACATCCTTTGGTTATATCATTTCTAGCCTTCGTTTGCGATTCTGCAAGGGGAGAATGATTTACTGACCATTATTATACTAAACTGCACTTGCCTGAATTTGATATTTTAGTTTAATATTACATATGCCAATATGCTTTCTTATAGGTAAGCAAGATCTAAAGACAGCACAAACGATAGTTTTCCTATTTGATTGGAGATTTGTCGGTTTGATTGTTAAAATAGGCGGAGTTATTCGGCTGACATGCAGCACTTAAAATGGAAAACACGCCAGTTTTGACAAAAAATCTGACCTTTATTTACATCCAGGTAAATGTCTGCACTATTTGAATTCACGGATGAAAACCTCATGTGTATGCACTGTAAACGCAGGCAACCATTTGTTTGAGTGAGCCGAAGTTGTCTTGTCATTCTGAAAATTGTAATTTTCACATATGAATCCTAACTTCTAATGGGGTCAACATTTTGCACACGCATAATTTAGAAATGAAACGAGCATGCTATTAATAATTTCATCAAAACCGAACATCTGCATAACAATATACCTTGCATCCATAGTCCGAAAACGCGGCCGCAATCGAGCAAATATTGCATTGAATTACCTCACTGTAATGGGTAAGACATGCTCTTGCGTTTGCGGCAGCAAAATATCTGTATCCTTTTAACAAAGTGAAAGCAATGGTCAGAAGTGTCAAATTTGTTCCGTTTCACCATATTAGATAGTTAAATATTCTGGCATCCGTCAAGAAACTGAAGCGTTAAGGCACTCGCTAAAAAGGTCATTTATTAAAGTTTTGTGATTGATCAAAAGTATATTTTTGTTGATGTTTATTGCGAATGCAGGTTTTATTCAACGATGATATTTCATGGTTGGATGTGTCTCCTTATCTGGCCTAAACTCTTATTCACAGGAAAATTATCTGCCGAACACTCGCTTCCTCGGTAATTTCCTTCACGATATATTTTATTTTTAAGCTTTTAATAGCTTTTTTTAAATTTTTAATGTTAGTGAATCTGCCTTCCTGCACTATAGGTCAAAAAAGTTGGCAGTCATGGAGTATGCAGGGATATCTGAAGGCCAACCTAAAACTTACCGTAATCCAGAACAAACGAAATAGTCAAATGCATTTCACGAAGGAAACATCCGAGTAATACACACACAACTATATTTACGCTCATTCCCGACAACTGTAATTAAATTTATTAGCCATTTGCTGCCCTGACCACAACCTTTCTGAACACA
The DNA here is from genome assembly GCA_902702965.1 of Spirometra erinaceieuropaei. NCBI lineage: Eukaryota > Metazoa > Platyhelminthes > Cestoda > Diphyllobothriidea > Diphyllobothriidae > Spirometra > Spirometra erinaceieuropaei. Next base: position 680,129 of record CACRXP010000144.1, read on the forward strand.
GCTATTCCTACGACGTTATTTTCGGCAACATCAGGCAAAATCTATTTTTCGATATTGAAATGCATCCCAATCAATTCAGAAGCGTAAAGAATACACCGAAGCTTTGGGAGACCGTTCTGGAGCCTATGCTCAAGACCTGGTCAGGCACCAGGCAAGGCCACATGACGTCAACAGTGCATGCTTCATCAGCGTGTCGGGTGTTTGTACGGTATTACTGTGCATTGTAGTGGCCAGCAGGCATATATGTAATGTTGAAGTAACATTTACGGCGATTTTCTACACATTTAATTACGTCGCCTTTGTAGCAATCATTTGACCAACGTCTCTAACGACTGGACCACGGGCCTGTTGTCCTGTCGGTTTTGATTGACATTATACAATGGTAGAGGAATGATAACGATCGTTCTTATGAAACTCACTCGTTCCGTCATGCCTTAGGGGCTCTCTCTCTTTCGATCCCAACCATCAGCCGCGCAGCGGCGCATGATATATGCAGAATGTTATTTTATTGTATAATCCCGATCGAAACCGACAGGACAACAGGCCCGTGGCCCAGTCGTTAGAGGCGTTGGCTGCAGGCAATCCTACCTGCTGAGACCCTATTCAGCCTCAATTTCGTTGACAATGGTGATGGACACTGACAGTGAGGAACGACAGGACAATAACATTGGCACATTGGCTATACATCGGACAAAAATTGCTCAGAATGGGCCATATGAAGGTTTCCTGACGAGCATTCAGAGCTTGTGTCCACGGCCTAGTAATCGCGAATAATAATATTCATGCGTGATACAGACAAAAGGAGATAGAGGACATACAGCTGCAGTGTGAGTGGCTTACAACTGAGCGATGACTCGTCAGGTTGAAGAGGTGACATTGACATTCCTGCTAAATAGCTGTTCTTTGACCGATCATGCCAATGGATCAGGTCACACACAGCCAGTCTATATAGGGGGCGTTCGGCACGATCAACGCCTCAAGCAGGGAAGCTATCCGCTCAGATCCTGTTCAATCTTACTTTTGTTGATAATGGCGATTGCCGCTTATGCTGAGGAGAACGGAGGAATAACATCGACTATACAACCGACAAAAAATTGATCAGAATAGGACACATGAAGGTGTCCTGACGAGCATCGAGGGCTAGTGTCCACGGCCTATTACTAACGAATGATTACATGCCAACAAACGCGTATCCCAGGAGTAAACATTTTAAAACAACGTCAGGCTCGACAAGGGGATTGCAAATCAGACCATCTTGTCAAATAGTTTAGGGAAGAATTCAATGGTCCTAAATGCATAATACAGACAAAAGGAGATTGAGAATATAAGGTGATATTTTGTAATTCCAGTGTGAATGATGTACAACTGAGGGAGCACCTGCCCGGTTGGATAGGTAGCAATAGTACGCCTGCAAAGTAGACGGTAGGGAACGCAATGTTCTGGCCAACTGCCGGGAAGGGCGGCACAAGTTGCAGATGTAGAGGGGGGGGAGGAGAGTTGCGGCGAGTTGCGCGATGGGAATCGGCTGTAGAGAGGGAAGGGCACCGGCACGCAGTTACATAATCGCAATCCCAGATATACGTGGACAGTATTCATTTCACCGAAAAATATCATTTCAGTTGTGGTTTAGTCTGCGCAAAACAGTATTACGACCAAAAAGGCAATATCTTGGATGACTAAATCCAGAAAATCCATTGCCTAACGAATATTCTACGGACACTCACAAAATGATCCAGAACTCTAGGGACCTCTTCAAGCAAATACAATTTGAAAATGTCCAACCCTACGGTATTCGCATGAAAGTTGGCCAATGCGTTTCCCATTAACTGCCAGTTCGTTGAAATCAAAAGCAAGCTTTTTAAAAATAAATTACAATTTTGAATATTAATTAATTTTTTGTTTGCAAACGAGTTAAACATGTTCTCCATTGTTGTTTTTGACCTCACCTTGAAGAGCGGCGGAAGATGTTGGCATTTATCTAATAAATATTATAGAAAATTAAGGCGATTCGCGGCGAATCGGAGTGTTGTGAAACTGGTATCGTACCGAAGAGACTCCCTGAAATTATTCTGTGCTTTTCTAAGTGCTATTTGACAAACCTCTCGCGAACTTCCTTTTCCTAAATTGCTCTATATTAGCGAATTCGCTTTTATGTTGAATTTAATTTTGCACTGCGCTTGTCTAAACGTCAAAAAGCTTATTGGCGGCATAAAATATATTAGGTCGGTTTTACCTGCATGTGTGCTTTTCTCGACCAGAAAATGCATAAGCAATTGTTTCAAGCTAAATTTACATATATTTTGAGCGAAAATGGGAGTGATATATTTGGCAATTTCCTATGTTAATACCTGTTCTGGATTTCGGCCGCGCACTTGAGTGTGCTGTGCTCTGAGAGGAGATTAATTATCTCTTGCGAGTTCTTATAAACCAAAATTGACTTTGGTGTCCTAAAAGCGATCATGGAGTTCATATGGCGAGCCTACGGTATGTATTTAGGCAACCATACGACTTTAAATGTCGGATTAACAAATATGTGTGATTTCCTTCCCTAACATGCACTAATACCGTACACGGGCAAACTTTCGTTTAAATGAGCCGAATTTGCTTTGCCATTTGGGAAATATTATAAGTTGACAAGTAGTAGTCACTGAGTAGTCATTTTCAGTTTTGACATATAAATCGACACTGTTATTGCGTTCTAGTTTTAGGATATGTAAACTTTATAGATAGGTCCTGCACAATTATATCGATTTTACCAAAATACCTGTATTATATCGTAATCTGTTGTGCATTCATAATTGCGGAATGCAAATTAAAACCAGTGTGAGGTAGCGTAGGGGGTCTTTTTGTGGGTTGCGGCAGGAATATTGATGAATTTTTTCATCACCTTGAAAGAATGTAAACCGGTACTGTGATCAAACACCTCAAAAAATAACTGATTCCTTCTGATTATTTTTCGGTAAAAAAAATACATGAAAGTTCGATGTTCGACATGGCGCTCGAACTTCATCATGACGATGCCAAGCCAGAAATCGTCCAGTGGAAATTAAAAGATAATGTACATGACTAGAGTAATTTCCTGGAGGGCATCGTTTTGCAGAGCGAGAAGGGCGCAGGGTCCGTAAGGCTCGCGTCTAGGTAAGGGTACTTTGCGCATGAAAAGTGCCCACTTCGGAAAACAAATGACGGACTACTCCTGTAAATAGCCCAACTCGCAGGTCGAATCTGCGCTTCTAGGAAGATGACTTGTTAGACTTGAGAAGGCCTGGATGGTCATAGTCAGGGATGTTAAAGAAACGAGGTCGTTTCTGGAAGGTTAAGTTAGTGCGACGGAAGCAAATTGCCTATTGGGTGGTGTAAAATACTCGCAGGCTTAAATAAAAGTGGGCGACCGAGTAGTCGCACATTACGAGGCCACGTTAACGCGAGCTTCTTCTGCGAGACTTCCGAGAACGTTCGACCTCCTTGACTGCATCTTCCCCAGTGAGTCGCCGGTTTGGTCTAACAGAAAGATGTTAAAAGTGTCACATTGGGGGAGCTGCTTGGAGATGCTTCTATGCGAAAACTTCACCCATCGGGATCAGTACAGACAAATTTCAACTTAACATCAGACATTATAATTTGTTTTCATATCCTGGCCATAATCTGAGGACCATTTATAGTCACGGTCGGATATGCGGTTCTATTTAGGCACTATCTCATAAAATACCTACTTATTTCATTTGGTGGTCTTATTTTAAACCTCTTCACCTTTGTTAATTTAACCTTACGCCTCCCGTTAGTGTTAACATAACGTCAAAATTTTAAGATAAGATACATGCTACAGTGTTAGGCTTGACCTTTCACCACTTTCAAATTACTAAACATCTCCAGACGCGGTCATCACAATGACTGAACTTAATCTTTTCTCCATATTTTATTCCCCAATATTACTACTCATTATGAGGTGGGTCATTTTGCCTGGAATATCTTTCCAACGCCCTTGATTTTCATCTATTCCATTCACGTATGACTTCCGATTTTCGGTAGTTGATATAGTTTGTTGGCGTCTTTACATTTTGTTGGTGTATTTAAACTAAGTAATGGCTGAAATTCACGTATTTACCTTTTTGGCCGAAGACGGTTTCTGGTAAGTGTCTATTTCAGCGCGCATAAAATCCGCATTTTTGTTTGACAATATTCCCCCTCTCTCCCATTTTCTCTCTGGGTTACCTAGTTAGTTTACTGACAAACCACTGATTTATTAAAGTTCGGCTCCACACAATGGGCATTTCCGGAATAATTTAAAGTGTACGGGCAGCGTTGAAATAATAAGTTTTCAGCTAAAGAACCAAATCTTTAATGTCTCTTTAACGATTTAATTCGACTTTAATTTTAATCTGCTCTCAAATCGAAAAAAAGTCAGAAAAGTTACGACGTTAAAAATATAGTTTACATGAAAATGAACATTTTTCACACTGACATAACATTTGCAGTCCTTAATTAGGTCCAAGTATATCAAGTCTATTTAACAATTACATTTCGCTTCAGACTCAATCTACTCTCGAGCCAAAAACGTCGAAAAGTATGCCACGTTGCAAATATAGTTAATATGAAAAGGAATGGTTTATTCACAATGGCATAACATATCAAGATGACAAAGTAGAGGAGATTTACAGTCCTTAGTAAGGAAAAAGATAGTCAAGTAGTGAAACCGGAACCGGCTTCTTTCTAACATCCTACGGACAATTTATGTAAATGGGCAGAGGCCAAACATGCGGCCACAGTTTGAAAACATCTCTAGGTGGGTCGTGTACAACGGGATGACAGTTTTGAGGGAAAGAACGGGCGGGGTAATCAGCAGAGGGCATTGGATTGACGACTGGATGTTGAAGAAATTTTGGAAATCGCAGAGAAATAATTATTTGTTTTAATGAAGTGAAAAATACCGTAGGATGGCGTGCAAATAGGGAGTACCTTAGGAAATACTTAATCACAGGTGGGTTAGCCGGGGACGTGATGTGATTGGCGGCCGGGGCGAGTAAACCTGAACCGCCAAGCGGTTAACCAATGGGATCGGTGGCGCCACCCTTGATGTAGTGTGCAGCAGATGGACGAGAAGCAGACGATGCGCAAGCGGGACGCGAAGGGACATCGATGTACTGCGGTTGGGTATCAGTGATTGAATAAACTGCTTATGAAAATTGCGTCACTTCCCAGCCCCTTATTTACCCCCTCCCTACCCCCTCCGTATTTGTTATATCGGTGATCTCCACCGCATGCACCGTTTAATAAGCATAACGCGAAAAATGTTTAGGATATCTGGACGTACTCCAACGCCACCGCACCAACCTACAGCGAGTCGGCAAACTCCCGAACTTATCGGCTGATGTGTGTAATTTTGCTGTTTTACGAGATTTGTAAGTATCCATGGTGGGAGCAGTTTGCACACATACGTAACCCTTTTAATTTTAAATTAAACCGCAAAGCATATTGCCCGGTGGGTATAAGCTGTGTGAGAAAATGCGGAGAAAGTCACGGCATGTCCGAATAGTTAGCATAGACCGCATGATGGTCTACTATCTATAAGCAACCGGTAATTCAACTAAACCTCATATTTAGGTGTACCATGATATATCTAGGCACACATAAGGAAAAAGAGGGGTAGGGGATATATATAAGTTGACACCCGCTGTATTGTAAACATCTAGATCGTCACCGAATGCTGGTGGACGTAGGCGCCGTCCTTAGCGGGTTATACAGACCGCCGAGGATGAAATACAAACTGTCCTTCAGTCCGCAGGTGTCGTTCAGTACCTGCAGTGGTGGAGGTTGCTGGCCACCACCTTAGCATGCCGATGTCGGCGTACTGTGCAGATGCAAGTGTTGCGGCAGCATACGGACGGTTATGCCTTCCGTTGTGGACACTGCAGACGGAGGAGGTGCCTGCTGACCGGGTCAATGTTCGCTGGTAGCAAGCTCAGTCTGCAGACACTGCTGCGTATATGCTACAAGTTCGTCGAAGGTGTGCGGGCCAAGCGGTGTGCGGCACGTGTAGATTTCAGTAGAAATACTGCCATGGAATGGTACGGCATTTGCCGCGGGGCCTGTTCACACGCACTTCTATCCGCCGTTAACAGCGGCAAAAAAAATATCACAAGCACACCTACTGAACAAGCATTAGTACGTAAGGTAGCCGTGAAGTAAGCCTGTGACCGCGTGTTTGGCACCCGTCTGTAAATGTGTGGACAAGTTTGGAAATACATTAATAATTTTGCCTTGACTATGCTCAAATTGGCATAATCTATTTGAAACTGCACAGTGAAGTACACGGCGAGAGCAATTTCCTGGATGATATCGGCGCAATTATCCCAAAAACTGCCGGGAGCAAAAGGCTCATCCTAAGGCCAGGGCATCTTGTATTTGGAGACAGACCATTTTTTTGTAAACCTTTAAAGCCAACTGACGGACGACCCCTGAATAGTTATGTTACAAGCCCCAAGTTACTTGCCAAATTTGCGCGTCAATGAGGTTACGCAACTCAGCCATCAGAAGGTTTGCATTGAAGGCATAGTCATAATCAAGCAGAATGAAGACTAAAGGCTGTTATTGTTGGTATGCAATGCATGTAGCAGATGCAGAAGGGTCATTCGAAGGTGTTAATTTCAGGCTGAGATTATAGTAGGCGTCATCATACTCACCAAACAGGGGTTTGCCATTGATTCAGGCTTCTTCTGTCAGTTTCCTTAGAACTTCCAGCCACTCGGACGGCATCCGTTGCATGGACGCGCAACTGCACACTAACACACACACAACTGGGCAGACTGCGTGATCTGAGGCGTCAGTCTGCGGAAATCCAAGTAACGGCGCACGCCATAGCGTGACAAGCTCAGACTCGGATCTCATATGCAACAGAGGAGCCACATAGAGAGGGAACCGTGAATAGCACTTCCAACCCAAGTTAGAAGCGTCGATTGAGTGCCTGCATTGTGCGGTGGTGGGTGAGGTTGTGTGGTACCGGTGTTGGCGGGGAAAGGTTTGGTGACGTGTTGTAGCCGGCGGCTGTCTGCCGAAGGTTTGCGTGATGGCGCATGTGGCTTAACAGGCCATGTGGCGGCTGATTGTGCGATGGCAGGGCGGGCGGTTTAAACAAATGCGTCTGGCGTTCGTTGGTGCACCGGGTACTGGTTCGCCAATCTCCGTTCGATGGGTTTGCAGGTAGTCGACTTGGCCGGTTTAAGAGTCGAATGTACGGGCCAGTGTAGGAGACAACATAATACGACTCCGTAAGATACATTTGCCTCTTGGAAACATCTTTTGCCCAAATGGTGTTTTCGTCTAAATTCGTTCGGTTTTTCGGAACTCTCTATTTGTGCCACGATTTTCCACTACTTGCGTTTCTTTGGGCTCTCCCCCCTCAGCGTGGTCTGCAGCCATTTCGGTCTGTTTCTTGATCGAAGCCATGCAATTATTTCATAATCAGTTCAAAGTTCTCGAATATTCATTGTCATTCCCCCCTAACACTTAACTTTTCAGAATGTACCTTGTCATCAGGTTGGTTTCCTCATACTTAACCCGTAAGGCATAAACTTACGCTCAACGCAGTCGGGTAATGAACTGTGTTTAATATGTGCATAATTTCATCTCTGGCTCACGATCTGGGGGCTCCATGTTCAAACAAATTTTTTCACCGGTACTCAGTCAGCCTACAAAGTTTGAAGTATCAAATGTAATAATTCCTAATAAGCGAAATACATACCTCGGCATACCATGCGCAAACAAACGGTTAAACTTCAACCTCGAGTATAACACGTGTTTTGCCAATCCGATTTTTAAAATTAATGGGCAGAAGTGGAGGTTGATTGATTGAAGGAAAGCGTGGCATCAAATTGCCGGAAAAAAATAATATCAAGGTGTGGAACATGAGAAGATTCAGGAATGGAAAACGACACAGACGAACGATGGACTGAACAGGATGTTGTCTACTGAGTAGAAGACTGTTTGAGAAAGAGTATTATGTATTATGTGCCAACAGTCTGGCGTCCTGACTTTTTGAGGTGATTGAACAAATATTTAAAGTCAAATTCATTCCTGATGACTGCAGCTCGGTGACCCTTGCTCCTCTCTCTTCAAAAAGTGCATAAGACAAAGAGTGGTAACTACCACCGCATGATGTTTATTGAAGTTGCCGGGAATCTCCTTGCGACCGTTGTTATCAGACAGTTTTAAAGCGTGCACAACCTAAGAACGAGAATCAGCCAATCCGGGTTCTGAGCTGGTCGAGGTTGCTGGGGTCATGTATTCACAGCAATTTACTCGCGGTCTTCGCACTGGTTACCAACAACAGATGGTTGTCCGGTTTGCAGTTCGTAGTGAACGCCTACGTAAATAATAAAGGTAAATGGCCGGTCGGCGGAAATTGTCGTTATGGTTGGGATTTGTCGTCGCCTCACCAATTCGCGAGTCTTACTTCACAGCAATCTCTCTCAACGTATGATATTCGGTCTGGTGTTCGATAAAGTTGCATTCTGTCACCAATTCTCTTTAATTTCTTCATTTTCTGGATCCTGGGAAGGGATACTCAGAATTTTGACAGGGTTGTGTTTTGTCAGAAGTGTGACCGACTGGTCTCGACCACTTTGACAACATCGCCCTCCGAGCATCAAGCTAAGTAAACCTGCAGCATATAGGGTAACAGGTGAATGAGGTCGCTGTCAGTCGGTCTATCCATCAACGTTTTGATAATTAAAGGTTTCCCACTTTCATCTATGATGAATAGAAAGCACATCGCATGAGTGAGCGGGCGGTTTCGGCTGCTTTGACGGGTCTTGGGTCCATAAGCCTATCAGAGCATCCATCCAATCACTCGCCCACCCTGCCTGTAAATTTGACCACTCGCTCGGAAAAAGAATGTATTAGGTATTATCTACCTATACCAGTAGTCGCTATGCGACTGCCTGCGAGGGTTAAAGTATGAGCCCCAAAGGTACAACAGAACGAGTATAGTGCGTGACCTATCTCATGAAATGTTGGCTGAAATTCCGAAATGCGTTCTCGATTAGGAAGGATTACTTGGTCGCGGTTGTGAAACTGATTATCTTAAAGCATACTCTTATAACATTTTAGACTTGGCAGGATGTCGGAGTTAAAATGCATTTCTTTTTAATCTCATGTAGAAAGCGTGATTGATAAAAATGACTACTTAAGTAGCATGCATTTTTTTCATTGATTTTCGATGGTTTTGAAAATTCCAATATATCTTATAGAAACCAAAAACAAAAATCTGCTTTCTTTTAGTCAATCAATAGAGAATCACGTCTTCTTTATATTTTCTGCTTAAGGAAGGAGTATAATTAGGTTTTAAAAAAGTTTCTTATTATGAGACTTTTTAAGACCGGGAAATGTCAATTCACATATCATCGTACCTGGCCGTTTACCACTGCTCCTCATGAAATGTGCACGGCCCGCATCCATTGCAAAATTTTATGGACCCTGTTTGATATCTCTTAATAACATAGAAAAATACGGGATTTTCTTTACGCGAAACACATGCACCTTGTAGAGTGTAATCACTAAGCGCTAATGCAAAGAAATGATCAAGCTCCAAATTTGTCGGCAATAAGAAAACTTTTTTAAAACCTAATTATACTCCTTCCTTAAGTGTAAAATATAAAGAAGGCGTGATTCTCTATTGATTGACTAAAAGAAAGCATATTTTTGCTTTTGGTTTCTATAAGATATATATTTGAATTTTCAAAACGATCGAAAATCAATTGGAAAAAGGCGTGCTACTTAAGTAGTCATTTTTTATCAATCACGCTTTCTACAGGAGATTAAAAAGAAATGCATTTTAAAGCCGACATGCTGCCGAGTCTCAAATGTTATAAGAGTATGCTTTAAGGTAATCATTATCACAACCGCGACCAAGTAATCCTTCCTAATCGAAAACGCATTTCAGAATTTCAGCCATCATTTCATGAGATAGGTCACGCACTGTATGTTCTGTGACCTGATCGGTGAGCGCCCATCTGTCATAATTGATATTCCCGATCACAAACGACTGGACAACGGGTCTGTGGCTTAATGGTAGAGCGTCAAACTCCATGACCAAAGATCCCAGGTTCGAATATCAAGTGATTCACACTTGGGGTTGGGTATGACTGTCTGATGACGGCTAATAAGCCAGAAATGGCCATTCCGGTCTCCCTTGTCTTCGTCGGTACCACGTGATTTACATCATTCTACTAATCGCTGTGCGACTGACTGCGAGGGTTCTAGTATGAGCCCCAAGGCACAACGGAACGAGCATGCTCCGTAACCTGATCGGTGAGCGCCCACTATCATAAAGAGTATTATGTACCTAACCCAAGCCTCCCAAAAGACGTTTGGCGTGGACGACGTTTTCGCGGGGTGAACGGTAGCCATACTGTCCGAATGGTTAAGCTATCAAGAGTAACTTAGCGATGGTCGAACACCGGTCGTAGACAAAAGGAACTGTGTGGAAAAGGTGGAATCCTGAATCTCTCCATACGTACTAGGGAATGCGAGAGATTTTCGATTTTCATATCGGACAAACTGGGCATGTCGTGAGAGAACTCAGGCGGATGTGTCGCAGCGTTGTGTTTTCATGATAAGACTAGTTACTGGAATTGTATTAAATACAAAGAAACAATCAAATAAGCGCGTGCATAGGTCCAACACCACGAAATGCTTGATCCGTAGAGGCACTACTCGTCTGATGTTTTTACTTTGCTCAGCTCACTCGTTACGGATAAATTTGCCTCCAGAAGGAAAATTAATTTTCATAGAAATACCACAATCCACGTACAGTTTGAACATTTCCAAAAAATTTAAACTTTCGTAAGTTCGTGATCAGACTGCAAATTGTCGGACTATTTTCGATACTTTTTCAATGCTTATTCCTATGTGCAACTCCAGAAGTATATTCGGACTGTAAGGGAAATTGCGTGACACCGTGAAATTATGACGCAAGAAATATTCCGAGAAGGCCAGTTCGGGCATGGTTGTACTAGCAGCCGCTGTCAGTTGGAGGTGCGCGAACTAAAGCTCGAATAAGGCTTCGGTGTGAAATCGGCAACTCCCTGCCAGACGATTTTGCCATTGTATGTTGCCGCTCCAACGCGGGGTCGATCCCGCGATCCCTGCAAAGCCGTCCGGCGGCTCAGACCACTCGACCACCTCGCCGCGGCTACGGTGGCTCTCACAAAATTCTGTCGATTGTACAGGTGAGCTACATACAAATAGGATTTGCAGTGGATGCCAGCTGTTTGCCCTCAGGGCCAACCGCCTGGAGGATGAAATCAAACTGATAAAGACTACTACAATGTGCTTTAGGCACACCTGACGACACGAATGTTATCCCCCCCCCCCATGAATAAGTAGGAACAAAGCAAATGAACTTCATTTAAAAGCACTTCGGAAATAACTTCTGTAACAGATACGGCTGAACTAAAACAAATAGTGAAAAAGGCGAACTGACAGCGGTTAAAATGGCAGCCGCTTCAAAGCTACTTCTCCACGGCACTCGAACCCGGGACATCGATAGCAGCCCCGTCCATAACAGGTAGTACCGAAAGTACAAAACAGTTAGCAAAGCCAAAAAAATTGCTGAATTGAATGGGCCCAGAACAAGGAGTGGTATTAAGTCAATCATCGAATCTGCAGACACCATTTACCACCTTCCGCGTCAACGACTTCCTCCAAGTCACTAAAAACAGGGACTGGGCAACAAAAATGCGACAAAAATTGCGGTCCGTAATCGCCGTCTAACATCCTCAGAGCATCACACCAACAGAGCATCGTATACCAATGTAAAATACGATTGCGATTGCCATTAGAATAATGTTGCATTATTCAAGGGCACCCTGACTCAAAGACCAATATTCCGAAAGAGCGGGTTTTTAACGATCTACCACTATTTCAAATCCTGCTCGATAATATATATATCTAAATATATATATATATATATATTGCCAATTAAAGCGAAAATGCGCGTCCCCGGGGATAAATGAGAAGAAGAGGCGATCTCGGGAACCATAGGTTTAATAGCCTGACGAGGCAGGCGGCAAGGCTGAACAAATAAAGGCCAGCAGGAAACTTCAGCGCATGACTCTGATGATGGAAACGAGAGAGTTTCCGAAACGTCAGTCTGAATACAACCTGATCCATGAAGTCGCTTTCTCTTATTCGTCTTCCTCGGGGAATGATATACACGGTAATATATCTGGACCTCGGATCTTTACGCATATTGATATATATACTAGCTGGGCCCGGCCACGCGTTGCTGTGGCTCAGGTGAATCCAATATCTTTGTTGGATAATTAACCCGTCTCGTCTGCCTTCACAATAGTGTCGACGGACGTATATGTGACTGCCTCACTTTGAATCATAGACCAAATAATGTGGTTAAGATGGCGCATGTGCATGTTTTTGGCCGGAAGAATAGCTCGTTCGCTCAATCAGTCAGGATTGTTGAAAGTGGTCTGTATAGTGGGAGACACATTTTCAACCAATTCCTCTTTTGAGGACACCAAATTGCCGAGGCTAAGACGTAGGGAAATCCTTCTTGTAGTTGGATCAGCGAGCACCGATGCATTCCCAATTGCGAGCAATTAGTTTCAGTTTGTTAAGGGAAATATAGGCGAGCGCCTTTGAACTTCCTATTGGTTACAGGTCGTCGGAGAAAAGCATTGATAGTGGGAAGGTGAAAAAGGGGTTTTGTACATAATCGCTGACAGCTTGTCAAAAAAGAGTAATCAATAACGCTTACTAACTAGTTTCAATTAGTATAAACAAGTTTAAGTTGGTGCCGGTTATGTGAGTGGATGTAAGGCTGGTAACTGGGAGGCTTGATGCGCGTCAAGTCTACACTTAAAGGAATTCACACTGGAGGACGTTGTAACATCGGTGGGCAGGGCATTCCACGCTGCAACCACTATGTGACTGAAAAAGAACTTTCTTCCATTGATCCTTTCTTTCCCGGCGCGTAGTTTTAGGGGATGACCGCGCAAAGTTGGCGTATTAGCTTGTGTGAAATAATCAGTGGGATCTAACCGACAGACTAGGCCGTTGATAATGTGAACTGCAAGTATAAGGTCACCACGTAATTGCCTGTAGGAAAGTGGAAACAGGTTGAGAGTTGACAGTCGGTATTCGTAAAACAGCGCTCCCAGACCTTGTGTCATTTTGGTCGCCCGTCTCTGGAACTTCTCCAAAACGGTATAGTCCTTGACAGTCGAAGGTCTCCACGCCTGTATGGCGTATTCTAGATGAGGCCTCACGTAGGTGCTAAATATTTATGAAAAGATGTCTGGGTCAAATGCCATAAATGCTCGCTTTATGAGTTGCAGTGTAGCCATAGCCGATTTAGTCGCCTTCGCGCAGTGTAGTGTTGGTTTGAGTGAAGATGTAATCCATACATCCAAGTCCTTCTGACTGTCAACCTGTTGCAGTGGTGTGCCGTCTAGAAAGTAAGTCCTGGGGCTGGAGGCTCTGAAGCTACCTAGTTGAAGAAAGTTGCACTTGCTTATATTGAAGGGCATAAGCCAGCGCTTCCACCAGTCTTCGAGCCTATTCAGGTTTGCCTGCAGGTGGTCTGCGTCTGCCGCATTGTGAATAACTTTCCACAATGTAATGTCGTCGGCAAACAGGATGGTATCACAGTGTAAGTCCTTGACGCAGTCATTTATGGAAACGAGGAATAACGTGGGACCTAATACTGAGCCCTGTGGGACGCCGCTCACCACGCTTACCTCTGGGGACTGCTGACTCCCGACCTTCACTCTTTGGGACCGTCCAGCCAAAAAGCTCTGGATCCATACAAGAAGGCGTCCACGAATTCCAGCGTTGCGCAGTTTTTGCAAGAGACGTTGGTGAGGAACGCTGTCGAAGGCCTTTTTGAAGTCGATGTAGATGGCGTGCACCACACTACCTTCATCGCGTGCTTTAGTCCAACGTTCGAGCGTAAAGAGCAGATTCGTGAGGCAGGACCTACCACTTTGAAAGCCGTGTTGTGCATCCGAGAGGAGGTGGTGCTGCTCGAGAAACTGCATCAAGGCCTGCTTAATGATCTTCTCCATGATTTTGCAGCAGATGGAGGTAAGACTCACTGGCCTGTAGTTATTCGCAGACGCACGACTTCCGCTCTTAAAAAGCGGAGTGATGGTAGCGGACTTCCAATCAGAGTGCAGGCATCCAGTAAGAAATGACGTTTGGAAGATCAAGGCTAATGACTTGGACATTTTGGGAGCTAGCTCCTTCAGCAGCTTGGCGGGGATTGCATCAGTGCCTGGGGAGGTCGATTCTTTCAGATTAAATAACTCATTTCGAGCAATTACTTCGGTGGAGAATACGGCTTCAAGGGTAGGCATTTCTTCGTCTTCACAAATGGGGAAGAAAAAATCAGGTACACTTGTCACGACAGACCGGAAGAACTGAGAGAGGAGTTCAGTCTTATCTTTGTATTCGGAGATTTCCATTCCCTCGGCTGTTCGCAGCAGTGTGATGGGATATTTGTTCCGCGTGCCCTGTCTTATGTAGCTGTAGAGGACTTGGGGATTAACCCCGGCACGGTTCAGAAGATCCTTTTCAAAGACTTTCCGATCCCTGGCGATGAGAATTTTGACCCTAATTTCTCTGTAACTGATAACTGCTTAGGAATTCTGACGTCCGGTCAGTCAGGGATCTTTTCCAAAACTTCCTCTTCTTGTTTACTTTCTTCTTCAAGGACGGAGTCAGCCAGCGGGGTCTATTTTTCAGTCTTCTGCGCATGACTGGGCAATGGTTGGAGATGAGGTTGTGGACTAACTCTTTGAAGTGACACCAAACCTCTTCGACATCACCGGATAGAGTGGATGCCGAGTCGATAACACTAAGGTCCCTTCTCATCTGTTCGAAATCTTCGCGCCAAATATTGGGTCGGGAATCGAGCGGTTGTGCAGTCAGGGAGAATAAGGTGTATTCCCACATGATAATTACATGGTCACTCTGACCCAACGGGGGAGGCAATTCACAACGTCGATATTGTCAGAGGACTTGGTGAACACTAGATCAAGGCAATTCATTTGCTGGCCCTCTCGAACTCTCGTTGGAAACATTACGTGTTGGGTTATAAGCAGATTATCGGAGGTACGCAGTAACTGCTGGTCGAATGCTGCTTCAGAGCAGTCGGCTGAGGCCGAGCTCCAGTTTATGTGGGGTGCATTAAAATCTGCAACGATGAGAGTAGTCGGTAGCGTTGAAAGTAGCCTAAGCTCCTCCAGCAGTTGGGCATCAGCGTCAGGGTCATTTCTCGGGGAGCGATATACTGTCAAGATATTGAGGCTTTGAGAGCCCGGTGCCCTTATGGTCAGCCACAACGCTTCCGTACTACAAATCAATTGGGCAGTTTTTCTGAAACGTATAAGCCGATCTTAACAAATTTTACTATGCCTCCACCCCTTCTGTTTTGTCTGTCTCTGCGGAACAGTTGAAATTCAGGGAGCATGAGTTCTCTATCATCTGTTCGGACAGCCATGTTTCTGTTATTGAGATAACGTCTGGGTGGAGGTCATGGGTGAGGATACGAAGTTCATCCAGTTAAGAAAGTACACTTTGCGCGTTGGTATACACGAACATGAGTTTCGAGCTCATGCGTGATTTTTTATCAACCCCGACAGTGGCTACCGTGGTAACTGTGCGGTCATTCGGATCGGCTTGATTCAGAGGGGGGCGGAATGTCGTTTGACTATCCGGTCGTTGTAGATTGTCAAGTCTTTTTCTCCGTTGGTTTGTCGTGTTCTCAATTCTAGGACAAGTTCGCGGCGTTTCATTCTTTTGGCAGGTGAGTAGTCCGGCTGAAAAAAAAACACTCCTTTATGGGAATGTTTCAATCGAAAACGTCTGGAAAGGATTAGTTTCGCCTGCTCATTACTACCTAGGACAAGTTTCAGGGGTCTTGGTCGTGTCTGTGGAGCGGCGGTTGTACGGCTACCAAGACGAAACGCCTTTAGGACTGTGACATTTTCTGTTGGTTGCAGGATTTCATTTAGGAGTTTTTGAAATTGCTCTAAGTCAGCAGCGACTTGTTACCTGGGGTACTGACGGAGGACTCCGGGAGATCCTGAATTATGATGTAGTGATCCTTGTTAAGCATTCCTTTGTGTTCTGCGGTTTGGACGTCGTTGACCGATCCTTTGCTCTCGTCGAAGTAGACTGGCGAAAAGGAGGGGACGGCCGTCTTGGTATTTATGTTCCAGTGAAGCTCGTCCGCGGATCTTGTTGAGGCATCGTGAATAGTTACACAATGTGGTTGATCGGCATCGCTTCCCATCAGAGGGCTCTGAAGAGAGCCTGACTCCATGAATTAGAGGCTTCCTCGGCTCAGTTCTCAACTCGGTTGACATGGGAATTCGCGGCGGTAGCTAATTCCGCCGTGGGTCCATAATCATATGTCATTGCGCTAATTGAGAAGCCCTCTAAGTTAGGCTCAGGAAATGAGCAACACTGTCTGGGGATTTCTACGATTGGGCGTCAACTGCTCCTATCCTTCCATTTCTTCTGGCGGCACATTTACAGTCGTTTCGTTTTTCAACTGCTTTGCGGGCAAGACCGATATACTCTCTTTCGTATTCTGGCGAATTTTCCCCGTGGTGTTAAGTGTCATTTTCTTTTTATTCCTTTTTTCATCGGAAGCCACTATTTGCCTACTAACAGCAGTTGTCTTATTCACCACACGATTGCTTTCTGGGGATTCGTTACACTGGATGGTTCTCGCTCTACTCCGAGTAAGCCTCTGCGTAGATAACCCCGGGCGGTCCTCTGAAGAAACAGTCTTGTGTGTAAGTTCCTTCAGATTTCTTACTTCTTTCTCTAGTTGATGCATCTTGTAGGCTATCGTTTGACAACCATTACATGAATATGCTACGAAATCCTGTGATGACAAATTAACAAAGCTTTTAGCTGTGTGCTCCGGTCGTGCAGCGATAGTGCATGGGTTAGCGGAGCTGGCTCTAACCTTTGAGGTTTCCGGTTCGAACCCCAAGTGTGCGTTACTTTGAGACACTGGCGCGGCATCCAACATTCTGTATAACTTTCCTATATACACAAAGTGCGCAGACTTAAGTATAAAGGGAAGGCTTAGATGAGAATACCACAGCTGATCGGTGGTTTTGCAGCTGGACACGCATATTTGTAGTTAATCTTGCCGTCTGGATTTGGCGCCACAAATAAAAGTATTTCAGGCAGGCATTTATTTCGTCTGCTGTTGCCGATGGAGGAATTAAAGGTAGTGTTTGCCTGAAGTCTCCTGCGAGCAATAGCAGTTATGTCTCCAAATGGTCAACTGCTTCCGCGCAAATCGTGCAGTGTTCGAGCAAAGGGCCTCGACCGATTTTTGCCCACGGCTCAAATCCACATCTAACGAAACAGCAGCAGATCGGTTTGATGCGGACATTCCTAGTTGATTAGAAACTTTGACGTGAATACAGTGTCGTACCACTTAAGAAATTTTTCCCCCGCCCACCTGTCTTACGGGATTGGTGGTAGGAGGGGTTGTACGAGTGGGGCCTCTAAAACGTGCCAAACGGCAAGAAATATAATGCGCGATAATTAAAAAATTAAATATCTGCCAAATTGTGTTTAAATGCATTAAAAGAACCTCATAAATGACCTTCAGGCTGAGAAGGCAGCCTATGAGAAGGCTGGAGGTGGCCTAGGACATCATGCGTTAACGGTATTGGCTGGGTTAGAATGGAAGCCGTATTGGCCAGCGGGGCGACCAATGGGCTGGTTTGAGTGCGTGTGTTGTGCGCGCTGTGCGGGAGGTAATTCGTGGCTGAGGTTTTGCTGTTTTCTCTGAAAAGGGCAACAGCAGGGAGGCATCGGGTGCGCGATAGAAGTCATGGCCAATGTACGCCATTGCGCCATACACCGTACGCATACGACTTCAATGGCGGAAGGCCGAGCAGGGGTGGGAAGGGGTAGATTAGGTAGATTATGGTGTGACTATGAATAGGTAGGGCACAAATTTAGTATGCAGTATGCTGTATTGGGAGGCATATAGAACCCTAGGTAAGGTTTAGTGGAGACTGTATAATGTGGTCATTTTTTAAGAAGATGATCACGCTCACTCCTAACCTGCCTACACATTGGTTAATGAAGTAACCAACTGATGTAGTAGGAAAATGATTAGGGAAGTATTTGGTTGGACGCAAGTACAGAAGATGTGCTAACTCATGAAATGTCAACCAACATTTCGAAATGCGTTCTCGTTTCGAAAAGATAAATTAAGTGGTGTTGTAAAACTAATCACGATGCAGCATACATATATAATGATCCAGATACCGCAGGGTGTCGGCTTTCGAAAGAACTTATTTCCGGCAGCACCCAAGATCCATACTCTGCAAAAAATGACTACTTACGTAGTATGCAATTTTCTCATTGATTTTCGATGCCCTTGAAAATTCAATTTTATTTCATAGGAAACATTCATATAAATATTCATTCTCTCACGTCTTCTTCCAATTTCATACTCAAAAGAAAAGTATAATTCGGTTTCAAAAAAGTTTCCATTTGTGATAATTTTTAATATCATTAATTGTCCGTTCAGGTAACGTCATGTATCCGCATTTACGAATGTGACTTGTAAAGTTAACAATATTGCTCAAATCCACTGCTTATTTTTATGAATCCCATACGGTTTCCCTTTAACACCGTATAGAAATGCATGGTTTTCCGTACACGGAACATATACAGCTTGTAGTTTTGAAATCCTGAATGCAAGTGTAACAGCCGGTCGGGTTTCAAATTATTCGGGAATTATAAAAAAATTTTAAAACCGAATTATACTTTTCTTTTGAATATGAAATAGGAAGAAGACGTGATTTTCTACCGAATAGGTAAAGGAATGAATATTTTTATGAATGTTTCCTATGAAATATAATTGAATTTTCAAGGGCATCGAAAATCAATGTGAAAATTGCATACTACAGAAGTAGTCATTTTTTGCAGAGTATAGATCTTGCATGCTGCCGAAAATAAGTTCTTTCGCAAGCCGACACCCTGCAGTAATTGGATCATTATAGGTTTGTGCTGCATCCTTATTAGTTTTACAACATCATTTAATTTATCTTTACGAAACAAGAACGCATTTCGACATTTTGGTTAACATTTCATGGTTAAGCACATCTTATGTAATAACAGTAAAGTAGATCGGTCAAAATAAGACTCGCTGATGACATGAAGGCTAAACGATTTAATTGAGTAACAGAACCAGACATTTAAGAGTACATTGGACCGGTCTGGCATACTAATTATGTTACATGGGTAGCGTTCTGACGGTGTAAACTACATTCTGGACATCTCTCACTGGCATGTCGCGTGCCACCCGCTGCCTACCTGATTAACCGTTCCACTATCATAGACCTCCTTTAGTTATCTTGAGGAACTTTGGGTGTTATTCCAGTGTCGCAACATTCCTATTCGCGGCGAATTGGAGTGCTGCGACACAGGTATCACACCGCCTCTTCTATTCTATTGCAAACATTGTGTTCGAAACTTAGATTTGTTGAAAGGTCGTCTATTTACGAGGGCCGTCCTATTCCTTTGAATCACTTGCCCACGTTCGAAACCCATTGTCGTTATGATGTGTCCGGACTGAAGCGGTTGCGGCAAATCTCTTCGTTATCCTCAGGGAATTTCATCGTTACAGCATGACATCCAAGTTTATCGGTGTGCGTCGTCAGGCCGCAATGATATTGCTAAATAAGAGATAGGGTAGTCAGTAACCATCATGTATAGTGGAAACGTCATCTGTAAACGAATGCTGTGATACTAAGTAGGTGTAATAAGCGTTGGACAGTAATTTCTCTTCCCAGTGCTTCGAGACAATTAGTCAAATGTCGGAGGGTGGCACAGTGTCCAGAACCCGGTGCTCTTACCGTCAGGCATATTGCCTCCGTACTATAAGTCGACTATGAAGTTTTTTCTGCAGCGTACTAGCCACTCTTGACAACCCTTCTGTTTTTTCTCTGCACGCGGAACATTTTAAAACCAGGAAGTTTAAGCTCCCCATCATCAACCTATTTCGACAACTATTTTTCTGTTATTGAGGTAACGTTTGGGTGAGGTGAAGTATATGGATTTGGAGTTCATTCACTTTTTAAAGTTCACTTTGCGCGTATGTATGCATAAATGTGACTTTAGAGTTCATGCGAGTTCCCTGGACAAAACCAAAACAAATTATTGGGGTATATGTGCGGTGATTGGGATCGGATTGATGCAGATCGGAGAAGTTTCCAAAATTTGTGAATGATTGATAATCACTCGTAAACCGGCATAAAAGCATGGACCACAAAACTGGTGGACGGTCTCAGGACTCTGTTGTACCCGGAATGACTGATCCAGCTAAAATTGTTCCCCTATGCTATAAACGAATGATGCATGACCTGTTATGGACATTCCGAATTATCTACGGGCATGAATGTTCGCCAAAAGCTGAAGACTTCTTTAAATTCACGACCATGAGTCACATGTGCGGTCATCCGTTCAAGTCAAGTTGGAGCGTACACTCCTACACCATCGGAAGTTTCCCTTCAGCTAGCGTGTTGTTCGACCGTGGAACTCACTCCCAAGTGAAATAGTGACATCTTATTCGATGGCTGTATTGAAAAGTTAGAAAAATCGTTTGCTGTTTGATAAACGACGACTCTCACTAGAGAACTATCTGCGGCCAGCCACGAATTTTATTTCTTGACTTCATCCCTATGTAACACATTCTTGACTCTTAAATAAATTTTCCCTCCCAAACGATGCAAATGACTGCACTTTATGCTCGTTGTATATAACTGCACTTAAAATTTCATTTGTAGATTGAGTAGAACGCCTGCCGCATCCTTCGCAGCCCCGCACTGTTAAACGTTTTCCATTAATAAATACGTTACTGACAAACGTTTAGTAAGATGTGCATTTAACCTTTATATTGTACGTACCGTCATCAAGGGCATTCCAGTCGAAGAAAATGGGACTGAATAGTCAAAGGTAAATTAGTCAGGTACCTCACCACAGTACCCCCCTCCCCCTTCTTAACCAGAGGACGGCGGAATAAGGCGCCGGAGGATATGCATAAGTTCAGAAAAAATGCCTGACTAAATGATCCGGTAAATGAACGTGACGGCCATTGCGAGTGCCGTAAGCAGGAGGTACAGTCGAAGAGGGTTGACTGTGTTCTATGGTGGACGATGATGTTGCAGTTGGATGCTGTTGACATGTAGGGAGAGGAAGTATGCCGGACGGAGGGGCAGAGAGCAAGGGAGGGGAAGGGCGAGGCAGTAGGCAGGGTGACTGAACAGAGGATAGGGAAGATAGAGGAAAAGGAATAAGGGGATCAGCATATTTTGTCTTTGTTCCAGGTCCGGCGGCTCCTCTGCAACAGCGGCCCTGACCCGATCGAAACTGACCACGTCCTCCTTGTCACCGCGAAGAAGCCGGCAGGTCTTGGCGTTGCGCTGGAGCACGCGGAACGGTCCTTCGTATGGTTATTTCAGCGACTGGCGCACCCGGTAACACCGGACGAACACATGAGTACAGTTGTCCAAGTCTTTTTCGACATAAGACTCAGTCATTGGAGCTCGAGGTGGAACAGGGGAAAGCGAGCGCACAAATTGCCCCAAACGGTGCACAACATTGTCAGGAGTCTCGTCGGTCCCACGAGAGGTTAGGGGGATCATCTCGCCTGGCAGTCGGAGGGTAGTGCCGAAAACCAATTCAGCTGCGCCACAGCCCAGATCCGACTTCAAAGCTGTGCGGATGCCGACGAGTGCAAGAGGAAGGTTGTCCGACCAGTTTCCTGGGTCTTCTACGGCACGCTGGGCGGTCTTTAGCTGACGATGTAAACGTTTCTCCATACCGTTGGCAGTTTAGTGGTAGGCTGTCGTCGGATGCGTGTGCAGCCAAAGAAATTAAGTCGCGTAACCGTGGATGGGGCACCGAACATGGTGACCCAACAACTGACGAAGGCTTTCACGATGGTTTCAGCCTGAACATTCGACAAAGAAATAGCTTCAGCCCAGCGAGTATATCGATCGACGCAGGTAAGGAGGTGGGTGAAAAGATTGGATGGAGGCAAGGGGCCTACGACATCCACGTGCACATGGCTGAACCGTGCGTCGGGACTGGGGAAAGTGCCTGGTGGTGACTTGTTGTGACGCTGCCCCTTGTTTCGCTGGCAGCTCAGACACGACTGAGTTCAACCTTTGACGTACTTGTTCATGCCAGGCCAGACAAACCTTTCCGCAAGGAGCTTTTATGAGACTCGGATGCCAGTGTGCGAAAGTCCCTGCAGAGTTCGAAATACAGCTCGACGCATCGAGGCGGGCACGAAAGGGCGATGAAAGGGTGTTGAGACGTCACAAAGTATTGCACCAGAGCCGGTGGTCGGAGGAACGTCTTGGGTTAGGAGACCACTAGCAGACTCGTGACCAGGGCAACCCACTCGCTGTTGCTCAGCCGCCATGACACAAAGATCGATCCCGTGTGAGAGTTGAAGGGAAGACAGTGAGCGTCTGGACAGCATATCAGCCACCTCATTCTTCGTGCCATCAATGTGACGGATGTCGGTGGCGAATTGAGCGATGTAGTCCAGGTGGACGACTTTCCTCGGATGTGGAAACAGTGAAGTCACTACCTTCAAGGAAATGCCGGAAATGCTACACGGCCAGGTAAATGGCAAGTAGTTCACGACCAAAGGTACTGTAGCGTTTCTCACCTTGTAAGAGCTTTTTGGAGAAAAAGGCAAGTGGTTGAGTCGGACCAGCAAGGTGTTGTTGAAGGACTGCACCTACGACTACGGTCGAAGCATTTTCCATCAGAGACAGCTGAGCTTCGGTAGCGGGATGTGTGAGTAAGGTGGCCTCGTCAAGGGAATTCTTGATTATCTCAAAGGCAGTCAGTGCTTCACCAGTCAGCTTAAGCGGACCTTTGGGACCAGAAAGCATGCTGTTGAACTGCAGCATGAGGTCAGCACAGTTCGGTAGGAACCGACGGTAAAAATTGACCATGCCGAGGAATCGCTGTAACAGACGCTTGAAAATAGGAAGAGGAAAATTACGATATGCTTCAACCTTGGATGGGAGCGGACGCAAACGTTCAGAGTCGACCTGATTGCCGCGGAACTCGAGCGACGGCATACTTAACACGCACTTGGAGGGGTTGATGACAATGCCAAACTTCTCAAGGCGGTCAAACACAAAGGCACGATGGTCTTTGTGTTCTTCTTCATTCCGGCTGGCCACCAAGAGGTCATCAATGTAAACGAACACAAAGTGTAGGCCACGTAAGACATGGTCAATGAACCTCTGCAACGTTTGGAAGGCATTACGTAGACCGATCGGCATGCAGATGAACTTAAAGAGACCGAAGGGCGTAGTGACGGCGGTTTTAGGGATGTCCTCAGGGGCGACTGGAATCTGATGGAAAGCACGCACCAGATCAATCTTAGAGAAAACCGCTTTGCTGAAAAGGGGTCAACCAAATCCTGAAGATGAGGAACGGGGTACCGATCGGGAATGGTAGCGCTGTTGAGGGCACGATGGTCACCACAGTGTCTCCAGTCGCCTGATGTTGCCTAGGGCACCATGTGCAGTGGAGGTGCCCAAGTTATCTCGGACGGTCGAATTATTCTCATTAGCAGCATGCGTTCAAATTCCGCCTTCGCGGCCTTGAAGCGCTCCGGTGCTAGTCGTCTCGGCCAAGTAAACACGGGAGGATCTGAGGTGCGTATATGGTGCACAACATCATGTTGAACCACACCACCGCGAAACTGGGAGTTAATTATGTTGGGGTGACTTAGCAACAGTTGCCGAAAAGGACAAGTCATATCCGTATCCAAGACAGATAAGTTGTTGGGGGCAGTAAAGGGAGTTAGTTCACGAACAATCAGACACAGAATTTAGTCGGATAAGTTCTGCCTTTAACGCGGAGGAGGGAGCATCTGCAGGAGAATTAGCTAGCAAGGACTAAACTTGAGAGATGACACTAGCGGAGAGGACCTTTGCAAGGTTGTGGTACTTCGCAAGCTCCTTGGTTACGTTGGCAGAATAAAAGGCTGATACTATGCGGATGAAGTAAAGTTCTTGAGCGTGTTGCCAGAATTCAGGCAAAGGTAAAATTGATTGCATGAATGGACTGGGCGGCGGCATCAGGTTGTTGGTTGGAGTGAGACATAATAATACAGAGATGGTAAAATATCAGAATTCGAGAGAAAAGTAAATGGAAATGGAATAGATTTTCACAAGCAAATAGTACGTTGAATGTTTTTCAGTATGACAGAAAGGTATAAAATCTGCGTTAACGTCGGGAGTCACCAATGTCGTAAATAGTAATGTTCTCACGAACTAACGAGTTATATCGCACGGGCCCCTAGCCTTAAAGGCAGCAAGTAAAACGGAGCAGTGAATAATATAGAGATTTTGAACATTAAGAAAACTGACAACATACCATGACAGAGAAGCGCGATAGCAAGGCGGGTTGTACAGGTGTGTCGTTTTTCATCACAAACTGGATTAAAGTTATGCCTTCGCTGTTATACTATGCACATCGCACTGTTGTGCACCGGCTTTAGTTTCCATTTTGACATACAATAAACATCTCTTTCGTTACAATTCCAATTAATGTTTTCGCGATCCATCTGTTAAATTCCAATTTCGATAAGAGTACCGATTCTGATTACTTAAAGCTCGTTGAGTTCCCTATGCGGACGCACCAAAGTGCGAAGAAGAACTGGATTGCCAACAGAAGGCGGAAATTATCGAGCTCATGCAATACTCAGAATGGGCAGCCTTAATACATCCTATTCTCAAATCTGATGGATTTGTGCCTATCTGTGGCGACTACAGGCTGACGAGCAACTCAGTAGCTTGATTAAACACTTATCATCTTCCGCGCATCGAGGATATGTATGCGCCTCTCTCGGGTGACCATGCATTTACAATAATGGACCTCAAGCGAGCTTACAGCCAAGTCATTTGAGATATTGAATCCAGAGACGCCACCTCCATCCATACTCATCGGGGCTTGTCTCGACGCAAAACGTTACAATCTGCAGCAAGTTCTACCCGCGGTTTATTTCAGTGTTTGATTGGTAACCTCGCGAAGAGCATGCGTATGTTTACGCCTATATTGAGGACATATTATTGACCGGTCCATCTGTAGATGGTCGCATAAGGATTCTCAAAATCCTGAAGGCACATTACGAAAACGCTAGGATCAAAGTCAGGAAAGATAAATGTACTTTCCTTGCAGACCCGGCTTAACATGGTTAAAACGGGTGCGTAGGTCGTCAGCCTGCAATGCTATGACGCTTGGCGCAATCTGATGGTCTCATAATCGGATCACAATTGCAGCCGCATTGGGGGTGAACAGAAAGGCCTACTTCACACTGCGTGGTATGTGCCGATAGGGTGGTTGAGATGGTTGATAGTGTTTGGGGATATGCGGTTGCTAGTGGGAGAAAGTGTGCTGCCGGCGGTTGTCTACCACAGGCTTTCCTGAATGCGTACGCTTCCTAAAATGTCAGTGTGGCGAGTGTATGGGCAGGTGCAATAAGGGCAGTTCGGGCCGATGTGGAAATTGTTGGTTAGTGCTCCAGACACAGGCTCCTAGTCCCTGTATGATAAATTTCCAAGTTACCAATGAGGCCGATGTGAGATCGCAATCAGGAGAGGTATAAACCGAGTCCGCATTGTTGCAGGTGTGGATGTTGATGCTTGAAGTTGATGGGACGACGCCTGACGTCCCATCAGTGGAAAGGAATGTGTGTAAACGCAATGGTGTTGTTGCTGGTCGCTGCGGTCAATTCAGGGGTTGAAGCAGAGCACATGGCGTTGGTGGATGGTGATAGCAATCGGTGCGGTGTTTACGGCAGGAGGGAGAGTGGAAGAAGTGGAAGACGTTGGCGCATTGGGTCCGGAGATGTCTAACGAGACTGATGTGCGCGCGGAATGCGCATTGGCAGTGCACGCGTGTTGGAAGTGGCGGAAGTGAGACACTTTTGATTTGCGAGCCTCCCGTTTAGCTTTGACTGCAGCGATGCGATAATCTTCACAGATCACAGTGCCAGGCTTCACTTCTCTTCTCCAGATGGGAAAGCCAGGTCAGGCTTTTGTTTTCATATGGGGGAGCCGATCGGTGGGGGCGTCGAAGACTGTGGAGGGCAGTCAAACACATTTCTGGAGGGCTTGACCCATCTCTTCAGAATCTGCATTTTGTTCCGTCAAAAGCGCGCATCGAAGTCACCTAGGGCAATAAACTTATCGGCTATCGGCTCGGACGTCAGGGGATCCGCAGGCATTCGTAAAGCCAGTCATTAAACCAGACACTGTGCTACTCGCACTTATTTCCGACATCATTGTGAGCTTGAATCTGTCTCCTTCATTACAGAATCGGTCGTCAGGCTTATCGAAATCACCGTCGTAACGTTAATGAAAATTTTGTTAATCAATTCGTGTGTTTTGACGATCCCGTAGCACGCGGATTATCTGCGGTGCGCCTGAATTCAAATTACCGTAGTATCGTCTTTGGGCCGGCTCGTCGACGCAAGAGGCTTTTAAAACACCCTGTGCAGTACGCTAGATCAAAGAAAGAAATTAGTGTGGATATAAATCACTACACAATAACCGACGGCGACCTTTTTCTTAGTTATGCGATAAGACAACCACACCCTAATCTTTGGCAGGAACTCGACATAGGATCGTAGATATTAGGATTTATTTTCAATGGTGAGTAACAGTGCCAGGAAACCATTTCCGAACGCTTCTCCTTACACCAAACAGGTTTTAATCCGTCGGCGCGTTCAGTGCGACTTCAAACACCACAGCGTCACTGAGTTGGAGATGATGGAGAGAGAGGCGTTCGGTAGATAAGCTATTTAAAGAAATGTTTAACGACATCTAGCAACGAGCTTTCAGTTCGAGAAGTCAATTTATGTATGCTTGTAATATTGATTACCACTCGTGGCACGATGATGGCTTTTAGATAAACTTCTTTGGCCGCCTGCAAATCCCGTGCTCTTTATAATGCCTAATTGTATTATATAAATTTTTGGTATATATTTTGCATGAGTTAGAAATTAAAATGCCTAATACAGAGTGCAGGCAAAAAATATTCTCTTTTGTATTTTTGTGGAAGCAAGTTACACCTTCTTTTGATTCCTTTGTCAGAAGAGAATGCGGTTTTTGGAGATATTTACAAATCGAATAATTTTTGCCGCACCTGCCGCTGCACTGAGCTATAAAAATTCATGCTACACATATTCTGACACGGAATATCACACATTTGTATGAGCCCCAAAATGGACCGTCATACAGAACACATAACCTTGCCTTATTTTTGACTGCTTCTTCTTACGCTAAACAGGGGCTCATCCGTCGGCGCGGTCGATGCGACTTCAAACACCATTACCGACAGCGTAACTGAGTTGGAGATGATAGCCAGATGGATGCGTTCGGTCGATATGCTATTTAAAGAAAGATTTAACGAGATTCAGGAACGCGCTTTCAGTTCAAAAAGCCGAGTCATCTGTGCTTGTGATTATGATCACAACTAGCGTCAGGATGCCGGCTCCTATACATCTTCTTTTTGGTTGTCTACAAAATCTGCGCTCATAATAATACCTTATTATAGAATATAATTTTTTGTTTAGATTTTAACTTAGTTTGGTTATTGGAATGCATGATAAAAAATGCACGCAAAATGTTCAATTTTGCAAGTTACACATTCTTCCAAATTTTATATACACATATATACATATTTACCATAGCAGAATAATTTTCGTCCAACCTGCCGCTACACTGAGATATCAAACTACATACTGCACATATTCTGCCACGAAATATCACACATTTCTATAAGCTCCTACCTAGAAGTCATAAAGGACCCATAACATTTTACAATGAGTGTTGGAAATGTTGTACTTCTTATAGGTAGCATTCATGAACGTGCTAATGTTATTGTGCATACATTGACATTTCATGGCCAGAAGAACTTCAAAATTAGAGGCATTTCAACACAACAACAAGAGCCTTCCTCAGGTAGAAATTTTACAAAAAAGTCCTTTCCTGTTTAGTGAGCAGAAAAGAAAATACTCTTGTACGTGTCTCCTATTTAATAGATTAGACTTTATAAGGACATATACTAATGATAGCGAACAAACTGATACGACATAAGCAGCCGTTTTGTATGAAGCACGGATTTGTCAGAAGGCCAAAATGAAGCTCATTCAAAAAAGATGTTCCAGTGTAACGCAAACATTTTAGAATTATTCTGCGCAAACAGTAAGTTCACAAGTAATATTTTTAAAATTAAAGCATATTTTCAAATTTCGGTGAAAATGTCGTGTGATAGAACCCTTGCTGTAATGTTCCGTTGTCATTTCCGAAAACTGCATGTTAAAAGGTTATTGGCTGCCTTTGTCTTAGGGCACTTTTATCCCACTTGAATGTCCACACCTTCTTATCACACTTTAATTCAGATGGAATCAGTGGCGGTTCTGGGACGAAACAATTTGCCTCATGTCATCTCTGCCAAAGACACGATCTTCAGCACAAATAGTCACCTTCGAAGGGCTGATCGAGCGCCATGACGACGGCTAGAAGAACGAAGTCTGCGCCATTCGAGCTGCAGTGCAGTCGCATCTCCTCACTCAAAAAACTCTCTTGATCGCCAAACGGATCAGCGCCATAGAGTTGCAATTAGGAGAGACATCACTGAAGGGACATAAAATGACGAAAATATTTTGCCGTCAGTTATACAGGCCTCTGTTTTCAGTTTAAAATACTTTTTACGGGTGTTGAGTAAAGGGAGATGTTCAGAAATCAAACGTGAAATTATTTGACCTATGCTACCCTAATCATCCGCATCGAAATACATGCGAGGTATTTTATTTCGCAATTACCATAAAATTATCCTTCAATATCTTTTGCGAAGCGCAATATATGCACTAGCACGTTAAATATACAAACACCGGTCAATCGGTGGACTATGCTTCCGCACAGTGAACAGCCTTAGCGAAATGCATCACCGTACACGCATGAAGCACTACCAATCGGCAGAGTTGAATTGCAAAGTGTGGCAATCACGGCGTCGGACAAATTAAATTGTCCACTTTGGTGTCAGGAGCGCCACGGATGTACGCAAAAAACCCCACGAATTCTGTGACGGTATAGGAGTGCTCAGTTGCACAAGGGCAATGTTCCAACGCATATGTCGCACCAGAAGCGACTCATGATCATAGTAATTTGTCAGTGGTTTTCTGGAGTTTCTGTTTGCTGATTGGCGGGACAAGGATAAAAACTGTCTTCAACCTCTGGGACTGTCATAAGATAGAGTACAAAACAGCGAGGGCAATTAGCCTAAGCCGCATTTCATCCGCTGTTGCAATCAAGCAATCGAGATTTGTTGGTTTCTAATGTACTCCAAAGACAGTTCGCGTATTGGCAAATAAACATACCAGCGCTTAACAAATCATAGGGCCATTGTGCGCATCTATTCTGGAAACCCATATGGACGGCCGAAACCAATCTGTCGAGTTCAGAATGTAAAAAAGCTGTGAGAATGAGTTGCTTATGTTCGCCGTCCCCTAACAAGGTCTTCGCACAGCATGGGAGGTATAAGGTACAATTCTATGCTGTATAAGGTAATGATTTCATTTTTAGTAAGCAATCGAAGGAATAATTGTTCTAAAAATTCCACGAATGACATTGGCGCGCCTGAAAACAGACTTCTTATCCGCGCGTCCATAAGAGTTTTTCCGCGCATACTGTCGACGTCAGTGGTCATTTTCAAAGTCGTGCACGCTTATTAAATCATGTAAATTCAATCTCTAGTGAATAGTGATCATAATTGGGCAATAATTCCTGCATATTGTTGTTTTTCGTCTAAAAAATACTTGATTAACATTGTAGGTTATACTTCGCACATTTTATTGGACGTTTACGCTGTCCTATAAAAGGAAGAGGAGTTTGACTTCATTTGCGTCGATGAAACCGATGAGATGCAAAAACACGCGTGCATCCTTTGTGGCGCAGTGTTTTCGAACGCAAAGCCGACGCAGCCTTAACTGTTGTAACGTCTCAACAATCGACAGGGTGGCACCGATTTTACAGGTTATGCTGTTGAATTATTGTAAGCTATAAGAACCTGATTTGACTCTCAACCAACCCTTCCAAATTCGGTTTTATACCAAATAACATCTCCTGTAGGTGTTTCCATACCACGTTATCACTGTCACCATTTTACTGAGGCTTTTGATATTCAGTTTGAATGTTTTAATGATCGCGGAGCACCAGTCCGTAAACTGCGGGGCGCCTGAATTTAAGCCCGTTGCTTCGCTCCCAGATTACCGTAGTATCGCCTTTGGGGAGGCTCATCAGCTCATGAGGCTTTTAAGAGACGATGTTTAATCTAATAGACCAGAGAAAGGAATGATTGTGGATATAACTTACTCACCAATGACTAACCGCGACCTATTTCGTACTTCTACCATCAGCTCACAACACCCAAACCTTAGGCAGCACCTCGGCATACGACCGTGAATATGAGGATTTATTGTCAATGGTCAGTAGCAGTCATGCAATCAGCTTTTAAAGTACAGCCCATAACTATGCCTTATTTTTGACTGCTTCTTCTTACGCTAAACAGGTGCTCATCCGTCGGCGCGGTCGATGCGACTTCAAACACCATTACCGACAGCGTAACTGAGTTGGAGATGATAGCCAGATGGATGCGTTCGGTCGATATGCTATTTAAAGAAAGATTTAACGAGATTCAGGAACGCGCTTTCAGTTCAAAAAGCCGAGTCATCTGTGCTTGTGATTTTGATCACAACTAGCGTCAGGATGCCGGCTCCTATATATCTTCTTTTTGGTTGTCTACAAAATCTGCGCTCATAATAATACCTTATTATAGGATATAATTTTTTGTTATAGATTTTAAATTAGTTTGGTTATTGGAATGCATGATAAAAAATGCACGCAAAATGTTCAATTTTGCAAGTTACACATTCTTCCAAATGTTGACTTAGAAGATAAAGCGTTCTTCGGTTTTTATACATATTTACCATTGCAGAATAATTTTCGTCCCACCTGCCGCTACACTGAGATATCGAACTACATACTGCACATAGTCTGCCACGAAATATCACACATTTCTATAAGCTCCTACCTAGAAGTCATAAAGGACCCATAACATTTTACAATGATTGTTGGAAATGTTGTACGTCTTATAGGCAACACTCATAAATGTGTTAATGTTGTGGTGCATAAATTGACATTTCATGTCTAGGAAAAGTTCATTATTAGCGGCATTCAAAAACTAAGACTCTTTCTCAAGAAGACAGTTTGCAAGGACGCGCTCTCCTGCCAAGTGAGAAGAGAAGAAAATACTCTTGTACGTGTCGTCTATTTGCTATATTTGAATGTATAAGGACATTAAATAAAGATAGAAAATAAACTGATACGACACAAGTAGCCGTTTTGGAGAGAGCACAGATTTATCGGAAGACCAAAACGATGTAACAGTCTGACGAAATACCTTCGAGTTATTCCGCGCAAACATTTATATCAGTAGTAATATTCTTTAATCAAAAGCATATTTCAAAATGTCGGTAAAGATTTCTTAAGCGAGAATATTAACTGTAATTTTCACGATGTCCTTTTCGAACGTGTCCCAAAAATGGACACATAAATTTCCTGTCCTCGTTAGAAAATAAGTGACTGCGTCCACCTTTTGGTATTTTTATTCCAATCATCAGTCCTCACTTTCGTAGCACACTTTTATTCAGGTGTAACCAGTGACTGTTCTGGGAGGAACCAAATTGGCTCATGTCATCTCTGCCAAATACACGATCTGCCGCACAAATAGTCACTTTCGAAGGGCTGATCGATCGCCATGACGCCGGCTAGAACCACGAAGACTGCGCAGTTCTAGCTGGAGTGGATTACCATCTCCTCCCTCACAAAACGCTCCTTCATTGCCAAACGGATCCGCGGCATATAGTTGCAAGTAAGAGACACATAAAAACAGGAAAATGAAATGATAATGGTATTTTACCGTCAGCTTGACAGGCCTCTGTTCTTAGTTTAAAACACTTATTACGGGTGTTGAGTAAAGGGAGATGTTCAGAAATCAAACGTGAAATTATTTGACCTAAGCTACCCTAGTCATCCTCATCGAAATACATGCGAGGTACTTTATTTCGCAATTACCATAAAATTCTCCTTCAATATCTTTTGCGAAGCGCAATATATGCACTAGCACGTTAAATATACAAACACCGGTCAATCGGTGGACTTTGCTTCCGCACAGTGAACAGCCTTAGCGAAATGCATCTGCCGTACACGCATGAAGCACTACCAATCGGCAGAATTGAATTGCAAAGTTTGGCAATCACGGCGTCGGACAAATTAAATTGTCCACTTTGGTGTCAGGAGCGCCACGGATGTACGCAAAAAACCCCACGAATTCTGTGACGGTATAGGAGTGCTCAGTTGCACAAGGGCAATGTTCCAACGCATATGTCGCACCAGAAGCGACTCATGATCATAGTAATTTGTCAGTGGTTTTCTGGAGTTTCTGTTTGCTGATTGGCGGGACAAGGATAAAAACTGTCTTCAACCTCTGGGACTGTCATAAGATAGAGTACAAAACAGCGAGAGCAATTAGCCTAAGCCGCATTTCATCCGCTGTTGCAATCAAGCAATCGAGATTTGTTGGTTTCTAATGTACTCCAAAGACAGTTCGCGTATTGGCAAATAAACATACCAGCGCTTAACAAATCATAGGGCCATTGTGCGCATCTATTCAGGAAACCCATATGGACGGCCGAAACCAATCTGTCGAGTTCAGAATGTAAAAGAGCTGTGAGAATGAGTTGCGTGTGTTCGCCGTCCCCTAACACGGTCTTCGCACAGCATGGGAGGTATAAGGTACAATTCTATGCTGTATAAGGTAATGATTTCATTTTTAGTAAGCAATCGAAGGAATAATTGTTCTAAAAATTCCACGAATGACATTGGCGCGCCTGAAAACAGACTTCTTATCCGCGCGTCCATAAGAGTTTTTCCGCGCATACTGTCGACGTCAGTGGTCATTTTCAAAGTCGTGCACGCTTATTAAATCATGTAAATTCAATGTCTAGTGAGTGGTGATCATAATTGGGCAATAATGCCTGCATATTGTTGTTTTTCGTCTAAAAACGTGATTCGCATTGTAAGTTATACTTCGCACATTTTATTGGACGTTTACGCTGTCAAATAAAAGGAAGAGGAGTTTGTCTTCATTTGCGTCGATGAAACCGATGAGATGCAAAAACACTCGTGGATCCTTTGTGACGCAGTGTTTTCGAACGCAAAGCCGACGCCGCCTTGTAACGTCTCAACAATCGACAGGGTGGCACAGATATTACAGGTCATTTTGTTGAATTATTGTAAGCTATAAGAACCTGATTTGTCTCTCAACCAACCCTTCCAAATTTGGTTTTATACCAAATAAAATCTCCATACCGCGTGTCGTTTAAGGTAGCCAGATTCATTTAATTCCATACAATTAACGAACAGTTGATATGGGCGCGTGCACTTGAAACTTCCACAAGTGACTTCAAACAAGGCGTTTAGAACATGCTGAAATTACCGCCGATATCAAAGCCTGTCAACCATTGTCCCATTAGCACAAAGCAGCCAGCGAATTGCATTGTTAAGGTCATAAGGTGAGATTACCCGTTCTCTGAAGATATTAAAACCAGAAAACTTCAATATTGTATCCTGTATTGTCTCTGATGATTGATTCAGCAGGGATCGGAAAATTCACACATATCGTATCCTCTGCTTCAACCATTTTATAGGCCGTTTGTGGTGGCGAAATGGAGACAGTGTATTGATTACTATGTGCCGTTTGTCTTCATGTCCACGTCTGTAACTGATGATGTGCAATCACTCTCGTATATGCTTTATGTGTTGTCTTTATGAATGCAGACATAAGGCCATCCAAACGTTTGGAACATCGCCACAATCACGGTGTTGGTGAAAATTTTGCAGGCCATGGTTTTGAATAACTGGGAACTATATCATACCCAATTTACCCGAGCAAACCTTCGAAGCTGTATTTTATACAAAATGCAAAGCAATTGCAGATGGTTTTGGTAAAACGATGCCTATAAAGTAGCCCCGCATAATTGCAGAAAATTTGGTAAAATCGTGCGCAGTAGAAATGCCAACAGTTGATTTGAGGAAAATTGTTCGAAAATAATCTGACACTAGAGCCAAGGAATAACATTCAAATAAATATTACTGACTTGAATATATTGGATTTACCTGTTGCTGATAATAGAATTGGGTTTCAAAAACATCCTTTCCGTTGGAAAAACAACTGATGTGGCACATTACAATGTCTAGGTATATTCATTGTTGTGTCACAATAATAAATTACCTGTTCACTAAAGACATCAAAACAACCCCAACATGGTAAGACTTCAGTTGGTTTGTGAAAGACGACGATCAGAAATCATCCTGTCAAATTAACAGGAGCAATACAGTCATTGCATCCTTCTGGTTTTTTAAATGTAATTCATCATATTTATTTTAATTTTAACATAAACTGCTTTAGAGAATGCGAGTAAACATCAAACGCTTCTGGGTTACAGGACAGTAGACGATTTCGCAATCCGTGATGAACATTTTATTCATATTAATCTACCACACTCGCATTCCCCTAAAAACCTTAATGACAACATTTTATGTTCAATCGAATGGTAACAGAATACGCCTGAGAGCGCATCTAGACTATGATTGAAAATCGGCTTTTGAATAGTAGCCCAATTTCGGAACGATTTACCAAATCACGGACGCGATTCACATGTGCATATAGGCTAATTGGGGGGATTAAATTTCGCACCGAATAACACACTAGATGCAGGCGGTACCGCAGCAGATGTACTTTGAGATTTTCGTGGATTTGTTGTTAGGTTATGAATATGCAGTAGGTTAACAAAGATGCTCCGCTACGTTACGCGCACAAATATACTTCGAATCTAATTCATCATGACGATAGGTCTGCTCTGTTATGTATTTGATGCAAGAGGGCGGAGTTCTGCCTACTTGGAGACTTCAACGATTAGAAATGCAATAGATTGAGAGTCCAATTGGCAACATCTTGATTACGCGCCCAAGACAAGCAACTTTGATTTGTCACTTGTGGTGCTTGTCGCGAACGAAGGTCGCGGCATCGGCAGAAGTTCCAACAGGCGCATCTCTATTTGGCGGAGATAGAGGATAAAAACTGAAGAGTCCCAAATCGCCGTTCGGTTTTCATACTTTTCTACAGGCGCTGGACATGAAACAGGTGGTGGCAAATATAACGAGATGCCGTCCGATAGCGGAGGTACCCGTGTTTTATGCTGCCTATCGTATGAGGCGTTTAGTCTTTGCCCTAACCCTTATTCAAGCATTTGTTTGAATTCAAGTTTCCCTCAGTTAGGTTCGTTGAGATAATGCATGTTCTCGTGTGCGAAATAAAATGGTTTGATACAAATGCATCAGCCTGTGCAGTTGCACCCATATACACCTATATATGTATCGTGCATCTATTTTATTTTGTGATATTTATTGCTTATGCACGCCTAATCATTGTCCAAAATTTGAAGTAAATGTTAAGCTCGATTTCAAAAAAAATCCCTTAGAAAGAGGGTTTTGAAGAATTTATCAGAAATGATGATGATTTGTTACTTCACCTGACTTCCACATGTCGTGTCAAAAGTAAACGACACGAGGTGGTCCCATAATAGCAACACGAAGATGCAAATCATTTTAACGTTGAGGAGTCATTAAATGCCGGGCTTTTAAACGTTTAATGCAGAGGTTTGATGGTTTTCAAATGCACAATATTTAGTAAAGTCAAGCATCTTCCATCGGATTCACAAATTCAAACAATTTAAACCTCAGCTTGGTCCAGGCATAATAAAAGAAATCGATGGGGTTTACATTTACATTAAGTATACATAGCATGACTTAATTTAATATAGAGTACTGCGCGATCTGGTGCAAACATATGGTTAAATATATGTCCCACAAGAGTCCAAAATCCTGATTTAAATGGAGTAGTAAGCAATAATTCGGCCTTTCAGTTAGAAATGCGACCTCGAATTCGGCTTACCCCTTTGGACATAGTGCTCCGAATTATACCGTGGAATGCTAGACTCAGATAGTTTAGTATGGAATTCTCACCTCCGTTCTTAGAACAAAACAGTATTTATAAAATAAACAAAATGTGGTATTTCTGTAAAAATGCTTGCCTTCTTAAAAGTTATGCTTAATTTTATATCAATATATTATATATCAATCGAATATAAACACGGAAAGCCGGAAACGAAGAAAGGGTAAGCTGGAATGTCTCTCTATGAATTGGCAGGGTGTGGATTTAGAGGATAATTTTAAAATCAGAACACTCGACCCTGCCTCAGGCAATGAGGTTTATACACTTGGCTTTGCATTTTGAAATCTGCTGTGGCACGAGAACGCGCATGAGCAAGACATGTGCGTGAATGCTTTACCATTTGGTTCGTTCGATTCCATGTACTTTTAAAGGGAACGGTGGGTCGCAGATAGACAAATTAGTGGTCCCGGGCAAAAATCATTGCAAATATATATATGTAAAGAAGATAGAAGGCTCGTCAGAAAAAATCGAGTTGTGCTCGTTAATTTTCCAGATGGTGACACCAATACGTAGTCAAACAAAATAAACAGAGGAGAAAGTGGAATGGTCAGACCAAATTGGTTGGCGTGACAGGGCAGCCACTAATACGTAAGCAACTAATGTATGATAGAAAGATGGAGACAAAATTAGTCTAGAGTCTGTGGTGGGGAAGGGAAGAGAGAACTGTTGCGGCTCCCTGTGTTAAAGCGTAGGGGTGGGGGGGAGGTGACGATTCAATGTGACTTCGGACGGAGGACTTAATTATGGTCGATACCCTGCATGGAGGGTAGAGAGTAGAATTTTCGTTTTCCGGGTGCCTCATTAGAACTAACGTCTTGTGACTGTCTCAGTTGTCTGAGACAATTTTTCACAAAAATGACCGGGCATACGCTGAGTCGGAATAACCGATAAAGGAAAGGAAGCTCTTTCTTAAGTAAATCCTCGTTGCCGCAGTAACGATAAGTCCGGCGGAAAAAGGTTCGGACACAGCTCATTTTATAAGCCGCAGATGGGTCCTCACTGTGCGCAACACTGTCACGTGAGAAAAATCCTTTACCAAAAAAGCAGCAAACCAATCTCACCTACCGAATTTCATGTGCTAATTGTTCTTGCGATTATGTTGTTCACACGTGCTGACGACGTGGGACGCGTATAAACGAACATAGTCTAGTCAACTCCGACGTGACCCTTTGTCACACGTGTTCGCGCACGTCCTTGAATGTGATCATCGCTTCATTTGGGAAGCAGCTGAAATTGTTGTCAAGGCAAACACCAAAAAGCCCGAGAATTACTCAAATCCTGGCACTCTAGCACAACTGGCATCAATCGCCATGTCGATCTGGACATGCGCCCACGACCTAACATGAGTCGCTAGTACACACCGGGTCCAGTATAATCGGACTATTTCGCCACCCCTCGCCCTCTCCTCCCCCCTACCCCAGCCACAGCGAACCGCAACCGTAATCACTAACACATCTACGTTAAATAACTGACTCCTACCCGCATGCCGGATCGATGATCATTAAGTCCACCGTCCGAATTTACATTGAATCGTCATCTCCCCCCCTACCCTCTAACACAGGGAGCCGCAACAGTTCCATCTGCCGTCCCCCACCACAGACCCTAGACTAATTATGTCTCCATCCCCCTTTCATACATTAGTTGCTTACGTATTAGTAGCTGCCTTGTCGCGCCAACAAATTTGGTCTGACCATTTCACATTGTCCTCTGTTTATTTCGTCTAACGACGGGTTGGTATCACCAGCTCGAAAATTCACGTGTAAAACTCGATGTTTTCCGACGAGCCTTCTGTCTTCATCATATTATCTCGGAATGCACACTACCTCAACCATTCATTATATATATATGTGCTTGTTGAAAAGAGATGGGTTGCTTGGAACAAGAGAATTTATTGCGTAAATCATCGACGCTGGTTCCCCAGGTCGTCGTCAGACGCAAGCGGAAAGCAAGTATGAAAGCATGAAACAGCTAACGTCGAGTGCACAAAAAATCGATATTTGCATGGCGTGTGCGCCGGTAGGCGGCCACCGTGTGTCAGTCTGAGCTGGTTGCTTCCCTCCTCTTCCATTTCTCCTTCAGGTTGATGAACACGGCATGCAATTCGATATGCCAGTTGATGCATCATTCATCAGAGTGCATCGCCTCGAGGAATTCTCGGCCTTTCTTGAAAGGGCAGACCGCGACAACGCGAGCTTTGTCCCAAGCGAAAGTGTGCCTATGTCCAGCGCATGCATGGCTACCTGAGACAGATGGTCTCGCCTCTTTACTGCCAACTGGTACTCATGGATGAGTGATGAGACGGATTTTCCAAACTGGCCACGATAGACGGCAGTACATGCATCACACGGTATCTTGTAGACGACCTCTTTCTTGTCCAACTGATTTAGCCTATCCTTAGGACGAACCAGCTGAGAGCGCAACGTTGTCGTAGGTTTGTGCGCCACTCGAATTCGGTGCTTCCTTAAGTGTCTTTCGACGAGTTCAGACACATTCTTAATGTAAGGAAGCGTTCGCCAAGTGCTTAATTCAGGCGTCTGATAGGAACTACCCGGCTCCTTCTCCCTTGATTCTCGCTACCTCATGAATCTGCGTACAAAATCCTTAGGGTATCAATTCTGCGAAAATAATTCGCACAAGCAATGACTTCGGCTCGATAGCCTTCTTCATCCGAACAATGTGTTTTGCTCGACTAAGCAGAATTCTTCGAGGCGATGCACTCTGATGAATCATGCATCAGCCGGCATATCGACTTGCATGCTGTGTACAGAAACCTGAAGGACAAATGGAAGAGGAGGGAGGCAACCAGCTCAGACTGACCCACGGCGGCCGCCTACCGGCGCACACGCCATGCAAATATCGATTTTTTGTGCACTCTTGACGTTAGCTGTTTCTTGCTTTCACATTTGCCTTCCGCTTGCGTCTGACGTTGACCTGGGGAACAAGCGCCGAAAATTTACGCAACAAAGACTCCTGTCCCAACGAACCCATATGTTCAACTTATATCGCTTGGGATGCCTACCTTTCAATACTTACGCATATAAATGTATATATATGAAAAGATAGGACGATCACAGGAACCATGGATTTATGTTCCTGACGTTGCGAAAGCAAACAGTCTTCCATCATCGGAGGTGGTTTGCGTACTGCACGTCGCAGTATTTAAGGGTTTTCTGTCGTGCTGGCGTGTCACTGACTTCCAGCGCGCTGCATCACAAGGCCTGACGATTGTTGTCATGGCGGCATCCGTTTCTCCTCATCCGTTGTGGGGTGTGGGGAGGGGAGCCGCGTCGGGGTGACCGCGGCCATTGCTCTTTTTTGCAGTGTCCGTTGTCCATTCTCCACGTAGCTCGCCTTCCTACCCCGTTTGCACCTGCCCGTGACCGCGTGGACGGTGGTTGACATGCCAGTGTTGACGTTGGGCTGGAGATTCCTGTCACGGTCGCGGGTTCTCGTCTCGCTGTCCCGTTCACACCTGCCCGTAACCGTGTTGACGGTGGTTATGATGCCAATTTTGAAGTCGGGCTGGGGGTCCTGTAATTGTTGGGCGTTCTCACCGACTGGTCTCGTCTGTATTCGTTCGACGCCGGTTGTCCCCTGGTTTCGTTTGTGTTCGATGTCCCTCTATGC
Organism: Spirometra erinaceieuropaei; assembly: GCA_902702965.1. Taxonomy (NCBI): domain Eukaryota; kingdom Metazoa; phylum Platyhelminthes; class Cestoda; order Diphyllobothriidea; family Diphyllobothriidae; genus Spirometra; species Spirometra erinaceieuropaei. The sequence continues at coordinate 719,990 of CACRXP010000144.1, forward strand.
CCGTTCGTGCTCCCGCTTGGTCTGGGTTTGGTTACTGCCGTCTCCGGCCTGACGTCTCGTCGGTAGTCCTGCCTTTTGAACTTCACCCGTAGGGCTTGGTAGGCGGCCAGCAAAGTTACGCAGCGGTTAATCGAGATAATTCTGGTGTGCCAGGCTTTGGGCGTCTCCCTGACCGTTTGATCGTCCCCCTGGCCCAATACTTTGGCGTCTTGGAGGGCGAAGGCGTGGCCTAAAGCTGCACAATTTTCTGCCACCAACGAGAGCTGGTTCATTCTTCGTAAAGCTCCAGCGTGCTCGTCCCTACGGGTCCGCAATTTCTTCCCGGTTTCTTCCACGTAGATTGCCTCGCAGGAACAACACGGGATCCGATTGACGACGTTCGCAGTCTCGCCTCGTGGCAGAGGCGATTTTGGTCTCATGACCAGACGTCTAATTGTCGCTTCTGGTTTGTGGACGATGCCGATACCCAATGTTAGCAAGATGCGAGCAACTGCTTTGGAAACGGTCGCAAAGTATGGCAGGGTTCGCCAGATTTTCGGCTGATATGCCGTTGACTTTACGGTTGGTCTGGACAGTCTGTTGCGTATTATATATATATGTTCACTCAGGTATGGGCGCACAACGATCCATGGGCTTCCCGAAGCAAACAAGCTTCGTATGGGCGATAGGGGTCACAAACAGGCAACCACCTACCAGGCCGATGTCGGCCAAGCTATGATAGCAGAGCGGATACGACAGAGTCTGGGTATCAATTTACCCCCCCAGACTCTATCGTATCCGCTCTGATATATATATATATATATATAAGAAAGTGAAGGCTCTTCGGAAAATGGATTTGTACTCGTAAATTTTCAAGTCGGTGACACCGACCCGTCGTCAGACGAAATGAACAGAGGGAAAGTGAAGTCAGCATACTAGGTCGGCTGACGCGACAGCACAGACAACGACAAACAAACAGCTGATGCGTGAAAGGGGTGGGCACCTAGTTATTGTAGGCCGTGGGTCAGGGGGATGAAAGGAAGAACCGTTAGGGCTCCCAGTGTTGGAGGCGGTAAAAACGCGGGGGGAGGGGAGGGGATTGCGAATCAGTGGGAATGCGGGCGGCTGGTCACTGATGCGGGATGAGGTCAGGGGCCATTTCGCCGGCGTTGGAGATGTTAGGGGGGTTTCGGTTTTTGTTCACCGTGTCGCAAGAGGGGAGCGGAATGGCGAAAGAGCATACGTCTATGTGGCCGAGTGGGGGTTAGCAAAGGTTAAGGTGTGGGAACAACACAGTGAGCGTGTACGTAAGCCCTCGTAATGAGCGTCTAGATCGACGTGGCGGTTGATGCTGGTCGCGCCAGAATGCCAAGCTTCGAGGAATTCTCGCGCCTGTCTGGTGTTAGCATTTGCGATAACTTCAGTGCCGTCCCAATTGAAGCGGTGGTCATGCTCGATGTCGCGAGAATTCCTCGAAGCTTGGCATTCTGGCGCGACCAGCATCAACCGCCACGTCGATCTAGACGCTCATTACGAGGGCTTACGTACACGCTCACTGTGTTGTTCCCACACCTTAACCTTTGCTAACCCCCACTCGGCCACATAGACGTATGCTCTTTCGCCATTCCACTCCCCTCTTGCGACACGGAGAACAAAAACCGAAACACCCCTAACATCTCCAACGCCGGCGAAATGGCCCCTGACCTCATCCCGCATCAGTGACCAGCCGCCCGCATTCCCACTGATTCGCAATCCCCGTCCCCCCCCCGCGTTTTTACCGCCTCCAACACTGGGAGTCCTAACGGTTCTTCCTTTCATCCCCCTGACCCACGGCCTACAATAACTAGGTGCCCACCCCTTTCACGCATCAGCTGTTTGTTTGTCGTTGTCTGTGCTGTCGCGTCAGCCGACCTAGTATGCTGACTTCACTTTCCCTCTGTTCATTTCGCCTGACGACGGGTCGGTGTCACCGACTTGAAAATTTACGAGTACAAATCAATTTTCCGAAGAGCCTTCACTTTCTCATTATATCATCTCCGAATGCACACCAAACAAGTTATTCAATATATATATATATATATATATATATATATATAATGTTAGGGGGCGCTCACCGATCGTTCATACGGAACTCACTCGTTCCGTTGTGCCTTAAGGACTCTCTCTCGAGCCCAACCAGCAGCCGCACAGCGGCGCATGATATATAGGCAGAATGATATTACCGACAAAGACAAGGGAGACTGGAATGGCCATTTCTGGCTTATTAGCCGTCGTCAGCCAGCCATACCCAAGCCC
>CACRXP010000144.1:735932-749159 GCA_902702965.1 Spirometra erinaceieuropaei
TCCTGTCGCGCCAGCCGACCTAGTCTGCCGACTTCACTTTCCCTCTGTTCATTTCGTCTGACGACGGGTCGGTGTCACCGACTTGAAAATTTACGAGTACAACTCAATATTCCGAAGAGCCTTCACTTTCTCATATATATATCTGTTAAATGTTTGATATAGTGTGCATTCCGAGATATAATGATGAAGATAGAAGCCTCCTCGGAAGAAATCGATTTGTACTCGTGAATGTTTGTGCTGGTGACACCAACCCGTCGCCAAACGTAATAGACAGAGGAGAAAGTGAAATGATCAGACGAAATTGGTTGGCGTGACAAGGCAGCTACTAATACGTAACAACTAATGTATGAAAGGGGGATGGAGACATAATTAGTCTAGGGTCTGTGGTGGGGGACGGCAGAGGGAACTGTTGCGGCTCCCTGTGTTAGAGGTTAGGGGGGGCAAATGACGATTCAATTTAGCTTCGGACGGTGGACTTAATGATCGTCGATCCGGCATGCGGGTAGGAGTCAGTGATCCAACTTAGAGGTGTTAGTGATTTCGGTTGCGGTTCGCTGTGTCTCGGGTAAGGGGGAAGAGCGGGAGGGGTGGAACTTCGTAATAAGCGTCCAGATCGACATAGTGGTAGATGCTAGTTGTGCTGGAGTGCCAGGCTTTGAGGAATTCTAGGGCCTGTCTGGTGTTTGTCGTGACAACAATTTCAGTTGCTTCCCAAATGAAGCGATAATCACATTCAAGGGCGTGCTCGAACACGAGTGACAAAGGGTGACGTCGGAGGTTGGCTAGTTAATGGTCGTTTATAGGCGTCTCAGGTCGTCATCCGGTATGGCCAACATAGACGCAAGAGCAATTAGCACATGAAACTCGGTAGATGAGATTGGTTTGCTGCTCTTTGGGATAAGGATCTTTCACACAGTTTATTGCTGCTCGCAGAGAGGAGGCAGACAGCATAATACGACAAGTACCCCTGCTATGGGAGAACATCTCGTTATATTTGCCACCACATGTTTCATGTTCAGCGCCAGATGATACAGCATGAAAACCGAACGGTGATTTGGGACTCTCCAGTTTTTATCCTCGATCTTCGCCTTCTCCGCAAACGTATACGTTCGCTGGTGTGGATTACGCAGGTGGATTTGTCGACCGGGGATGCACTGGTCGTAACTTGTGATGATGCCGCGACCGCCGTTCACAACAAGTACCAGGAGTAACAACTCATAGCTGTTTATCTTGGGCGAGTATGCAAGATGTTGCCATTAGGACTTGCAATTTATTGCATTTCTAATCGATGAAGTCTCCAAGGAGGCGGAACTCCGCCCTCTTGCATCAAATACATTACAGAGCAGACCTATCGTCATGATGAATTAGACTCTAAGTCTATTCGGCCGCGGGGCGTACTGGAGCATCTTGGTTGACCTACAAACTATTCATGACTCACCAAACGAAAACTTTATAGCATGTTTTTTGCGGTACCGCTCACACCCAGGGTTTTATTCGTTGCGGCATTTAAACGTACCAATCGGCATATATGCACATGTAAATCGCGTCCGATATTTGGTAAATATTTTCAGAAATTGGGCTACTTTTCAAATGCCGATTTTCAATCGCAGTCTAGATGCTCACTCACGCGTATTCTATAGCCATTCGATTGGGCATGAGATATTGTCGTTGCGGTTTCTAGGGGAATGCGAGTGTGTTATAGTAATATGAAGAAAATCTTCACCAAGGATTGCAAATTCCTCTAATGTCCTGTAACCCAGTAGCGTTTGATGTGTGTTCGCATTCTCTAAAGCAGTTTATGTTAGAATGAAAACAAAAGATGATCAATAACATTTTAAAAACCAAAAAGGATGCATTGACTGAATTGTTCCTGTTAATTTGACAGGATGATTTCTAATCATCGTCTATCACAAACCGACTGAAGTCCTACAATTTCGGGGTTGTTTTGATGTCTTCAGAGAACAGGTAATAATTTATTGTGAAAAAACAATGAATATAGCTAGACATTGCAATGTGCCACATCAGTTGTGTTTTCCAACGGAAAGGATATTTTTGGAAACCAACTATATTATAAGCAACAGGTCAATCCAATATATACAAACTCTAGTCAGTAATATGTCTTTAAATATTATTCCTTGGCCACGGCTCTAGTGTCAGATTATTTTCGGACAACTTTTCTCGAGTCAACAGTTTGCATTTCTACTGTGCACGTTTTTACCAACTTTTCTGTTATTATGCGGTGCTACTTTGTAGGCATTGTTTTACCTTAAACATCTGCTGTTTATTTACAGTTTTGTAACATCCAGTTTCGAAGTGTTGTTTGGGCATTTGCCGGCGAATCAGTTACTCAGTGTCTGGATCGAACAATATAAACCGTGGCAAAAGCGAGACAGCAAATAAAGCGCATGAATCTAGACCAAGAAGCCGTCAAATTGAAACCGGAAATCAATACCAACGAAAATGTGGTACACAAATTATCGTCGTAGCAGTTAAACGAAACGGAACTCAGAGTGTTGACCCACGAAGCCAATTTTAACACTGCTGATGTCACCTCAGCCGACTTCATTCCTGCAATTGCTCCCAATATGTTGCCGATTTTCGGGGAAAAACTATTCAATCCGACCAAATCATGGTATCCTCCGACGTCGTCTCACTTTTCACGTCCATCTATCGCGCGAAGTGCTACGCAAACGCCTCAAAGTAAAGTACAAGGAAACGAAAGGGCCGCTAAGGATCCAGCACCTAATGCAGCTCTTTGCATTCTGCCAACGAACCTTTTTCGCTTTCGATGGCATAACATACGAAAAAAATCAAAGGAACACCCATGGGTTGCCCAATATCCAGCCTAATTGCGGAATTGGTCCTACAAGACCTGGAAAAGGTTGCTTTCAGCCATTACAAACCTGCGTTTTGGCGCCGATACTTGGACGATACATTCGTCATTATTAAAAAGGGCAAGCTATCGGGTTTCCAAGACTTACTTAACACCATACTCCCCGAAATGCAGTTTAAAAGACGAGGAGGACGAGAAACTACACTTCCTGGACGTGCTCGCCAGGCGCACACCTGACGGTGAACTCAGCACTACAGTGTACAGAAAGAGGACCAATAAAACCCAGGTCCTCAACTATCATAGCAACCACCCATTGTCGCATAAACGGGGCTGTGTGAGGGCGCTTTTCGGCAGGGTAAAAACGCACTGTAGCGAGCCCGAAGTAAGGATGCAAGAACTACGGCATCTCCGGGACCAATTAACAATGAACGGCTACCCAAAAAGCTTAATCAGTCGCTGCATACGCGCGCACCCACGACGGACAAACGGAAGAGGGACACCAACAATTTGGCACTCCCTACCGTACATACAGAATGTGTCCGAGGCTAGAGAACGCATCGCGTGTCAGAGCTAGACGTGGGCATCGTTCATCACATGGCGGCTACCATGCGTAGCAGGATCATGAAAATGAAGGATCGGCTGGACGCAGGTGAACAGTCGGGCGTAGTCTATCGAATCCCGTGCCAAAACTGTCCTTGCCACTGCACAGGCCAGACATGACGACGTCTGAGCTCACAAATACTTGAGCACAAACGGACCGTTCGGAGAGGCGACCTACTGTCTCAAGTAGCCACTCACACGCTCGAGGAAGGGCACGCCAGCACGCGGATATTGGCGCGAGCCGGCAACAAGACAGGGCTAGAGCTGTTGGAGGCGTGGGTGTCGGACACCAACTGTATCAACAGACACATCGATTTGCCTGCGTGTTATCACGCGCTCCGCCAACGCAGCCAGGTGGCGCAGCTCACACCGTCGCGAAGTCCAAACGGCGTCACCACGCCGGGGGAACACCATGGACCTGGCGGCACAAACCCTACCTAGCCACGGATGTACCCCACCCTCCCCCCCACCCGCAAGGATGAACGATATAAATGTTCACAATTTGCAGCACTCGAGTAGCCACTGAGGATGAACTGTATTTCGAGTTCGAAAGCTCAGGCAAATAAACCTACTGTCCCAGTGATCGTGCCTTCGACATCTTTTAAACTTATTGTACAATTTTATGGGTTCTATAAGAATTCTAGTTAGAGCTTAGAGAAATATGTGATATTCCGTGTCAGAATGTGTGTACTATGTATTTCAATATCTCAGTGTAGCGGCAGGTGGGTCAAAAATTATTCGGCTATTTTAAATATTTCTAAATACCGAAGATTTGCAAGACGGTGTAACTTGCTTCCTCAAAAATACAAGACAGACTATTTTGCGTGCACTTTGTATTAAGCATTTTAATTTCTAAACACATGCAAAGTATATACCAAAAATTTATATTATATATTTAGGCATTATAAAGAGCGCGGATTTTGAAGGCGGCAAAAAAGTTTATGTGAAAGCCAGCATCGTGCCATGAGTGGTAATCAATATTGCAAGCATACATAAGTTGCATTCGCGAACTGAATGCGCGTTGGTAGATGTCGTTAAACATTTCTTTAAATAGCTTATCGACTGAATGCTTCCCTCTGGCAATCTTCTCCAACTCAGTTGCGCTGTGGTGTTTGAAGTCGCACTGAACGCGCCGACGGATTAAAACCTGCTTGGCGTAAGACGAAGCAGTCGAAACTGATTTCATGACACTGTTACTCACCATATAAAAATAAATCCTAATATTCATGGTCGTATGCCAAGTTCCTGCCAAAGATTAGGGTGTGGTTGTCTTCTCGCAGTTGGTCAACTTGTAGTGATTTATATTTACACTTATTCCTTTCTCTGATCTATCAAACTACACAGGGTGTTTTAAAGGCCTCTTGCGTTGACGAGCCTGTCCAAAGACGATACTACGGTAATTTGGGAGCGAGACAAATGGCTTGAATTCAGGCGCACCGCAGATACTCTGCATGCTACGGGATCGTCAAAACACTCGAATTGATTAACATAATTTTCATTAACGCGACGACGGTGATGTCGATAAGCCGTACAACCGATTCAGTAATAACTGAGGCCCACTGACGTCTGCGACGAAGGCTCATTAGTTTATTGCACTAGGTGACTTCGATGCGCGCTTTTGACGGAAACATTGCAGATTGTGAAGAGATGGGCCAAGCCGCTCAGAATTGTTTTTGACTGCCCTCCACAGTCTTCGACGCCCCCACCGACCAGGCTCCCCCATATGAAAACAAGAAGCCTGACCTGGATCTCCCGTCTGGAGAAGTGAAGACTGGCACTGTGATCTATGAAACTTATCGAATCGTTGCAGTCAAAGCTAAACGGGAGGCTCGCAAATCATAAGTGTCTAACTTCCACCACTTCCAACATGCCTGCACTGCCCATGCGCAGTCCGCGCGCAAATCGGTCACGTTAGACACCTCCGGAACCAATGTGCCAACGTCTTCCTCTTCTCCCGCTCTCCCTCCTGCCGTAAACACCGCACCGACCGCTAACACCATTTACCGACGCCATGTGTTCTGCTCCAACCGCTTATGTGACCGCAACTGCCAGCAACAACAGTATTGCGTTTACACACCTTCCTTTCCACTGATGGGATGCCGTCTGACGTCCCTTCAAATTCAAACATCACCATCCCCACCTACATTAGATGTTCTAACTCATGAAATGTCAACCAAAATTTCGAAATGCGTTCTCGTTTCGAAAAGATAATTTAAGTGGTGTTGTAAAACTTATCATAATGCAGCATAAATCTATTATGATCCAGTTACCTCATGGTGTCGGCTTTCGATCGAACTTATTTTCGCCTGCATGCAAGATCTATACTCTGCAAAAATGGCTACTTAAGCAATATGCAGTTTTCTCATTGATTTTCTATGCCCTCGAAAATTCATTTATATTTCATGAAAAATATGCATAAAAATATTCATTATTTTAATTATTCAGTAGAAGATCACGTCTTCTCGCAATTTCCTACTTGGTAGCACTGTCCGCATTCAGCAATGTTCAAGCTTGAAGGGACACTTCACTTTGTTTTTAAAATATTGCTAATTGTGAGATCCTCAATGTCGTCAGATGCCGTCTATAAAACATCCTGTCTTTCTGTTTACTAATGTTGCCTGCAAAACTTGCAATATGGTTAAAATCCACCGAATAACTTCATAAAGCTTTATTGTTTCCTTACACTGGCGTACAGAAACGCAAGAGTTTCGGGAAGCGAACAATGCCGCTTATATTTTCGAAACGCTGAGTGCTAGAGTAGTGGCAGCTTATGCTCAGAATTATTCGAAAATTGAAAGTTCTTTTTAAACGTAAGTTTGCTTTTCCCCAGTTCAAAGAAAAAAGCAACTTGTTACCAAGCGAGTGAGGAAACGAATTTTTCGGCCAGTTTTTTATGATACATAGCTTTTCTTTCATTTTGGCCAAACTGTGAAAGCTCGCTGCTAAAATATGATCCTGATAGTCACGTAATGGATTCTATATGCATTATTTATGTAATCCTGCTCGGGCAGTCAACTTTCTGTTAAACGTGACTATATGTGAATGAACTCGCGTCATCCGTTGAGGCCTCGTAGCCAAGGTGGCTAGAGCTTTGGCTGTACTAAAGCCTTCTCCTTGCTGTCGCGGGTACGAATCTCAACAGCGCACATAATTTCACACAGTTGGATCAAATGAATTTTGCAAAACCTGCCAGGACACCTATGAAATATATCAGAATTTCAAAGGCTATTTTTAATCACTGAGGCAATGCATATTTCATAAATAGTCCGTACTCACAGGGGAAACTGTTTACAGGCCAAGCCGTAGTCCAAGCCGGCAAAATGATACCCGATTAACACAGCCTCGGTGACCATTTATATGACGGATCACGGTTTGGCGGATATAACATGAGGAGAGATAAATTGTCCTAGAACCGCCCCTGCGTACATGTGAATTTGAATATGTCGCAAAACGTACATTCCAAGAAAACAACTTTGAATAGGTAGCATTCTTTGGGTACAAAATAAAATCTTTTGCGTGAATTATCGCAACTAGTTCCACAGCTCGTCATCAGACTTCTGGACCATGTACAAAACATTTAATCGTGTCTGCACCAGTATGCGTCAATTATATTTCGTAAACGGCATCGCCGGCTCCCATTTACCCTTCAGAAATTTGTACGTGGCATCCAAATAGATATGTTGGTTGTTGCATACTTCACCCGATTGCATTACCTCCAGGGATTCGCCAAGAATGTGAAAATTTTCCGGTTAAAATTTATGTCCAGCGTCCAGTGCGTGCAAAGCCACCTGGAATAGATGTTATCGTCTCTTCACCGCTGTGCGTGTTCATGTACACGAGTTTAGATAGGTTTCCCAGTCTGGTCACAACAGACAGCGTCAAAACGGATGCATAGAATTTTGTAGACAACACATTTCCTATCCAGATGGGCAACGCCTTGCCAAGATTGAACAAGCTGTGTACGCAAGCGGTTTATAGGTTGCTGTGCGAACTGTGTCTGCTGTTCTTCAGCTGTTTTTCGACGGACGGAGAAACATTTTTCGTACATCAGAAAGTCGGCCTTGCGAATGTTTTCGTGCCCGGTTGGCCGTCATGTTCGATACAGCCTTCCTTTTGATCTCATGATTAACTCACTGACGCAAAAATTTCACGCGGGTTCCTATTGTAAAAAACAGCTGGGAGAGGTATTTAGTTCCTGCTCAATAACTTTCTTCATTAGGGGAGTGCGTTTCAGCCGTAACTAGAACTTCTCCTGAGAGCGCGGGGATGATTGCTCGCAAAGTGTAAGATGGCCTCATAATATCTTCCTTTGAAACAAACTGGATCGCGAAGCGATCTTTCAGCTTTTTAACGCCAGGCCGAATAAGTGGGGACAAAATTGCTCATAGATACAAGCAGCCCATGAAGTATTGTCAAGAGCAGAACATATACGAGAATTTTCTTGATTTCACGACCACAATAGGTGCCGTGAAGTTCAAAGTAGATGTGCTATCTCATGAACTGTTGAAGGAAATACCGAAGTGTGTTTTTGAAATGCAAGTATTACCCATCTAGTGCTGTTATGTTAATCATCAAGAAGCGTAGTTCTGCATTTTCAGTCACGTTAGGATTCCGGTATTTAAATTTCCTGTCTACAGCCCGTCTGCAAAATGCGCACTCTGTCAAATTGGTTGCATCTTTGGCATAAATTGCCTTTGTCGATTTATGATGTGGGAATAAGTTCAAAGATGCGACATATTAACCATGAGTCAAAATATTCTCTCTCGTACTCATTAACTGATAAATTGTATTGTCTCCAAATTTTCATCTAAAGGAACGCCAATATTTTTGTTTTAAATAGTTCTTAATTATAAGATTTTCTAAAACCCTGACACGCCGATTTATACACCATCGTATCAGATCGTTTACGATGCATGTTTTGGAAGCGTGATTTCTGGTTTATATCCATTGAGGACATTTATGAATCCTATGTGATTTTATCCTAAAGGCAAAAAAACTTTGTGATAGATCATGTTGGATTGTGTACAACATGCAGTTCGTAAATCCCGAATTTATGTGTAATCGCAGGTAAGACAAAAAGTATTCGGCAATTGAAAACGACTCTGAAAGCCTAAATACTATCTCTACAAGCATCAAATGGGAGGAAGAAAGACTTTGCTAGCGATAAAGCAGGAGTGAGAATATCCTTCTGCGCGTATAAATATTTATATTTATAAAGACATCAAAAATCAGAAAGAAAATATATGCCGCATTAATAGACACTGTTCACAGGCATTAGATTTCACATATGGCAAAATGAAGCGCATTAAAAAGCCTGCCTCCCAGCGTAACTGAGATGCTTAAATGTAATACTGCAGAGATGAGTAATATAATGGGCGTACCTGAGTAGTTTTTCCGAATCAAAGGCGTTTTTGGATTTCGACGACATTTTATTTAGCATATCGACAGCACGCACTATTCTGTCTAACAGCCCCAGCGTGGTGATACTGTCGGAAACGGTGTTTATCATTGTATTGATTGCATCGGCAGATTAATCATTGCTTCCCGCAAGCAGAGACAGGTGTAAATTAGGCACGCATCTCTGTTATATGTTTAGACGCTGATATCATGGCCCTGCTACTAACCATTGACAATAAGCCCGTCAAGTGTTCTCAGACAACATGCTGCGTATTATGCTGTGTCTGATCTATACCCTATTGACTTTTCCTTATTACCAAGAAATAAAACAATGATATGGAAATGCGGTTTCGGAACTACTTTAAAAATTACTGCAGACCCAAAATGGCGTTATTTCAAAACAATAGAAAAGTGACTTGAAAAATGAAAAACCAGTTAGGATAATTAGATGCAATATAATGGAAAACAAAACTGATGTTTTTGTTTAAAAAAAGCAAAATTGATAAACGTTTTAGGAGTCGATTTGCAAAGAAGTATTTTTAATAACTCATTATCAGGCCAACACAGTTACTTCGAAATTGAAAATATGGTAATTGCGCAGGGTTTATAAGTGACCTAGAAGCTGTTAACACTCATAATCTTCAAGCCACCTGCGTGAGGACTTCGGTGGGACACGGACAATAGGCATGTGAGGGTGATAGAATGTCTGTGAGTGGAGTTTTCATTACTGTCGTCAAGGGGTTAAGACGGTGTTTAAAATCGCTGTGGCATTATAAAATGCAGGCTTCACAAACTCTCTCCTCCCATGCCTGAGTGGTAACGACCGATTACCCTTGCAGGTCTCACCGATATGTATTTGCACATTCACTTGCTCCTTTGGAGGATGACACATCGGCCGCAGAAAGAGACGCCTGGAAAAGTGACTATATGAATCCCTATGGACTCCACTAGGCAGAGATGAGAACAGATCTATTTTGAGTTCTGTCTTGTTTATCTTGTCGATGCTAAGGAAGCCCTTTAAGTTGTCTACCGGACACCAGTCAGCTTCGTCAGAAGCCCTCGCCAAAGGCTGCTAGCTTCAGCCTAGGCAGTCGCTGTACGGCTAGCGAACGCAACGCTATGTTAACAGAAGACTTTGACACAGGTCTTTCATGGCCAGCGCCTAGCCCGCACAGTTATCACACGTCGCCCAAACCCCCTGGTGACAATGACCCGACGTACACAGCCTAGGCATCGTCCGGTAGCTATAACCTGCCTATGTCGTCACGCGGGTCATGGGTCACTTATAACCCCTCTGAACTTCTCACATTTTCAATTTCTATGAATCTGTATTGGCCTCATAATGAATTATTGAAGACTCATGTTTGTGAAATGGAATCCTTATATGCAACATAAAGGCAGTTTTCATAAATTGAGTCGTTCTCGTTTTTGGGAACATTTGGAGCAGATATATAGCGATTAAAAAACGTGAGATTTGGGAACCCCTGTCTTGTCGATCATACCATTCCGACAAACTCTCCGTGGTCGAGACTTGACGATATCGTACATTTGATAGAGGAGTGGCGTCCGTTCGTTTAGCGTCACCGATTGTCTGAATGTTATGGTCAACAACACGAAGGTTTCAAAATCAAAAGTCAGGGAAGACAGATCAGGTTGGACAGGCCTTGACTAGAAGTGCGAACAAGAGAATCTGCAAGCAGTTGCTAAAGGTTGTCATTTTAGACAATTTGCTCCCACAGGCTGTTTCTTCAGGCGTGCCGTGTATTTGTCAGTACCAAACTTTGAAGATACTAACCCCTACCGCTTGTTCCCGACTTCGCACTGTCTCACTTATTGTCCGTCGGCAGCCAAACACAGGAGATTTGCTTTTAGGTTCCATGAGACTAGTGGCAATACTCGCGTGGTTCAAGTCGCGAGTCGACAGGGGGCACAGGGCAGACAAATGAACAGCGACACAAAGCGGCGCTCACCGGGTGATCGCAGCGCCGTCTAAACGCTCTAATGCGTATTTTATGGCTCCGTTTCTCGAAGCTTATTGTTTAGTAGTAAATAGTAATGTTCTCACGAATTAATGAGTTATATCTCACGAGCCCCTAGCCTTAAAGGCATCGAGTAAAACGGAGCAGTGAATAATGTAGAGATTTTGAACGTTAAGAAAACTGACAACAGAATACCAGAGCAGAGCACGCTAGCAAGGCGGGTTGTGCAGGTGTGTCGTTTTCCGTCAAATTCAAACAAGCAGTGCGGTCAAAGAAAATAGGACTAAATAGTCAAAGGTAAATTAGTCAGGTAACTCCCCATACTACCCCCCTTCTAGATCGGAGGACGGCGGAATACGGCCCTGGAGGATATGCATAAGTCCAGAAGAAATGCCTAACTAAATGATCCGGTAAATGAACGTGACGGCCACTGCGAGTGCTGTAAGCAGGAGGTACAGTCGAAGAGCATCGACTGCATGCTGTGGTGGACGATGGTGTTGTAGTTGGATGCTGTCGACATGTAGGAAGAGGAAGTATGCGGGAAGGAGGGGCAGAGAGCAAGGGAGGGGAAGGGCGAGGCAGTGGGCAGGGTGACTGAACAGAGGATAGGGAAGATAGAGGAAAAGGAATAAGGGAATCAGCATATTTTGTACTTGTTCCAGGTCCGGCGGCTCCTCTGCAACAGCAGCCCTGACCCGATCGAAACTGACCACGTCCTCCTTGTCACCGCGAAGAATCCGGCAGGTCTTGGCGTTGCGCGCGAGCACGCGGAACGGTCCTTCGTATGGTGATTTCAGCGGCTGGCGCACCCGGTAACACCGGACGAACACATGAATACAGTTGTCCAATTCTTTTTCGACATAAGACTCAGTCATTGGAGCTCGAGGTGGAACCGGAGAAAACGAGCACATAAATTGCCGCAAACCGTGCACAATATTGTCAGGAGTCTCGTCGGTCCCGCGAGAGGTTGGGGTGATCATCTCGCCTGGCAGTCAGAGGGTAGTGCCGGAAACCAATTCAGTTGCGCTACAGCCCAGATACGACTTTAAATCTGCGCGGATGTCGAGGAGTGCAAGAGGAAGGTTGTCCGACCAGTTTCCTGGGTCTTCTACGGCACGCAGGGCAGTATTTAGCTGGCGATGTAAACGGTCCACCGTACCGTTGGTAGCTGGGTGGTAGGCTGTCGTCGAATGCGTGTGCAGCCAAGGAAATGGAATAGCGTTTGAAAGAATGTCGAATCAAACTGGGCACCACAACAAATCGTAACCGTGGATGGGGTACCGAACATGGCGACGCAACGACTGGCGAAGGCCTTCACGATGGTTTCAGCCTGAACATTCGACAAAGGAATAGCTTCAGCCCAACGAATATATCGATCGACGCAGGTAAGGAGGTGGGTGAAACGATTGGATGGAGGCAAAGGGCCTACGACATCCATGTGCACATGGCAGAATCGGGCGTCGGTACTGGGGAAAGTGCCTGGTGGTGACTTGTTGTGACGCTGCATCTTGTTGCGCTGGCAGCTCAGACACGACTGAGTCCAACCTTTGACGTACTTGTTCATGCCAGGCCAGACAAAACTTTTCGCAAGTAGCTTTTGGGAGACTCGGATCCCAGGATGTGAGAGTGAATGCAGAGTTTGAAATACAGCTCGACGCATCGAGGCGGGCACGAAAGGGCGATGAAAGGGTGTTGAGACGTCACAAAGTATTGCACCAGAGCCGGTGGTCGGAGGAACGTCTTGGAGTAGGAGACCACTAGCAGACTCGTGACCAGGGCAACCCACTCGCAGTTGCTCAGCCGCCATGACACAAAGATCGATCCCGTGTGAGAGTGGAAGGGAAGACAGTGAGCGTCTGGACAGCATATCAGCCACCTCATTCTTCGTGCCATCAATGTGACTGATGTCGGTGGTGAATTGAGCGATGTAGTCCAGGTGGGCGATTTTCCTCGGATGTGGAAACAGTGAAGTCACGACCTTCTAGAAAATGCCGGAAATGCTACACAGCCAGGTAAATGGCAAGTAGTTCACGGCCAAAGTTACTGTAGCGTTTCTAACCTGGTAAGAGCTTTTTGGAGAAAAAGGCAAGTGGTTGAGTCGGACCAGCAAGGTGTTGTTAAAGGACTGCACCGACGACTACGGTCGAAGCATCTTCCATCAGAGACAGCTGAGCTTCGGGAGCGGGATGTGTGAGTAAGGTGGCCTCGTCAAGGGAGTTCTTGATTATCTCAAAGGCAGTCAGTGCTTCACCAGTAAGGTTGAGGGGACCTTTGGAACCAGAAAGCATGTTGTTGAACGGCAGCATGAGGTCAGCACAGTTCGGTAGGAACCAACAGTAAAAAATGACCATGCCGAGGAATCGATGTAACAGACGCTTGAAAGTAGGAAGAGGAAAATTACGAACTGCTTCAACCTTG
>CACRXP010000144.1:752227-771928 GCA_902702965.1 Spirometra erinaceieuropaei
CCGCTGCACTGAGCTATAAAAATTCATGCTACACATATTCTGACACGGAATATCACACATTTGTATGAGCCCCAAAATGGACCGTCATACAGAACACATAACCTTGCCTTATTTTTGACTGCTTCTTCTTACGCTAAACAGGTGCTCATCCGTCGGCGCGGTCGATGCGACTTCAAACACCATTACCGACAGCGTAACTGAGTTGGAGATGATAGCCAGATGGATGCGTTCGGTCGATATGCTATTTAAAGAAAGACTTATCGAGATTCAGGAACGCGCTTTCAGTTCAAAAAGCCGAGTCATCTGTGCTTGTGATTTTGATCACAACTAGCGTCAGGATGCCGGCTCCTATATATCTTCTTTTTGGTTGTCTACAAAATCTGCGCTCATAATAATACCTTATTATAGAATATAATTTTTTGTTATAGATTTTAACTTAGTTTGGTTATTGGAACGCATGATAAAAAATGCACGCAAAATGTTCAATTTTGCAAGTTACACATTCTTCCAAATTTTATATACACATATATACATATATACATATTTACCATTGCAGAATAATTTTCGTCCAACCTGCCGCTACACTGAGATATCAAACTACATACTGCACATATTCTGCCACGAAATATCACACATTTCTATAAGCTGCTACCTAGAAGTCATAAAGGACCCATAACATTTTACAATGAGTGTTGGAAATATTGTACTTCTTATAGGTAGCACTCATGAACGTGCTAATGTTATTGTGCATACATTGACATTTCATGGCCAGAACACAAAAAATAAGACCCTTCCTCAGGTAGAAATTTTGCAAAAAAGTCCTTTCCTGTTTAGTGAGCAGAAAAGAAAATACTCTTGTACGTGTCTCCTATTTAATAGATTAGACCTTATAAGGACATATACTAATGATAGCGAACAAACTGATACGACATAAGCAGCCGTTTTGTATGAAGCACGGATTTGTCAGAAGGCCAAAAAGAAGCTCATTCAATAAAGATGTTCCAGTGTAACGCAAACATTTTAGAATTATTCTGCGCAAACAGTAATATCACAAGTAATATTTTTAAACTTAAAGCATATTTTCAAATTTCGGTGAAAATTTCGTGTGATAGAACCCTTGCTGTAATGTTCCGTTGTCATTTTCGAAAACTGCATGTTAAAAAAGTATTGGCTGCCTTTGTCTTAGGGCACTTTTATCCCACTTGAATGTCCTCACCTTCTTATCACACTTTAATTCAGATGGAATTAGTGGCGGTTCTGGGACGAACCAATTTGCCTCATGTCATCTCTGCCAAAGACACGAACTTCCGCACAAATAGTCACCTTCGAAGGGCTGATAGAGCGCCATGACGACGGCTAGAAGAACGAAGTCTGCGCCATTCGAGCTGCAGTGCAGTCCCATCTCCTCACTCAAAAAACTCTCCTTGATCGCCAAACAGATCAGCGCCATAGAGTTGCAATTAGGAGAGACATCACTTTAGGGACAAAAGATGACGAAAATTTTTTGCCGTCAGTTTTACAGGCCTCTGTTTTCAGTTTAAAATACTTTTTACGGGTGCTGAGTAAAGGGAGATGTTCAGAAATCAAACGTGAAATTATTTGACCTATGCTACCCTAGTCATTCTCATCGAAATACATGCGAGGTATTTTATTTCGCAATTACCATAAAATTCTCCCACAATATCTTTTGCGCAGCGCAATATATGCACTAGCACGTTAAATATACAAACACCGGTCAATCGGTGGACTTTGCCTCCGCACAGTGAACAGCCTTAGCGAAATGCATCTGCCATACACGCATGAAGCACGACCAATCGGCAGAGTTGAATTGCAAAGTGTGGCAATCACGGCGTCGGACAAATTAAATTGTCCACTTTGCTGTCAGGAGCGCCACGAATGTACGCAAAAAAACCCACGAATTCCGTGACGGCATAGGAGTGCTCAGTTGCACATCTACAATGTTCCAACGCATATGTCGCACCAGAAGCGACTCATGATCATAGTAATTTGTCAGTGGTTTTCTGGAAATTCTATTTGCTGATTGGCGGGACAAGGATATAAACTGTCTTCAACCTCTGGGACTGTCATAAGATAGAGTACAAAACTGCGAGGGCAATTAGCCTAAGCCGTATTTCATCCGCTGTTGCAATCGAGCAATCGAGATTTGTTGGTCTCTAATGTACTCCAAAGACAGTTCGGGTATTGGCAAATAAACATACCAGCGCTTAACAAATCATAGGGCCATTGTGCGCATCTATTCAGGAAACCCATATGGACGGCCGAAACCAATCTGTCGAGTTCAGAATATAAAAAAGCTGTGAGAATGAGTTGCGTATGTTCGCTGTCCCCTAACAAGGTCTTCGCACAGCATGGGAGGTATAAGGTACAATTCTATGCTGTATAAGGTAATGATTTCATTTTTAGTAAGCAATCGAAGGAATAATTGTTCTAAAAATTCCACGAATCACATTGGCGCGCCTGAAAACAGACATCCTTCCCGCGCGTCCATAAGTGTTTTTCCGCGCATACTGTCGACGTCAGTGGTCATTTTCCAAGTCGCGCACGCTTATTAAATCATGTAAATTCAATCTCTAGTGAATAGTGATCATAATTGGGTAATAATGCCTGCATATTGTTGTTTTTCGTCTAAAAACGTGATTCGCACTGTAAGTTATACTTCGCACATTTTATTGGACGTTTACGCTGTCAAATAAAAGGAAGAGGAGTTTGTCTTCATTTGCGTCGATGAAACCGATGAGATGCAAAAACACTCGTGCATCCTTTGTGACGCAGTGTTTTCGAACGCAAAGCCGACGCCGCCTTAACTGTTGTAACGTCTCAACAATCGACAGGGTGGCACAGATTTTACAGGTCATGCTGTTGAATTATTGAAAGCTATAAGAACCTGATGTGACTCTCAACCAACCCTTCCACATTTGGTTTTATACCAAATATAATCTCCTGTAGGTGTTTCCATACCGCATGTCGTTTAAGGTAGCCAGATCTATTAAAATCCATACAATTAACGAACAGTTGATATGGGCGCGTGCACTTGAAACTTCAAGAAGTGACTTGAAACAGGGCGTTTAAAACATGCTGCAACTACCGCCGATATCAAAGCCTGTCAACCAGTGTCCCATTAGCACAAAGCAGCCAGCGAATTGCATTGTTAAGGTCTTAAGGTGAGATTACCCGTTCTCCGCAGATATTAAAACCAGAAAAATAACATATTGTATCCTCTATTGTCTCTGATGATTGACTCAGCAGGGATCGGAAAATTCGCACATATCGTATCCTCTGCTTCAACCATTTTAAAAGCCGTTTGTGGTGGCGAATAGGAGACAGTGTATTGATTACTATGTGCCGTTTGTCTTCATGTCCACGTCTGTAACTGATGATATGCAAACACTCGGTCATGCTTTATGTGTTGTCTTTATGAATGAAGACATAAGGCCATCCAAAAGTTTGGAACATCGCCACAATCACGGTGTTGATAAAAATTTTGCAGGCCATGGTTTTGAATAACTGGGAGCTATATCATACCCACTTTACCCGAGCAAACCTTTGAAGCTGTATTTTATACAAAATGCAAAGCAATTGCAGATGGTTTTGGTAAAACGATGCCTATAATGTAGCCCCGCATAATTGCAGAAACTTTGGTAAAATCGTGCGCAGTAGAAATGCCAACAGTTGATTTGAGGAAAATTGTTCGAAAATAATCTGACACTAGAGCCAAGGAATAACATTCAAAGAAATATTACTGATTTGAATATATTGGATTTACCTGTTGCTGATAATAGTATTAGTTTCCAAAAACATCCTTTCCGTTGGAAAAAACAACTGATGTGTCACATTACAATGTCTAGGTATATTCATTGTCGTGTCACAATAATAAATTACCTGTTCGCTAAAGACATCAAAATAACCCCAACATGGTAAGACTTCAGTTGGTTTGTGAAAGACGACGATCAGAAATCATCCTTTAAAATTAACAGGAGCAATACAGTCATTGCATCCTTCTGGTTTTTTAAATGTTATTCATCATATTTATTTTAATTTTAACATAAATTGCTTTAGAGAATGCGAGTAAACATCAAACGCTTCTGGGTTACAGGACAGTAGACGATTTCGCAATCCGTGATGAACATTAATCTACCACACTCGCATTCCCCTAAAAACCTTAATGACAACATTTTATGTTCAATCGAATGGTAACAGAATACGCCTGAGTGCGCATCTAGACTATGATTGAAAATCGGCATTTGAATAGTAGCCCAATATCGGAACGATTTACCAAATCACGGACGCGATTTACATGTGCATATAGGCTAATTGGGGTGATTAAATTTTCACCGAATAACACACTAGAGGCAGGCGGTAGCGCAGCAGATGTACTATGAGATTTTCGTGGATTTGTTGTTAGGTTATGAATATGCAGAAGGTTAACAAAGATGCTCCGTTACGCTACGCGCCCAAATAGACTTCGAATCTAATTCATCATGACGAAATGTCTGCTCTGTTATGTATTTGATGCAAGAGGGCGGAGTTCCGCATACTTGGAGACTTCAACGATTAGAAATGCAATAAATTGCAAGTCCGATTGGCAACATCTTGCTTACGCGCCCAAGACAAACAACTTTGAGTTGTCACTCGTGGTGCTTGTCGCGAACGAAGGTCGCGGCATTGGCAGAAGTTCCGTCAGGCGCATCTCTATTTGGCAAATCTGACTGCGTCATGCACGTCAACGAACCTATACTTTCTTGGAGATGGCGGAGATAGAGGATAAAAACTGGAGAGTCCCAAATCGCCGTTCGGTTTTCATGTTTTATCTACAGGCGCTGGACATGAAACAGGTGGTGGCAAATATAACGAGATACCGCCCCATAGCAGAGGTACTTGTGTTTTATGCTGCCTATCGTATGAGGCGTGTAGTCTTTGCCCTAACCGTTATTCAAGCATTTGTTTGAATGCAAGTTTCTATTAGTTAGAATCGAATTCTGGATTTGCGCATGTTCTTGTTTCGGATAATATAGTTTGATACAGATGTAGCAGCATGTGAAAATCCCACCTATATGTACGTATACATCTATAGCGCATCTAGAGTACTTATGATATTTTATGGTTGTGCACGTCTAATCATTGTTCAAAACGTAAACTAACGGTTTAACTCGACTTTATAACAATCTTTGACAAAGAAGATTTTGAAGACATTATCAGAAGTGTTGACGATTTATAAATATACCTGGCTTCCACATGCTGTCTCAAGAATATGATGCGCGTTGACGGTTAACGACTCTGGGTGGTCTCATAATAGCGACACAAAATGCAAATCATTTTCATGTTGAAAAGTCATTTAATGCCGGTTTTTTAAACCTATAGTTCAGAGAATTGATGGTTTGCAAATGCAGAATATTTATTAATGTCGATCATCGTCCATCATATCCACAAACTGAAACAATATAAGCCTCAGCTTTATCGATCGAGTTTAAATTAACATTAAGTATAAATAGCATGCCTTAATAAAATGCCGAGTATTGCTCAACCCAGTGCAAACATGTGGTTGGATATATGTCCAGCAATAGTCTAGCATTGTGATTTGTATTGAGTAGTTAGCAGAGATGTGCCCCTTCAATTAGTAATACGACCTCGAATTGACTTTCTCCTTTGGAGGAAATGCCCCGAAATCTATCGTGGGATGGGAGATTTAGATAATTTAGTGTCAAATTATTCATTCCGACATTAAAATAAAGGCATATCAATAAAATGAACATAAGGTGGCACTTCTTTAAAGGACCTGGCTTTCGTAACATTAGCAAATATTTTGATATCAATATATCATATATCAATACCATATAAAGACTGTCAGCCGGAACCTAAGTCAGGGCAAGCTAGAATGTAACTAGTTGAAATAACATCCTGTGCATTTGGAAAGTACTTTGAAAATCAGGACACTTGACCGTGCATCAAGCAATGGAGTTGTTTTTACATTCGATGCGGTTTTCACAATTACAAATAGTATTTACCTTTAAGAATCTCCCGTGACACGTGAACGCGCATGATGCAGACATGTGCGTGAATGCTTTAACATTTGTTTCGTTCGATTACATGCACTTTTGAAGGTAACGGTGGGACGCAGATAGACGAATTAATGATACTAGACATAAATCATTGCAAATCTAACGAGATGCCGCCCCATAGCAGAGGTACTTATGTTTTATGCTGTTTATCCTCTCTCTGTCTGCGTCCTCGCTGCGCGCAACACTGTCCCGTGTGAAAGATCCTTTACCCAAAGATCTGCAAAGCAATGTCATCTACCGAATTCCGAGTGCTAAATGCTCTGGCAATTATGTTGGTCATGCGGGCCGATGACTTGGGACGCGTATAAACGAACATAAACTATCCATCCTCGGACGTGACCCTTTCCCACTCTCGTTCGCGCAAGCCCTTGAATTTGACCGTCGCTTCGTTTGGGAAGGAACTGAAATTATTGCCATGGCAAACACCAAACAGGCCCGAGAGTTCCTTGAAGCCTGGCACTTTAACACAACCAGCATCAATCGCCATGTCGATTTGAACGCTCATTACGAAGGTCTGCAAACTGGGCTCACTAACTTGCGCCAACGACCCAACTAGAATCGCTAATCCACACCGGGTCCTGTATAATCGGACTATTTCGCCACCCCTCCCCCTCTTCTCCCCCCTGGCCCAGACACAGCGAACCGCAACCGTAATCCTTAACACCTCTACGTTGGCGCACTGACTACTACCCGTATGCCGGATCGACGATCACTAAGACCACCGTCCGAAGTCACATTGAATCGTCATCTCCCCCCTACATTCTAACACAGGGAGCCGCAACAGTTCCCTCTTCCCCCCCCCACCCACCACAGACCCTAGACTAATTATGTCTCCATCCCCCCTTCATACATTATTTGCTTACGTATTAGTGGCTGCCCTGTCACGCCAACCAATTTGGTGTGGCCATTTCACTTTCTCCTCTGTTTATTTCGTCTGACGACGGGTTGAGGTCACCAGCTCGAAAAGTAACGAGTAAAACTCGATGTTTACCGACGAGCCTTCGATATTCTTCTTATTATCTCGGAATGCACACTACCTCAGCCATTCAATATATACAGTGCGTGACATATCTCATGAAATGTTGGCTAAAATTCTGAAAATGCTTTTTCGATTAGGGAGGATTAGATGTTCGTGATTGTGATACTGATTATCTTAAGGCATACTCATATAACATTTTGGACTCGGCAGGATGTTGGCTTTTTAATGCACTTCTTTTCAATCTCCTGTAGAAAGCGTTCTCGGTAAAAAATGACTTCTTATGTAGCATGCGTTTTTCCCATTGATTTTCGATGGTCTTGGAAAATCAAATATATTTTATAGAAACCATAAATAAAAATTTCCTTTCTTTTAGTCAACCAATAGAGAATCACGTCTTCTTTATGTTTTATACTTAAGTAAGGAGTATAATTAGGTTTTAAACAAGTTTTCTAATTGCCGAATTATTTGGAGCCTGCTCATTCGTTGCATTAGCGCTTAGTGAGTACACTTTACAAGGTGCATGCATTCCGCGTAAAGAAAGTTCCATATTTTTCTATGTCATTAAATGGATATCATATAAAGTCCATAACATGTTGCAATGGATGCGGACCATGTTGTACATTTCACGAGGAGCAGTGGTAAACGGCCAGGTACGATGCTATGTGAATGGACATTTCGCGGTCTTAAAAAGTCTCATAATTAGAAACTTATTTAAAACCTAATTATACTCCTTACTTAAGTATAAAACATAAAGAAGACGTGATTCTCTATTGGTTAACTAAAAGAAAGGAAATTTTTATTTATGGTTTCTATAAAATATATTTGATTTTCCAAGACCATCGAAAATCAATGGGAAA
The DNA here is from genome assembly GCA_902702965.1 of Spirometra erinaceieuropaei. Lineage (NCBI taxonomy): Eukaryota > Metazoa > Platyhelminthes > Cestoda > Diphyllobothriidea > Diphyllobothriidae > Spirometra > Spirometra erinaceieuropaei. The sequence continues at coordinate 760,141 of CACRXP010000144.1, forward strand.
AACGCATGCTACATAAGAAGTCATTTTTTTCCGAGAACGCTTTCTACAGGAGATTGAAAAGAAGTGCATTAAAAAGCCAACATCCTGCCGAGTCCAAAATGTTATATGAGTATGCCTTAAGATAATCAGTATCACAATCACGAACAATCCTCCATAATCGAAAAAGCATTTTCAGAATTTTAGACAACATTTCATGAGACAGGTCACGTACTATATATATATATATGTAGGCAGAATGGCATTATCGGCAAAGACAAGGGAGACTGAAATGGTCATTTCTGGCTTATTAGCCGCCGTCAGCCAGCCATACCCAAGCCCGAAGTGTGGAACACCCGAGCCTCGAACTCGCGACCTGTTGGTTTAGAAGTTCACGCCTCTATCCACCGGGCCACGAACACGTTGTCCTGTCGCTTTTCGATCGGGAATATACAATGGTAGAGGGCGCTCGCCGATCGTTCATACGGGCTAATAAGCCAGAAATGGTCATTCCAATCTCCCTTGTCTTTGTCGGTAATACCATTCTGCCTATCTATCATGCGCCGCTGTGCGGCTGCTGGTTGGGCTCGAGAGAGAGCCCGTAAGGCACAACAGAACGAGTGAGTTCCGTATGAACGATGGATGATCGCCCCTTACCATTGTATATTCCCGATCGAAAACCGACAGGGCAACGGGCTCGTGGTCCGGTGGGTAGAGGCGTGGACTTCTAAACCAACAGGTCGCGAGTTCGAGGCTCGGGTGTTCCACACCCGAGGCCAACGAGCACGCCGACGCGGCGGCAACCACGTCAGGCGTGAGGGAGACACAAGGCACGCCAGTCCGCCAATGGCTGAGATCAGCGAGGCCACAATCAGCTAATGGAAAGCAGGCTAACCAACGTGCGTGCGCTGGGCAAGGTTATAACACGAGGCAGGCGGCAAGGCTGAACAAACCAAGGCCCGCAGGAAACGCCAGCGACCGACTCTGATGATGGAAACGAGTGTTTCCGAAACGTCAGTCTGAATACAACCTGGTCCATGAAATCGATTTCTCTTCTTCATCTTCCTCGGGGGATGATAAACACGGTAATATATCTGGACCTCGAATCTTCACGCATATTGCTATATGCTTTGGGCGCACATGCCTCCACTCGGCACGCAGATGGGAGACCTTTGCGAAGCGAGAGTCATCCACCTACGCTCAGCTGAAATTCCTGCACCGGTGCCTTGAACAGAACGTCTTACCCAAATGCCTCAGATACAGACTGCCTGTGAACACTGATCTATGTCAGCGGACGATGGGACACTTCAAAATGACGATGATCAGAGTACTGATACAAGACTGCCACTTTCGTATTCGCAAATATCGCCAGGTGATAGAACAACATTTGTCAACTTGCCAGTCGACTCTGACCGCTCCCGAGCTGGAAGCCTTGAGGGCGGCAATCCTCAATGGGGCACAGCGTCACCGAAAGCTGCGCGATGGTCAACTTTCGGAGAAATTCAGTAAATTAAGTCCGCCGAAACAGCCCTCCTCTGATGGAATCCTGATTCACAACCTATCCTCTCATCGTCTCACGCAACAACAGCTAGCGGTCCTATCCTATGACACTAAGTTCAGCACGAGAGATGCTCGACCAGAAGACTTCATCGCATCCTTCGAATCAGCGCTCCAGAAGTGCGAGGCAGATGAAGAACGCAAACACGCCATGCGGCAACAGGTGTCGTCTTTGCTTCTCCAGCACAAATCCCAAACGACGATTTCCGAAGCTGAAGAACGAGAACTTTTCAATATACGAAAAATTAAGAATATCGTCACCCTGCCTGCTGACAAGGGGCGCTCGACGGTCGTCATGGATTAGACCGAATACTCGACCAAACTGGAGAACTTGCTGATGGACACGGAATCTTATGCGCTTTCGGATGCCAGCGAGTTCAAAAAGCTTGTGAACAACATAAACAAGACGGTAGGGAGGTTAAAGAAAGCGAACACCCTCACGAGAAGAGAGGCACTGTCCGCGAAAGCCACTGACACCGCGATGGCACGCTTCTACGGCCTGCCCAAGGTACACAAGCCAGGAGTGCCCCTCCGCCCAATCGTCTCTCTACGTGGCACCCCAACCTTTGGACTGTCAAAGTGGCTGTACCAGCGACTGTGTTTCCTCATCAAAGACTCAGAGTGGACGGTGAAGTCAGCTGAAGAGTTCTTAACTCGCATACGTCATCGTAGAGTAGAGCCAGACGAGATGATGGTGTCCTTTGACGTGGTTTCACTGTTCACTTCTATCCCGCCCGACCTGGCCATCGACACTCTCGACGGACTTCTCCGAGAAAAATATGACGAGACCGACCAACAGCTTAAACGAGTGCACATCATCGAGCTCCTAGAACTGTGTCTCAAGACTTTCTTCACGTTTAACGGCCAAGTGTACGAGCAAAAAAAGGAACGCCAATGGGTTCACCTCTGTCTGGACTAATTGCCGAAGCGGTCTTGCAGAGGCTGGAGCGGCTGGTATTCAACTCGTACCCTCCGAAGTTCTGGGCCAGATATGTCGACGACACATTCGTCATAATAAAGAGGAGCGACGTGCAGGCTTTCAAGGCACTTTTAAATTCCATATTTCCCGACATACAGTTCACTATGGAAGAAGAGGTCGACAATCGATTGCCCTTCCTAGACGTACAGGTCACAAAACTGTCTGACGGGAATATAAAGACAACGGTCTACGGTAAGGCTACTAACACTAGGCGCATCCTCCACTTCAGAAGCAACCACCCCGTCGGTGACAAACGCAGTTGTGTCAGGACCCTTTTCCAACGCGCCCAAACACACTGCAGTGACGACGATGACAGGAAGAAGGAGGTGAAGTACTTGCGTGCCCTATTTGAAGCCAACGGTTACCCGAGGTCGTTCATACGCAGGTGTCTCAGGAAGTCCCACTCTGGGCGGTCGAACGAGGAGAAACCAAAGTTTTGGCTCTCGATCCCCTATGTGAAGAATGTTTCAGAGGCAACTTCAAGAATTCTGAAACCATTTGGAATCGGTGTGGCCCATAAACCAGCATCAACAATCAGACAGCAGATAATGAGGCCCAAAGACCCGCTGCCGGTGACAGAACAATCAGCAGTGGTTTACAGCATACCATGCCAAGATTGTGATGCAAGGTATGTTGGTGAGACAGGGAAACGCCTCGGTACAAGATTGCATGAGCATCAGCTTGCAATTAACCGCAAGGATAAGCTGTCGTTGGTGTATGGCCACACACTGGAACGGACCCACAATTTCGCTTTCGAGAAAACGCGGGTGATCGGTCGAGCCAATGACAAAATGGCCAGACTGATGCTGGAAAGTTGGTCCTCAACTGGCACCCTCAGCCGGGCCATAGACCTACATCCCGCCTATCAAGCGGTTCGCGCGAGGCTCGAATCAGTCCGGGCAAGGCCAATGGCACGGATGAAAGGAATCACACGGGGCCGACTATTGACGCTGTCGGAGAGGGAAGGCGCTGACCGAAAGTCACGTGAACGGAGTGGCACGCTATCTCACGGACGTACTCGCGAGGCCGGAAAAACCACGCCTGAGGAGCTACGATCGATCAGCCGGCCGTCTGACGAGGGGGAGGCCAACGAGCACGCCGACGCGGCGGCAACCACGTCAGGCGTGAGGGAGACACAAGGCACGCCAGTCCGCCAATGGCTGAGTTCAGCGAGGCCACAATCAGCCAATGGAAAGCAGGCTAACCAACGTGCGTGCGCTGGGCACGGTTATAACACGAGGAAGGCGGCAAGGCTGAACAAACCAAGGCCCGCAGGAAACGCCAGCGACCGACTCTGATGATGGAAACGAGAGTGTTTCCGAAACGTCAGTCTGAATACAACCTGGTCCATGAAATCGATTTCTCTTCTTCATCTTCCTCGGGGGATGATAAACACGATATATATATATATATATATATATATATAAAAGGACCACAGGAATCATGGATTTATTTGCCTGACGTTTCAAAAGCAAACAACCTCCATCATCGGAGGTGGGTTGCGTACTGCACGTGGCAGTATTTAAGGGTTTTCTTTCGTGCTGGCGTGTCACTGACTTCCAGCGCGCTGCTTAACAATGCAAATTCTTTGGGATCGAGGACAAAAGCGAGGTTACATCGAACGACACTATAATCTCGTCTGTGTTAATTTGCAGTCCATTCAGTCTTTCCAGGAAATGGTCGGATGAGCGGACCGACGTATCGGAGCCCGAGGTGAGGCAGTTCCGGCGTCGGAACATCCATTTGGCCAGGTTGGATGCGAGTGTCCCGAGCAAATACACGATTGGACGGAGTGAGGCTCCATCTTTGTGTATTTTGGCAGTCCATAGAACATTGCCATGGCAGCATCGGTCGGTTTGGTGGCCAGTCGTTCTGTCCTAGTCATCGCGCTATTATTTTGTAGCATGGTGAGCGTCGTGTTTATTTGCGTCACTAGCTTCTTCATGGGGTCTCCATCACACTTGACGTACGCTTGCCTATCTTTATACAAGGCATTTGCTTTCTGGAGGTACTCGGCCTTGTCAGGTATAACTGCCGATCGCCCTTTGTCTGCCAGTAGGATAACGATACTCTTGTCCGCCTTCAGCGCCCTGAGGACATCATGCTGCGTCCCCGGGATGACCAATCGCGGTTTGTGCGGCATAACCAGGGAGGTTCCATGTTTCTGAATGAGGTGCTGTGTCTTAGCTGGGTCTTGGGAGTGTTTTAGAACCGACACGATCGTTGCACGAATGTTTAACGGATCGGCCTCCGAGATGCTGAATCCGGCAGCATGCTTCAGCATTTGAATCTGCTCTGGCTTAAATTCCTTGGAGGATAGATTGTGGACCAGTACATCTTTGTCATCTTGTGCAACTGACCTTAATTTCTGAAACATGTCCATCAACTCCTAATCACGTCGGTATCTCAGATTCAAGTGTGAAACCATGCCGCTGTATTCACCTTCTCGGACGCCGATCCGGAGCCGCAGAGTGGGTCCTCTTGAAGACTTTCCCCGGTCCGGCTGTGAGCTGTTGCACCCCTCATTTTGGACAACCAGACGTTTACTGCTCCGTAAAATTGCATACATGCTCGCCTAAGTAGCTGCAATTTAGATACGGCCGTCATGACCGACTTCGCACAGTGCGAGGCGAATGCTGTTTCAGTACAGTCGGCAGAGGCCTAGTTCCAGTCGATATGCGGTTATTTAAAGTCTCCCAACGATGAGAGTATTCGGCCAAGTAGAAAATAATTTGAGCTCATTCGGCAGTTGGGCATCAGTGACAGGGTCATTTCTCGGGCGATAATATCCAGTCAAGAGGTCGAGGCTCCTAGTGTTTTCCAAATAGCAAGACAATTTTGACACATTTAAAGGGAACGATTGCCTTTAGGCGTTATTACTGCACCTTAGGTGAGGAAATCACCTGGATTTACTAATACGATTTTCAAAGTCGTCTGACTGTCCAAAAATATTCTATAGATTCTCAAAATGTAGATTAAATATAGGTTATTGTCCAAATACATAGTGCAGTTTCCTGATGACACCAAGTCCGATGACTGGAAAGGTGCCGGTTCCGTAAGGTAGGTTTTTCGACCAGGATACTTTGCTCATTCAAAGGGCCCACATTGGAAAACTTTACACAACCAATAGAAGGAACCAATCACTCGCTGACTCCGCACCTATGAAAACACCTACAATAAAGCATTTAAGGCTTAATCATCGTTAAAGAGGATGAAGACAGGTCACTTTCGGGAGAAAAAAGGTGGACGGCAGAAGGTGGAGGCCCATCGGCCGGTGGGAAATAACGTCAGGCTAAGGTTTTTGTACGTGTCTTTGCGTTTACCTCGCACAAGATCGAGCCTTATGTGCCAGTTTTCCGATAACCAACTTGTCTAGCTTTATCTTCCCCAGCGATTCGCCTCCCCGCCCCTGCAGTGCGAAGTCAAACATGCCAAGTTGATAGAGACGATCACTGATGCTCCCAGGCAACATCTTTGCCTATCAATATTCAGACGGATTGAAAAGAATTTCTTACCCTGGCCTTGAGCTTAAGCTTTTAGATAGTGAATATTGAATATGCGACACTACCTAGTATGTCATTCAGGTAGGCTTACTTTGACCCTCTACCCCTCAATCATTTCCCATCACGATTCTTTTGAGTGTTAACATTAAGATCGTAGTCCGACTTAGGTATAGGCTAAGCAGTAGTTTTAGGGTTCTGCTTTAAACATAGGTTTAGTGCTAGGGAGTTGGGCGTCGACTGTTATCGATATCAAAATGCATTAAATACTCAACGCGGCCACTGAAAGGGTCGGACTTTATAATATATTCTCCAAACATTCCACATCATTGTGACTGCTCATCATGGGCTAGGATCAGTTCGCCTAAAATATCGAACAATGTCCCTGGCTTTCATTATTTTAAATTTAGTTACAGCTCCTAATTTCCAGCAGCTTGCACTTTTTAAGCTTCATTGGTTCATTTCGGCTAATTGCAGGTTTTTACTCCAACTTACTGGAAACAGCTACCTGTCCTATTTTTAATATCCACCCATGAAAACCGCATTACTACCATGTTAGTACGGCTTGGAGCCATATGTTGAGTCGGCACCTGTTTGATTTCTTGAAAAGTCATGGATTGGCTGAAATTATCGTAAGTCGGCTGCAACCGAGCGGTATTTCTGGAGTAACCCTTATATATACCGGCTGCAGTAAAGCGATAATTTCGCAGCTAAAGGGGTACATCTATCAGTTTTTATCAGCAACTACACTCAATATCAAACAAATCCCATTCCGTCACCGGAAACATGAGAAAAAGTAACACTTTTCAAACAAAGCTGTTACGGAAAGCACTGTCGTTCACAGTGACATAATATATTAAAATATACAAAAAGACGTCAGATACAGTCTTTTTGGTGAAAGGAAATAGTCGAGAGGGGCAAACAGAACCAATTCCTTTTTAACAGCCTTCGGCACTTTAATTTACATGTGAGGACGCGACTGAAAGTAAAGATCCAACTTCGCCATGACCAAGCCTAACCAGGCATCGTCTACTGGGAACTGCTGAGTTAAGTACATTGCCAGCGCAATTTCCTGGAATACATCAACACCTATGACGTGAAAAGTGTCAAAGGCATGATGTGTGTAGTAAGGCCATGCCACCCCGTGATTGGAGACAGACCACTTTTCGAAAGCTTTTAGAGCCAAATGACGGATGAGAATTGGAGGAATTATTGCAAGACCCAAGTCACTCGTCGAATCTGTGCGTCAGTGAGTGCTCCCAATTCGGCCTTCATACGGCTTGCATTGAAGGCGTAGTCATCATCAAGGAGAATGAAGACAGGAGGTCTTTTCAGAGAGGTGAAACGCGAGCGACAGAATGTAGAGGCCCATTGGAAGGTGTGAAATAATTTGAGGCTGAGGTTATAGTAGGTGTCCTCGTAGTCACCCACAACGAGGTCACCGTTGAGTCGGACTTCTTCTGTCAGATTTCTCAGAACTTCTGACCTCTTTGTTTGCATCTCCTCCATGGATTGACCTGCCCGGTCTGGCAGTGAGACGTTAAAACCGTCACGTTGGAAGAACCGACCTCCGCTGCTTCGAGGCAACCCCACGGAGAAGACCATAGCCATGCAGAATTCAGGCTCACGCAGGGTTTCCTTAACAAAAGCCCTCCGTAAGCGATCACGATCTGCAAAATTGTAGACAGCGGACTTGACTATCACAATAGCATCCAGATTTTTCTTGACTGATTTTCCTGGCAGGCAGACAGTCGAACTGACCTTCAGGAATCGGATTGTTCGATTGAATATGGGAGCCTGCGCATGCAAAAGAAGACGATTCAACTAAGTGACTGGGAATTCAAGCGAACGTTTCGCTTTATAACAAGCAGTCGCTATACCTGTTTGTCAGTTCTTAATCTAATTCTCCGTGACGTAGTTGAAATAAACGCTTTTTCTTGATTTTCTGTGCATTTATTGCCAACGGCTCGTTGCGGTCTGTGTGAATTTCAAGACGACGGAAATGTGTAAGCCAGGAATGTTGCTTCCTATGTTGTACTCTATTAGCCTCATCATAGACTTGCTCGTCGATTTACTACTTATGTCGGAGAGTAACAATTAGTCGCCCGACCAGATGGCACTGACATCGTAAGCAGGTGGAGGAGGAGGAGGAGTAGGGCGAGGAGGACGAGGGGGAGGAAGAGGAGGAGGAGGAGGAGGAGAAGGAATAAGTAAGAAATAGACGATAGCACAGACTGAGAAGCAGTTTTATGAGTACATTGTCAGGTGGATGCGAGGCGAGCTATTGGCTCACATTGCCAAAGGCATCCGAGAGCGTCAGATGATAACGTGACTGGGCTTCGGCGTACGAGCGCTGACCTGGTCACGATGGTAACATGACATACAGCAGGTGGGCTGGCTCATGAAAGGTCAGCAGAAATTCTGAAATGTGTTTTTGTTTCGAAAAGATTAAGTAATTAGGATTGTAAAACTAGTAAGTCTGCGAGAAAATTCTATATTATATCATTTACCCCAAGCTCCCGGCCTACGAATGAACTTCTTTCGGGCTGCATACAAAACCAGCACTCTGCAAAAATGACTACATGAGTGGCATGAATTTTTCTCATTGATTTTTGATGCTCTGAATGTCCAATGATATTTCATGGAAAACATTCAGAACAATATTCATTCTTTTGCTCATTCGGTAGATAATTGCGTCGTTTTCCTCTAATTTTATTCTCGCAGGAAAGACATATTTCTGTTTTAAAGGGGTTTCTTATAATAGGATTTTTAAACACCATGAAATAGCCGTTCATCAATTTTCATATTTCTGTATTTACCAATGCGGCTTGTGAAGTTAAGAATATAGCTCAAATGCACCGCTTAGTTTCTAAAACCATATATGGTCCTCTTTTACTACTGTAGATTTATGTGGGCTGATCCGTACGCGGAAAATTTACGCCTTGCAGTTTGGAAACCCTGCATCCAAGCGTGACAGTAGAGCGGGCTCAAAATTACTCGGGATTTGGAAAAGTTTTTTAAAACCGAATTTTGTCCATTTTTCGAGCAAAATCTAAAAGAGGACGCATCTATCTACCGATTCAGCGAAAGAATGAATATTTTATGGATGTTTTCCATTAAATCTAATTGAACTTTAGGGACATCGAAAATCAATGAGAAAAATTCATGCTACATAAGTAGCCATATTTTGCAGAGTTTCGTTTTTGCATACAACCGGATGGACGTTTATTAAAAAGCCGGCACCCAGCATTAACTGAAATATTACAGAATTATGTTGCGGGCAGACTAATTTTACAACACTAATTAATTAATCTTCTCCAAACGAAAACCCATTACGGAATTTTGGTTAACATTTCATTAACACTGGTCGCTACTTTGAAAGTCGTACTGATAGTTTTCGATATCCCGCAAATTGTCGAGGCATGCAATTTTCCGATGATTTAGTTCGCCTTCACCTAAGAGAGAAATAGGATTTAACTTTATTTTGAAATTATAAATACTAAATTTTCAACACCAATGTGGCCCATTCACTGTGGACAGAAAATTGGTTAATGAATTACTCATGCGTGGAAAAGTGTGACACGCAAAGAATCGACTATGCCGGGAACAGTTCGGAAATGGCCAACATCCTCGAAAATTCAAACAGTAAATTGCTCGACCGTTTTTCAATATCTTTCGATAATAATTTTAACGAAAAAGACATAAAAAAACTCTGGCGACGTCAAACGTCCTACGGGAGGATTGGAACACGGTTACACATGGTCTTCTGACTGATAGCCGATAGCAAATAGAAGATCGTAGGTGTGACCGGGCGCTGTGGCTGGCAAAGGTGGGTAGGCCGTCTACGAGCCCCACACACGTCTGGTCCATGCCCGATTGACAGGCTTCTCGTGTAAGCGACGAAGTGAGTGTCTCGAAACCCCAAATAGGCGGGAGCGTAATAAAGGCCACTGCATTCTTGCATTCTGCCCTGAGAGATGGACCGAGTTAACTTGTCGGTTAGCACGACTCTCACTGCAATGCGATAGTTTGGTAACTGCATCAGACTGTTTATTGCGAAAAATATTTACAATGTGCCATGTGAACTGAGCCTCCACAGTCGAGCTCACTGCGTCTCCCGTCCGCCAGGCACCATCACACTGCCTCAGGCGGCCGGCCGTCTGATGTTGGGATTTGGCGCAAATGACTGACGCGTCATGAGTTTGCGCCTAAATGTGTGGCAGGTGTTATGCGAACGCGGTCAGAATAACGTTTGCCGAACACTGATCTGGTCCCTATGTAGGGACAAACCTGCCTGCACGCCATAAATACACACTAAATAAAAACTGTGGCTAATCTAGTGAGTGTAGAGGGAATATCGCCGGTAGGATAGGCTAAAAAGCGCGACTGCGAAAATCGAGATTGTGACCATTAAGTGTGAATTCACATGGTTATTGGCTCACAACCATCAACACACTTTAAACGCGTAGACAGTTACCGAAGGCGTCTGACACTGCTGCGAACAACAACCACGTATGCATCAACATCTTATAGTCGTGGGCTATAAGTGCGAAGATCGCTTCGACTAACAGTTCATCCCTAAAGCCAACAACAGCAAAATATGTTATTGACGTCACAATGTGTCGTAGTATGTAACTTATAACAGTTCAAGCACCGATCCCGACGATGTCCTCCGTATGCTGTATGGCAGTTTAAGAGCAGGAGCGGTGACTTGGGCGCAATATTACAGGATTATAGTGCACGATAATTAGTATTACAACCGCGCCTAAGTAATCCTTCCTAATCAAAAACGCATTTCAGTATTTTAGCCGATATTTCATGGGATCGGTCACACAGTGTAGGTTTTAAAAATGTTTACAATTATGGGATTTTAAGACCGTGCAATGTTCATTTATACAGAATTGTACCTCTCCGTTTACCACTGCTCCTCTTGAAATGCACAACATGGTCCGCATCCATTACAAAACTTTATGGACTCTATATGGTATCTTTTTTGAGGCATAGAAGAATATATGATTTTGTTTACGCGGAACTCATGCACTCTGTTGAGTGAAATCACGAGGCCTTAATGCAACGGCTGATTGGGCTCCAAATTATTCGGGAATGAGAGACCTCTTGAAAACTCATTATACACCTTCTTCGAGTATAAATAATAACGATGACGGGATTCGCTCTCAAACGCCAAAAAGAAAGCATAGGTTTGTTCGTGCTTTCTATAAAATATATTTGAATTTGCAAGATCATCAAAAATCAGTGCGAAAAATGCATGCTATATCAGTAGCCATCTTTCACCGAGTAAGGTTTTTACAGGCTATTAAATTGCTTGCATTCAAAAGCTAACATCCCACCGAGCCCGAAATATTATAGGATTATGTCGCAAGATAATCAGTATTAAAGCCGCGCTTAAGTAATCCTTCCAAATCGAAAACGCATTTCAGAATTTCAGCCAACATTTCATGAGATCGGTCACGCACTGTATATTTAATATGACATGGGCGCACACCGATCTGTTGGCTTCACGAAGCAAACAAGTTGCGTATGGATATCAACAGTCGCGAACAGGCAACCAACTACCAGACCGTAGTCGGCCAAGTCAAATAAATAACCTATTCGCATCGATAGAGAATGATAGGTGGTGAGGCACTGACGATGTTCGCTTCAATGAAGTGCGTATGACCCATCCGGTAGACCGCAGTGGTGGACCAACTGCGCCATGTGCGTCTGTGCGAATGTTTGTGTTTCTGGTCCCAGCTACTGCTCGGGGTTATGATTGGCT
>CACRXP010000144.1:775116-790061 GCA_902702965.1 Spirometra erinaceieuropaei
TGTTCCGTAACCTGATCGGTGAGCGCCCACTATCATAATATATATATATATATATATATATATATATAACATACTGTAATAACATACTGCCTATATATATACGAAAGTGAATTTGAAGACAGATCAGTGGTTAACGAGCCGAAGGAATTATAAACTAAATGTGTACTGAAATTAAATGATGTCTTAGACGGATTTGCACAAGTAAACGGGCAAACTACGGATGCTTAGAGTCCCCAATGCCGTTCGAAGCCAGAAAGGCAGATGCTACGTTTGTGTACACAAGCGCTTGAACAACTTGATATATGTAACCTCAACCGGGACTCGTTGTTTAGCCATATTTCAGTCACGTCAACCAATTCGTTTCTTACAATTAAATTAGAGGAATTTCCTAAATTTGCCAAAGAACTCCTATTTATTAAGTGACACTGATAGACCCCTGGTAACTTCCGAATTTTCTGCATAGAACGTCCTGCTTGAACAGGCAGCTTGCCGCATCAGCATTGACTGTACGGGTAACTTGACTTATAATAATGATTAAAATCACACCACCTGTCGCAGTCTCGTAAGTCAGTGGCTAGAGTGGTGGCCGAATACAAGCCTTCCACTAGTTGTTATGGATTCTGACCCCACAGAGGCCGTCAAATGTTTTGCAAGTTATGTTCTATAAGGACTGATAACTGGGCCAGATTAATGTCACTTTCCTTACCTGAGTGAAAAATGCTGAATTGAGATTTGTCTCCATGGATAAAATACTCCTTGGTGTAAGTAAAAAATTCGCCAATGAAGTCGATATGCTTTCATAAATCAACGCGAAGAGACAGTGGTCATTACTTCCCAGAGGAAGCTAGAAGGGTTCCTAACGAAGCCGTTTCTGATGCCTCCATCTGAATGATGATGACGAAGAATACATATATTTTTTGCCTTACAGTTTTAACTGTGTAACACTGACTGAAATGTTGTGTGAAGCTATATTGATCGACTCCACATGCCGGGTATGGCTAATACGCGGAGCCATGACTTGGAACCTCGAAAATGTGTCAGTGCAACACTGAACGCGAGATCAGATGTATTGGGTTTCAATCGTCAGAATACTTTAAAAGCATGTCGATAAATTCAAAAATAGGAAGCCTGGGACGGCGGGATATCTGACGATGCAGGCAAAAACAACTGAGATGTATTCAAATCCATACCGGCGATGGTCAATACAAACTCAATGTCTGCAATAATGCCAGGCGGTTTATGACGACGGGATTGATTTGCATGAAACAAATGGTCGAAGTGTATTTGGCTATGTATGAAGGAACTTACTTGCACTTAATAATTACACTGTAGATTATAGGACACTGCACAATAACCGTTTAAAGGACATATTGCCAATAGAAGCGAAGCCACGAGTCCCATGAAGTAGTCTTGAAGAAGAAGGCACGATCGCTAGGATAAGAGCTTTATTAGCCTGACGTTTCTGAGTCCTGTTCGATTCCATCATCAGTGACAGCAGCAGATACGGGTGATACACGGACAAGGGGCTGCAGTATTCATAGGATGCAGTCGTCATGCTACCGCACACCTACGAACATTCATGGCTCCCCCCTTCATCCGGGACCGTCGCACTTAATGTGCTAAGTGTTTAATGACGGACATTCGCGTCGTTAAGTGCCGCAATCTCATCACGTGCTTTTGATGTTGGTGTGATGATTGCTCGACCATCTGACGCATCGGCCCTGGTGTTGGGAAAAGTGTTCTCCTGTGCGCTCCCCTTGTGGCCAATTACGACGTCTAGACGAAGTCTCAGCACAGAGTATGGAAAGGAAGTTCATTGCACTTGTTAATAGACTGAGCGCCAGTAAACCATGATTCAAGTAACTCCCGGCCCTCGCGGTTGTCACCTCTTGCGAGAATTTCGACTTCGTCGAATTCGAATGTGTGGCCGGATCCCGTCGAATGAGCCGAAACTTGAGAGCTAGCGTCATTTCTCCGCACCGCTGCAGCGTGTTCGGCCGTTCTCGTTCGGAGCTGTCTTCCAGTTTCTCCGAAGTAGTTTCTTTGTCCGCAGCTGCACCAGACCCGATAAACGACTCCAGATCTTTCTGGCCGTGGCAGCGGGTCTTTCGGTTTCATTACCAGACGCCTGATGGTTGGTTGCCTCGGGTCTGTGTGCAACTCCAACCCCAAGTGGTGCGAGGATGTGGCCGACAGCTTCCGAAACGGTCTTGACATACGGAAGCGCTCACCAAACTTTGGTGTCCGGACGGTTAGGCCTTTCGTCCCTTTTGCGTATGCACCGGTTGAGAACGTTGCGCGGGTATCCATTAGCTTTGAATACCCGTCGAAATTATTTTATTTGGGCAATCTTGTCTTCCGGTTCACTGCAGTGCGTTTCGACCCGCCGATAGAGCGTCCATACACAATTGCGTTCATAGGTATGCGGTAGCATGGCGACTGCATCCATAAATACTGCAGCCCCTTGTGCGTGAATCACCCGTATCTGCTGTTGTCACTGATGATGGATTCGAGCAGGAATCCGAATCGTCAGGATAATAAAGCTCTTGTTCCAGCGATCGTGTCTCCTTCTGCAAAAATTGGACCTATTTTTTAATGTTCTTGACGAAACTTCTGATGTGCTTGACTAAGTCCAAATCATGAGTAATCCGGTCTAAGTAAGTATACAGGACATTTGCCAGGTAGTTCCTTCTAAAGTTATGCCAATACAAACTGTTTTATAATTTATGGCCTCTTTGGTTGTAGATGGCGTTCCTCATTTTGGTCATAGAGAGAACATAATTTTTTGTTGACATTGGTTGGCAAAGAATGCGTGATATCCACAGAGTCCGCACTTGGCTAACTGCCTCGAAACACTGGCAGATTAAAATACTTCCCGACGTTTTTTACACATACGTCAGATGATGGAATGGGGCTTACAGTGTATTTCGTTGATTGTAAATGGTATAAGCGCATCAGGCCGGAGTTACCGGTCTTTTTTCGTATTAACTGTTGCTGATTTGAAGTTCCAAATCGTATTTGAAGTGTAGAGCTTACACCGATATTAGTTTGACTGATGCTTGCGATGACAGATAGGTCGAAAATCGTATTTCAATTGTTGGCGCTGGCTTCTGCAATCTTAGTGGCAGCAACAGGAAGAAGGGCTCCTCGACGATCGGATTGATTTACATGATCGATTTTCATTTGTTCAGTTGACTACACTTTAATATACTAACTTGCATCTACTTAGGTCACTTGACTTTAGGAAACATCCCTTATCGCGCCCAGGGCTATCCAGGCTTCCGATTTAGGTGTCGGAGTAATAATATACGAGTTTAAGGGAAATAAACCTGCAGGTTGGGCATAAAAATTAGTGAACTGTTCTTTAAAAACAAAAAGCGGAAATTTCGAAAACGTCAACGTCACTGTAAAGTGTTTGACCCATTTTTAGATGTGCTTAACGTCTGCCTGCGAAAACGATCGAGCAAATAAGACAACACTTAGAGTAACGCTTGATATTATCTCTGTGGTACGCGTGGAATTAACTCTACTTGAACAGTTAGTGTAAATCAGACATTTTGGTTATTCTATAGCCCGAATTTTGAACATTGATCTTCAAATATTTTCACGTAACGTTGTGACATATTTTTGATTTTCACATTATCATAGATGTGGATGACTAAGGCGCCGAGGAGACCAATTGGGATGGAAATATAAGAGATCACATGTGTGCACAATGTTCTGACGCAAAAAGTTTCTAGGATGTGCCATCTAAATATACGTTACTTAAAATGGAATTTCAATTAATGGACTCTTTCGCGTGGGCGTAAATTATTCGGCTAACCCGTTATATTACAGCTCACATTTTGGCAGCAAAAGTACTCTGTATATTGTGATTCAGCTGCAGTAACAATTTTTAGATGACACTGATGGCGAAGAATGCGTGATATCCGTGCTTGACTAACTGCCTCGAACACTGGTAAAAGAAAATGCTTTCCAGCGCTTTTTACACATACTTGAGGTTATGCAAGACACAGGGGAAGTAACTCATTGTAAATGGTAACAACCCACCAGACCAGGTCTGCTGGTCTTTTTTCGGAGGAACTGCTACTGATCTGATGTTCCAAATTGTACTTGACGTGCCAACCTTAGACTCAGGTTTGACTGCCTAGGCCACTTCGAGTAGGCGTCAACCAAGTTTAGATAGGAGACTCCGTCACATGGGCAGTGAAGTCGTTATGCGCGCGTGACCAAGGTATAAAGTGCAATTCCGGTAGAAATGTCACGTGCCATAGTGACGACAAGGAAATCGCAGAAATTTCGCCTTGGGCACTTGCTTGGGTCGCGTAACGGGATGCTATTTGATGGATGTGACCGTATGGACTGATTAAGATGTAGCAGGGTTCTGAATCATGGGGTTTGACGAGGCGGCATCTTGGCAACTTGCTGACCCGGGGCAGTTATTGATACCGAAGGCGGTACATCCGAAGGAAGCGCAGCAGTGGGTTCGGGAACCGACAGATCTGCCGGAATGGCGAAGGTATCCAGTAGGATGTCAGGAGATAGTAACGGCACCGACTCGAGCCCGGTTGTGTTACTGCAATGTCGCCGTCCGATCTGGTTGTGGTGACGAATCCAGATGTCTTCACCAACGTCGACATCAAACAACGTTCTGCTTCTGTGCGCTACGATGCTTGCCTCAATATAGTCTGGGGACCCCGCTCGATAATCACGAAGGAAGACAAGTGTTCCGAAGGAAAGCTTGCAGCGAGAGACTGGAGAAGTCTGCGTGGGCCGCACACCGGTAGGAACGAGTACATGAAGCGTTGTACGCAGTTTTCGGCCCATCCACTCCTCGGCAGGAGAAACGCCACTAAGGGACTCCAGTTCTGGTGTTGTCCTGTAGAAAAAAAAGAACGCCTGGACTGTCTCGTACGTGGTTCCATCCCCACGAGCTTTCAAGAGGGCTCTCTTAAACGTGTCGACAAACCGCTCTGCCTGAACGTTAGACTGAGGATGGTAGGGCCGCAAGCGAAGCTACTGGATGTTGTGCTGGCGGCAGAAATCCTCAAATGTAGACAAAGTAAACTGAGAGCCATTATCTGAAACCCGGACTTCCGGTAAGCCATGTTGGCTAGAGATGCGTCGTAGGAAGGCGATAGTAGAAGATGCGATGGCTGGAATCAGAGGAGCAATCTCGGGCCACTTCGAGTAGGCGTCAACCAAGATTAGGTAGGAGACTCCGTTAACTGGGCCAGCAAAATCGATATGCACGCGTGACTTAAACGTCTCCGATGGTTGCCAGGGTTTTGGAGGTTGACAAGGCGGCATTTTGGCAGCTTGCTGATATCGAGAACAGCGTCAAAACAGGTCGTCGATGCCGCCGTCGATCCCCGGCCAGTAAGAAAAATTGCGAGCAATAGACTTCATTCGGCTGGTACCAGGGTAAGCGGCATGGAACTGGCGTAGTACAGTGGGCCGGAGCGAAGATGGGATCATCACACGGTCCGAAAACATTAGGCAAGAGTCAACCACAGATAGCGATGCTCGTCGGAGGAAAAGCTAGTGAAGATCACCAGCGAGATCAGTGGTTAGTCAGCAGGTCTGCACGTAGTTGATGGCCTGATGGAGGACAGGATCGTGTTCAGTAGCACGTCGGATGTCCGCGGTAGTGACAGGAGTACCTCGTATGGCGTCTGATAGCTGACGGCGCACACCGTCCTCAATCGAAATAGCGGCAATCACAGAATCTTCCTCAGGTGCCTGCTGATTGCTGATGAGGAAATAAAGGGCGTCAGCATGACCAACGTCTGTAGTGCGACAGTAACGAATGTTGAAATCGTAGCCAAGGAGGATGGTTATCCATCGCTGAAGTCGACTGGCTGAATAGACGGAAATGCCCTTCTTCGAACCGAATAGTGACAGCAGTGGTTTGTGATTCGTCAACTACGTGAAGTGGCGACCGTACAACAGTTTGGGAAACTTCTTGACAGCAAACACGAGGGCTAGAGCCTCTTTCTCTATTTGCCCGTAGTTCTTCTCGTAGGGGTTAGCATGCGAGATGCATGGATGGTCGCCTTTTCAGACCCATCAGGGAAAGTATGTGAGATGGCGGCACCAACACCGTGATTGGAAGCATCTGCAGCAACAACGATCGGCAGCGTCGGGTCGTAGAGCGTGAGCAGCAGATCTGAACTCAGCATCGACTTTAACTAGGTGAAGGCCTTTTCACAGTGGGGGACCAACACCAGGGAGCATCCTTCTCCAACAGACGGTTGCGCGGGGCCCGTACGTCATGCACCGATGGTAGGAAGGCGCTATAGTAGCTGACCAGGCCAAGAAACGAACGAAGTTGCGACGCATTCTTGGGTGCAGGCATCCGTTGGATGGCCCGAATGATTTCAGGATCTGGATGAAAACCAGTGACGTCAGAAACAAATTCAAAGTACTTAATGAAGCCGAGGAAGAATTGGCACTTGTCGACTTGTAGGCGAAAGCCATATTCCGCACGCATTCGAGTACTGCGCTCATTCGGTCTTGCAGCTCGGCAGGGGAGCGACCCACGATGATGATGTCGTCCAGGTACTCAGCTGTGCCAGGGATGCCGGAGAGCATTGCGTTCTTCGTTTGTTAGAATAGGGCCGGGATGGTCCTGACGCCAAAGGGCAGCCTGTTATATTGGAACAGACCGCGGTGGGTGTTGATGGTCAACAATTAGCGCGACTCCGAGGTGAACTCGATCTGCAAATACGCATCAGCGAGACCCAACTTGGCAAAGCAAGTGCTACCATTCAGCAGGGTGAAAAGATCAGTCGTAACCGGTATTAGAAAGGAGTTAGGCGTCAGCACGCCATTGAGACCGGTTGAGAAGTCAGCACAAATGCGGATCGAGCCATTGGGCTGCTTAACCGCAACGACTGGAGCGGCGCAGGCGGAGTAGGATACAGGAACTAGAACTCCCAGTTCCTCCAGACGTTTCAGTTCAGCCTCGACAAGTGGTAGGGCTGCATATGGGACTGGCCGCTTTGGACGGAAGACTGGTTGATTTCCAGATAAAAGATGTAGCACGGTCTGAGTGTACGTGCAACGACCCACGCCGTCTTGGAACACTGGAGCCAAACGCTGGAGAATGCACTTGGCTTGGTCTGCATGCACAGTGGGAATTTGCACCTGACGGCAAACAACGTGGGGCGGCACATCGGCCAAACTGAGTTGTTCAATCCAGTGGATACCAAGTAGGTTGAGGTCAGACTTGGTGATGTAACAGATCGCAGTGATGCTGGTACCGCGGAACGACACACAGCATTGCAGTTGCCCAATTAGCTGTACGAGACCACCGCACGCGTTTTTGGCGGACTGGGAAGTCTGCTGCATTGTGGGGTTGCCAAAAGACTGTCAGAGGCTCTCAGAGATGATGGTGATGTCTGAGGCGATGTCCAACTGTAGGAAAACTGCATGGCCATTGAGCTAAATGTTAACAAAATTTCTACGTCCAGCTGCATTGAGCTGGAATGTGGCCAAGAGACTGGGAGAATTACCAACGGACTGGGGTTTAGGCTTGCGTTTTGACCGGAAACGGTTCCTGGAACTAGAATTGACGGGGGCTGGTTTGCTTCTGGAAGCTGGTATTGATTTGCAGAACCCATCACGGTGTCCATCTGATTACAACTTAGGCAGCGATGCTGGCGGAAAGTGCAATCCTGGTGGAAATGCCACGCGCCACGGTGCCTACAAGGAGACGGCGGAGATTTCGTCTTGGTCACTTGCTTTGGCCGCGTAACGAGATGCGATTTGGTCGATGCGACCGTATGGCGTCAGTAAGATGTGGCAGGGTTCTGAATCATGGCGTAGTCGTGCTTGAGGTTGCTCAGCGTTTGGCACTCTGCTTCTAGCTCGTGAAGTGGGATTGAGTTGTTCTGATGCACTTTGGACAGGAGACGTGTCCGGATATCAGCATTATCGGAGGATTTGAGGCCGCAGATAAATAAAAGGCATTTAAACTGGTCTTCATTAAGATAACCGGGTTGAAAATGCCCATACTTGCGATTGACAATGCCCGCATACATGATGAAATAATCGGAATCTCGTTTGCTCAGTTGCAAGCATGGAAACGAATGTTGAAAGGGATGATTGCTCACTAAAAGTCTGCGACAACATTTGAACTATTTCCTTGCAAGTGACTTCTCGGGGATTCTTAAGGACGAAAAAGTTTGCATAATGTTCGTCTTCAGCAGGACCCAGTTTGCGAAGTTGAAATCGAACCTTGCATGCATCGTCTTGGGTAACCAGATCGACAGAGAACAAGTCCTCGTATCAGGAATCAAAGGTGTCATGGACGTGCGGGTCATAAAAGCATTCAGTGATGCTGCCGGCAAGGTGATCAACAGATTGCGAACCACCAGCCATGCGTGCTTGACGCATAGACGAGTTGGAGAGCTTAACGGTGAGTGCCTCCATCAGCTTCAGCTGCTGCTGCAACACCTGCTTCAAGTCGGCATACTCGTTAGTCATCGCAGTTGAAAAACTGCGTCACCAACTTGTTATGACCCACCTGGTGCTTGGGACCCTGTGGAGCGCATACGCACTCGACCCTTGTCTTCAATACCAAAGCGGCAGACAAAGAAAACATCGCCGACCACTTGAAGTGTATTAGAAAAAACACTACAAGTCGCGACTAGCTGATAGGTGACGCATATTTATTTACTGTGGTTCGCCGGCATTCGGCCTGATGACCTTCGGGAAGGGAGGAGTAGCCAATGGAGAGGAGCCTGATTAAGATGACAGCGCTGTAGAGAGAGAAAACGCACGTGGTCTCCAGTGATTGATTGGCTCTTGTTTTGGGAATATAGGCATTTCCAACAAACGCATATCCTCGATTATTTTAGTTTAATTTTAAATATTTCATCCCACCTACTTGGAAGTGCGCAAAAATGTGAAATGTGATATAAACCTCTGCAATACGATTTCATTTAAGATTTGCCTGCTTCTTTGTTTAGGTCAGCGGAGTTAACCTGCCGCTATACAGTACCTCACCTACAGTAGGTGGGCTAACTCACGCAGTATCAAGCGAATTTTCAAAATGCGTTTTGACTTCGAAAAGGTTCATTAAGTAAGGTTGTAAAACAAATCGGTCCGCAGAGAAATTCTTTAATAAATTGTTTACCTAAGAATGTCATCTTTTGAATGAATTTCCTTCCGGCTGCATATATATCTATAGTTTGTAAAAAATAACTACTTGAATAGAATACATTTTCTCATTGATTATCGATGCCTCGAAAAGTCTATTTATATGACAGGGAAGGCATTCATAAAAATATCCATTCTTCCTCTCATTTGGTAGCAAATTACGTCTCCAATTAATTCTATCCTCGAAGAAAGCGTATTGTTTGGTTTTTAAAACTTTTCGATTTCCGAATAATTTTGAACCCGGTCTATCGTCCCACGTGCATTCAGGATTTTCAAACTACAAGCCTTATATTTTACGCTTACAGAAAACCAGACATTTCTCTACGATATTAAGTGTGAACTGTACGGCGTTCATAGAATTAAGAGTTGGATTTGATCCATTTTGTTAACGTTACAAGCCACAGTGGTAAATGCACACATGAGGTTTTATGAAGGGCCATTTCAAGGTATTAAAAGGTATTGCAATTAGAAACATTTTTAACATCAAATTATGTATTTTTTCGAGTATAAAATTGAACGAAGACATAACTGTTTACCTAATGGGGAAGATGAATATTTTTATACGTGTTTACTATGAAATATAATTGAATTTTTAAGGGCATCAAAAATCAATGAGAAAAATGCCTGCTACTTAAATAGTCATTTTTACAGAGTGTAGTTTTTGTATGCAGCTGGAAGGAAGTTCGTTCGATAGCGGGCGTCCTTAGGTAACTGAAATATTACAAAATTATTTTGCAACCAGATTAGTTTTACAACCCTGTTTTATTAATCTTTTCGAAACGAAAACGCATATCGGAACTTTGTTTGATATTTTATGAGTTAGCCAATCCTCTGAATCTCACGATAGCTTTTAACGAAAGCTGCGATGAACGTTTTCAGACGCCTTGAAAGCTATGCGTTCTGTTCATTCGGCTAGCCGCTTTTAGTAAACGTTCTTTGCCCGTGCAAAAGTGGGGTTCAGAAATTTGATCAGGCAACAGTTTCATACATTTGATCGAAAATCGATGTTGCTATGTATTTAGACAATATCCATTGATGATGCTTGTTCTAGATTTTGTGCGCCTAATGCTAATTGGGGGTTCATTTCGAGAACCTATAGAATATATTTGGACAGTCAGACGGCATTGAAAATCGTATTAGTAAATCTAGGTGATTTCCTGACCAAAGGTGCAGTATAGACGCCCGAATGTGTCAAAATTGTCTTGTCATTTGGAAAACACTAGGAGCCTCGACATCTTGACTGAATGTCGTCGCCCGAGAAATGACTCTGTTACTGATGCCTAACTGCTGAATGAGCTTAAATTCGTTTCTACGTGGCCGAATACTCTCATCGTTGGGAGACTTTAAGGAACCGCATATCGACTGGAACTTGGCCTCTGCCGTCGGTCATGACGGATGTCTCTAAATTGCAACTGATTAGGCGGGCCTCTATGGGATTTTACCAAGACCATTTTTCCAAAATTTTTGACACTTTCGCGAGCGCCGCACCTAGGATGCGCCATACAGGCATGGAGATCCTGGACTGACAGGGACTAAACCCTCTTAGAGAATGTCTAGAGGCGGGCAAAAAAAATGTGACAAAAGGTCTGGGAGCACTATCCCATGTAACCAGACTGTTAACTCCCAACCTGTATCCCCCTTCCTACGCGGTGATCTCATGCTAATCATTCGCACTATGAATAGCCTGGACTGCTGCTTTGTCCGCAGTGATTTTTCGCTTAGGCTAACACGCCTACATTTTGCGGTTATCTCCTAAGAATACGCATGGGTAAAGAAAGGATCAATAGGCGAAAGTTTTATTCAATAGAAGAGTGGTTGCAGCGTGAAACGCCCAGCAAACTCATGTTGTACACTCCTCCTTTGTGGATTCATTTTAGTGTATGTTTGCTGGGTATGCAGCTTCCCGATTACCAGCCACTCATTCATTCACATAACCTGTAACCCAATTTACACATGCCTATGCTTCGTACAATGGGTAAGTGGCCGTTCATGTTTACCCTTTTTGACTAGCACACAGGCGATTGCTTTTCGCATGCAATTGTGAGGACAGTCTCTCTCTCAACATTCTACTTATAATTGTTTTTTTTCTCAGATGATTTGTAACCAGCAGGGAGTCAAAAGGCGTTTGCGTATGCTTCCATAGATAAAGCGAAACTGAATATCCTTGAATACTGGGAGTCTGACTGGCTTAACGCATTTTCGTCGGACATTAATGTGTTTGCAGAGACTCTAGGCATATCCTTTTATATTGCTAGAGACAAACGTCCGACGATTGAAAGGACGTACTTCACAAAGCTTGCTTACGGCCTACTGGTTGGGGCCATATAATGAGTCGGCACCCCCTTTATTTATTTACAAATCATTGATTGACCGAAATTATCGCGAGCCTGATACAGCCAGGCGGTATTTCTGGAGTACTTTTTATATATACTGCCTGCCGTGAAGCGATGATTTCGTAGCTAAAGGAGTACATCAATCAGTTCCCATTAGCAACCACACTCCATCTCAAAAAATTTCATTCCGCAACCGAAAATGTGAGAAAACGTTGCACTTCCCAACCACGTGCACGGAAAGGAACGTCGTTCAAACTGAAATAATATATTACAATATACAAGTAGATGTCATCTACAGCCCTTATGGAGGAAAGAGGTAGTCAAGGGGTGCGAACAGAACCAACTCCTTTTTAACACCCTTCGGCTTATTTATGTACATGTGGCGACGAGATTGGAAATAGATATCCAACTTTGTCATGACCAAGCCTAACCAGGCATCATCTATTGGAAACTGCTGAGTGAAGTACATGGCCAACGCAATTTCCTGGAATACATCAACACCTATAACGTAAAAAGTGCCAAAGGCATAAGGTGCGTAGTAAGGCCACGGCACCTCGTGCTTGGAGACAGACCACTTTTCGAAAGCCTTTAAAGCCAAGTGACGGATGACCCTTGAATGAATACTTGGCAAGCCCCAAGTCACTCGTCGAATCTGTGCGTCAGTGAGGGCCCCCAATTCGGCTTTCATACGGCTTGCATTGAAGGCGTAGTCATCATCAAGGAGGATGAAGACAGGAGGTCGTTGCTGGGAGGTGAAACACGGGCGACAGAAGCTAGAGGCCCATTGGAAGGTGTGAAATAATTTGAGGCTGAGGTTATAGTAGGTGTCTTCGTAGTCACCCACAACGAGGTCACCGTTGAGTCGGACTTCTTCAGTCAGATTTCTCAGAATTTCTGTCCTCTTCGTTTGCATCTCCTCCATGGCCTCACCTGCCCGGTCTGGCAGTGAGATGTTAAAACCGTCACGTTGGAAGAACTGACCTCCGCTGCTTCGAGGCAGTCCGACCGAGAAGACCATAGCCATGCGGAATTCAGGTTCACGCTGCGTTTCTTTAGCAAAAGCCCTCCGTAAGCGGTCACGATCTGCAAAATTGTAGACAGCGGACTTGACTATCACAATAGCGTCCAGATTCCTTTCGACCGAGTTTCCAGGCACGCAGACAGTCGAGCTGACCTTCAGGAATCTGATTGTTCGAGTGAATATGGGAGCCTGCGAATGTAAAAGGAGGCGATTCAACCAATTGACTGGGAATGCAGACGAACGTTTGGCTTTATAACAAACAGTCGCTATACCTGTTTGTCTGTTCTTAAACTAAATCTCCGTGAAGCAGTTGAAATAAACGCTTTTTTGTTTGATTTTCTGCAGATGTATTGAGAACAAGCTTGCACCAGCCTGCGTGAATTTCAAGACGACGTAAATGCTATAAGCCAGTTTATGTTCTACCTATGTTGTGCTGTAGTAGCCTCACAATCGTTTTTTTACGCCGAATTACTATTTATGTCGGAGGGTAACAATGTGTGTCCTGGCCTGATGTCACTCACATATAAGCCTGTGGAGGAAGAGTAGAAGGAGGAGGAGGAAGAGGAGGAGAGGAAAGAGAAAGAAATGGACGACAAAACAAATTGAGAAGTAGTTTTATGAGTATACTGACAGCTGAATGGGAGGCGAGCTACCGGCCCACACTCCCGTGGGCATCCGAGAGCGTCAGATGATAACGTGACTGGGCTTCGGCCTACGAGCTCTGACCTGGCAACGATGGTAGCATGACATCCAGTAGGTGGGCTAAGTCATGAAATGTCAACAGAAAATTCGAAATGCGGTTTCGTTTCGAAAAGATTAATTAAGAAGTTTTAAAAATTAACCAGCCTACAACATACAGTGAGTGACCTATCTCCTGAAATGTTGGCTGAAATTCTGAAATGCGTTTTCGATTAGAAAGGATTACTTGGTCGCGGTTGTGATACTGATTATCTTAAGGCATACTCTTATAACATTTCGGACTCGACAGGCTGTCTGCTTTTAAATGCACTTCTTTTCAATCTCCTATAGAAAGCGTGCTCGGTAAAAAAGGACTACTTAAGTAGCGTGCGTTTTTCCCATTGATTTTCGATGGTCTTGGAAATTCAAATATATTTTATAGAAACCATAAACAAATTAGGCTTTCTTTTAGTCACTCAATAGAGAATCGCGTCTTCTTTATATTTCACACTTAAGGAAGGGGTATAATTAGGTTTCAAAAAAGTTTTCTAATTTCCGAATAATTTGGAGCCTGATCATTCGTTGCATTAGCAATTAGTGATTTCACTCTATAAGGTGCATTCGTTCCGCGTAAAGAAAATCACATATTTTTTCTATGCCATTAAAGAGATATCATACAGAGTCCATAAAATGTTGCAATGGATGCAGACCATGTTGTATATTCAATGAGGAGCTGTGGCAAACGGACAGGTACGATGCTATGTGAATGGACATTTCGCAGTCTTAAAAAGTCTCATAATTAGAAACTTTTTAAAACCTAATTATACTCCTTCCCTAAGTATAAAATATAAAGAAGACGTGATTCTCTATTGAGTGACTAAAAGAAAGCATATTTTAAAAACGGGCATAGACGTATTCATTATTTTGCTCATTCATACGTCCTCATCTAATTCTATACTCAAATGAGGGACATATTTCGGTTTTAAAAAGTTTCCTATTGTGAGAATTTTAAACACCGCAAAACGGCCGTTCATAAATCGTCATATCTCCACATTTACCAATGTGGCTTGTAAAGTTTACAATATGGATCAAATCCAATGCTAAATTTTATGAACTTCATACAGTTTACTTCTTCATGGCGTATATAAATGTTTGATTTTCTGTACACGCAAAATATGCGGCTTGTTGTTTGTTATCTTGCATACAACTATGACGGAGAAGCGGGTTCAAAATTATTCGGGAATTGGAAAAGTTTTCTAAAACCAAATTATGTCCCTCATGCGAACAAAAGGATAAAAGAAGACGTAATTATCTACCAAATAAGCGAAATAATGAACATTGTAATGCATGATTTTCTTGAAATATAATTCGACATGTAGGGGTATCGAAAATCAATGAGAAAATTCATGTTGCTCAAGTATTTATTTTTTTACAGGGCTTAGTTTTGTTATGTAGCAAAAAGAAGGTTGATTGGAAGGCCGGCATCCTCAGGTAACTAAAATAGTATATAATTATGTTGCAGACTGACTAGCTTTACAACCCTGTTTAATTACTATTTTCGAAACAAAAACGCATTCCGAAATTTCGGTTGACATTTAATGAGTTAGCCCACCATGAAGGCCGACACATTGGACTTCACACCGATAATTTGCGATGTCCCAGAAATAGTCGAGGTTTTCAGTTTTCCTATGATATAGTTCGCCTTTGCCTTAGAGAGAAATAAATTTTTCAACACAACGTGGCCTCAT
>CACRXP010000144.1:800273-816077 GCA_902702965.1 Spirometra erinaceieuropaei
TGTGCATCAACTGTGACCAGTCAGATGCGTCCGTTGACCATGTAGACACGCATTCCACATCAGTGGCTTCACGAAGCCCTTCTTAACACGACAATTTCACGCCAGTAACCGTTTCATGTCATGATTGTTACTCTGTTCGCCTCCTGACCTGAAGCCTGATACCAACGGTCGGTGTAAAACTCCAACTCCAGTGACTTCTGGCTACCCGCGAACCTTCGTCAACATATTTGGACGCAAAAGTAATGAGGAATCAGGCCGCAACTGATAAAAAATTTGGCAAAGGCTCTCGTAGCTTGGGGAACTTACGAAAGACGCCGATCGCATTTTCTCATCATTCAGAATTGGGATTGAACACAACTCAGCTTTAACCATCAGACCCCAGATAATGAGATTGAAGGATTAATTTTAATGGTTGTAAATGTTTGCAGTGGTTTTTTCGGTTCTGCTGCGGTTGTGAGCAAACCGATCTGTCAAGCAATTTGGAAGACTACCTTAGACGAGAATGGTTGCGTACGCAGCAGCAGTGAGAAGTTCAAATCCACGTTTTCAAATTATGGGTCCTGCTGGGGGACCTAACTATGGGAATTCTGAAGCATGCTCAACCTCGTGATGACGAACGTATCGCGAACAATTGCTGCGCCATTGGCTTTGTAACTGCATTTAACGTTTTCTGAGAGGTTGAACGTTTTCTAGTAAGCCTCCCAGGTATTATCAGTCGCTCGTTACCAGAGCATGCCTTCTAGGTGGTATCAGCACTTTTGAATTGTAGGTCAGGTTTCCATGGTCAGAACATTCAGTCCCCGGTCGCCTGAGAGGCATCTCTGATAACACTAATACATAGAATAATACTAAAGAAAACACCGTAGTACATGCATTTACAATTAATTACGCACGGGAGCACTATTTTTATTGATTTTCCATATGATAAAATCTGGGCAGACTTACGCTGCAAGCCGAAATAAGTTCTTTAATAAAAGTGTGGGACCTTTATTTAAAATAAAGCGCCGTTCACGATGTCATGCAGCATAAAGTTACTTAGGACTAAGTTTACATGAGTAACATAAAAATTGGTTTGATGCATTCAAATACGAACATGCATTCTTTGCCTGACTCATGACTGATAGGCCTCAGTTTCCTATGGTTGCAATAAGCAACTTGCGGCTAATTCATCTTTCCCCACATTTGATTCTGACTTATGGAACTATTCGACAGCATACAATCATGACATGTTTGTTGTATGCAAATCTTTAGTTTTTTATCTTCCAAAGATTTTTTTGTGTATCGCTGTCGTTCGCGAATTAACGTAACCAAAAGAGAATACAGAAATGTTTGCCTAACTTTCCCTTAATAAAACTGGGCCGAACTGACCTGAACGAGGCGTCTGTTGAGGCATTCACGGAAGTGCTTAGAAAATACGCGTTCCACATCACACCGGAGTTGAGATATAGACAGTTGCATGTAACAGCTGTAATTGTCCAAATGTGGCAGCAATCTCATTGCCTAAGGCGCGGTCCATTGTCCAGGCTGTCAGTTAATGGGAAGACCTCCCAGATTGCCTTACATCAGTTTCGGCAAGCCGGTTCTATATGCCTTCGCTTGCATCGTGATGTCGAAATCTGAGGTATTTTTTTCAAGGGCGGTCTTGTCCGATGAAATGTTACCTAATCTGCATTTTTGTAATTCTTCAGTTTTTTAGGACGAATTTAAGAGGGTAACACTAAGCTATCAGAACGTGCCATTGCACCATACGGTTCGGAGTGCCCCCTCAAAAATGAGTAAATGGGTTGCGGGTCACATTACTAATTGGAAAAAGACACCATGCAAAACAGGATGATCGAGTCTACGTACACATATTTCCAACCACCTCTTTTGCCAAACTGTGCAGTTCTCAGCATCTAAATAAGGATTGTTGCTTATCATCGATGTTGCTGTTACCTCAATCTATTTCGGTTCTATAAGTGCGCGGGGATGCTAATAATTTGATTTTATTTTGTGTCTGTGATTAAGCAAGATGCACTTTTCAACATCCTGTGTATTTCTAAACCACCAATCCCTAAGTCAGTAACGTATGTCCTCAAATGGCTGCGCGCAACATACTCTGGAAACAGCATGCGGCATCCACATTGACACATTTGGTGATGTCATAAGAGTCGTTGTACGTAGGCGTACACTTACAGTCGATTTACACCCTTATTTCAAGTGTTAAATCAAATTTTTGGACCGATGAGGGGATCTATGCAAGCATTGAAGGCAACAGGGAAAACAATCTCTAAAAGTTCTTTTGTGCAGGCCGCTGAATTTTCTCCTAACTATAAAGTCCTAGGCTTCTACATATGAATTAACTCATGATTTAACGCTGTCTAATGGAAACCTGCATTCAAAGGCATCTTAGACAACATTTAAGGCATAGTTTAAACGCGTCACGCGCTAGATATTGTTAACTCATTCATACCTCTGGGATGGGACGGCAGCTCATTATGTCTGCAACCACCTGTTTCATATCCAGCGCCTGTGGATGAAGCAAGTATGCCGAACGGGGAATCCGGCGTCTCCAGTTGTAATCCTCAATCTCTGCCATGTCCGCAAATGTGTAGATTCGTCGATGTGAACGACGTCGTCGGATTCGTCGACCGAGGATCCACTGGTCGGCACTTCTGCTACCGACGTGGCTGTCGTTCTCAACTTGCACTTCGAGTGATAACTCAAAGCTTTTTGTCTTAGACGAGTAGACAGGGTGTTGCCAGTCGGACTTGCAGAGGCTTGTTTTTCTGCTCGTGGGGGTCTCCCAGTATGTGAATACCCACGATGTTGTTGTAAGTAAGAAACTGAGACCCACCACAAAAAGAAAATAAATCATAAGTCTATTGTAGAGCAGTTTGTATTGGAGCATCATAGATGACCGAGTTACTACTCCGTACTCATCAAGCAATAAATGGGGTATCTTGCTGCGTGACTGCAGCCTTGACGTTTGAATTCGGCGTCTCATTCCGTACGACAGTAGAACGTGCCAATCGGCAGTTATGCATTTGCAAATCGCGTCAGCGACTTGCTGAATAATACAAGCTTGGAGCACCTATGGAATTGCTTATGATAAATTGTAGTCTCGATGCGCAGGTTGACGTCATTTTGACATTCCGCTGCACAAAAACCTTCGCTGACGTTAGCAGGAGCGCATAAATGAGGTGAAAAAGTCCCAAGAAGATTTGCCCAAAATCAACACTGCTGCTTGCTTGCATTCAGAATTTGACATACACACACACTTAGGATGAGAATAGACTAGAATATTTTCATGAGTTTAATTAATACAATCGCACTAACTGAATTATTATAAAATTATGCTGACCGTTGATTAATTTTGAAATCAGATTTAAGCAGTCTTTTTGAGTCGAAACCGCATTTTCAAAATTCGGCTAACAGTTTATAAGTTAGTACACCTACTGTTAGTAGAGATTTTTGCAAACTTTTGAATTTTAGCCGCCATTTTTGGAGCTCTCCATTTACGTGTGGATTTTTACTAATTGCACATTACTGTACCTATTTCCCTTCGATATATTTAACTGTTTTGCACCCTTTGTTTGTCTGAACTAAGATTATGAGGTCGTCTCTACAGTACGCTAGCACCCTTTTGAATGGAATTAAATCGTCAAATTCACTTACGAACGACCATGATGCAAATTGTTGTACTTTTCGGCCAATATGTCGTAGTTGCGACCGTTCTGTGTTGCATTTATCACATATTCGTGAGCAACGGCCTTTGCATCGGAAAAAACACCGGTGTGCCTAGAAATTCGCATTCAAACGTCAGCCACAGCACAAATTGACAATCCTGTCTTCTTGTAGAAAAATTGTCGTTCTATCTTTAACAAAGCCCATGATTTGTATCTTCTTTTGTTGAAAAAAGAACACAGCAGATCTGAAGTGGTCGGCCTTCAAGAGACGTAGTTAAATAATGACATTGATTCGCAACTTGTTACATCCCTATCTTTCTACTGCTTTCGAACAGATAGAAAATCTTTATCTTGTGGCAGTGGTGGAGGCGTTGCCATTTTCGTTAAGCAAAATTGGTGCAGAGACTGTAAGTCCCTTTTTTCTTACTCTGATGATTTAATTGATGTAATCGCTGTTTTATGTAAGCCCCGTTTGTTAAGTAACTTTAGAGGCATCATATTTGTTAGTATTTACATTCCCCCCTGTTCCTGTGAAGGCGCACTAACCCGTTTTTTCGACTTTATCTCACAAAAACTTGCTATATTACACTGTGACTACCGTATTCTCTTTTACGGGGATTTTAATCGTGTGAAATTACGTCCCCGTGCACTTTTGGCTTCGATGACCTTGTCTTCTTTAATACTCGCGCAGATGCCCCTATTGATCATATTCTGACTAACCAAAGCAAGCTTTTTTGCGTCAAAATAGGGCTCCATCGTCAGGTTCTGACCATTGCACTTTATTGTGTCTTCGAAAAATCTATTCCCCTTCCAAACGTTCACTGCTAGCCAAGCCTGAGAGAAAAGTTAAGGTTCGCAACACGTCTGCCTTAAACATTTTCCTTCTTCAGACTTGCATTTCTCTTACTATCCCCACATTCCTTGAACAATCGACTGTTTAATCCTGTCCTTCCAACCTGACAGCGTTTTTAAATTACATTTTCGATATTTGCTGCCCTCTTGTAACTATTATGGTACGACCGGATAGAATTTCTTCCCCCTATCTGAAACCGTTCAGACGTAAAAAATAACTCCTTTGCAAGCTAGGCTTACGCGATAGCCTTAAGGACGTTACCGTCTTAATAAAAACAGAGATTGACAGACTAAATAGAATGTTTGTCAGCCTACATTTATTCTCTTCTTCCTTCCTCTCTTTCCCCCCTTCCTCAGCTGAGATTTGGAAAAATCTTAAGCGTCTCACTGGCCATCGCAACACAATGGTGCATGTGAATGCAGATTTGGACTCCGTAAATAAAATTTTATCTATAGTCACAATGACTTCCATCTTCCCTTAGATGACATTCCCCTATCATCGAGAACATTCCAACCCGTGTCCTTGGCAACAGTAGAGAAACACCTTAAAAGGGTCCGTGGATCAACAGCTGCCGGACAGGATGGTGTCTCTCCTTTTCTTCTTAAATCTTGCAGTTCTCAGATAGCCCCTATTTTAACGCGCCTAATCGATATGTCTTTCATGGAGTCCAAGATTCCCGACGCCTGGCGTACAGTGAAAATCACTCCAATTCCTAAAAAGCTCGCTAATTTTGGTCGTAAATGTTTTCTTCCAATTGCCTGCCCCTCTGCAATACTAAAGCTTGCTGAAAGAGTTGCACCAGATAACAGAGAGCCATTTTATTCCAGTTTTTCCAACCCTTTAAAATTTGCATACAAAGCCAGAAGGAGTACTTTAGATGCTGTCGCTTTTGTGGTCCACTCTGCTCTAAAAGCACCAGACAAGGGTTGCCGCGAGTATGCGTGCGCTTTTTTGATTACTCCTCCGCATTCAATACCGTCCCGCGCCCGCCTCTCCTTACCAAAACAGCCGCGTGCGGCTCTCCAGGCTAGGTCGTCTCTTGGCTGAGCGATTATTTTACCTTTTGGCCTCAATTTGTCCAATCTGGCAAGCGGAAATCTACGATAATCCCCAATGACTGTGGTTTTCTTCAAGGTTCCGTTCTATCCCCCAACCTTTTCTCCCTCAACACTGACGATCTAAGGTCCCATAATGACTGTCTTTTGGTCAAGTATGCTGATCATGTGGTTGCTGGACACCCTCTCAAAAGTCAGACGCATCTCCAGTCTCTAAAGGATGGCCTAAACCATGTCCTAGCGTGGTCGAAGGAAAATAGTCTCCTAATTAACAACCAAAAATCCGTTCGGTGTATTTTTCGACTGCGGCCCTCTCCTAACCCTGTTTCCCCTGACATTCTTCCAAACGAAGTATCTTCTTTCAGGTATCTCGGCGTTACTTTGTCTTTAAATCTTTCTTTTTCCCTCCGTATTGAGTCCCTATTTATTAAAGTTCGTAAACTTCTTTACTACATACGCCTTTTACGTTCCTACCACACACCTCAATCCTTAGTCTGGTGATTCATCGATGCCTGTATTCTTCCTCTTATCCTATACTGCTCTCCTGTCATTTTTCCTGCTTTGCTAAAAAGGATCTATTAATTTTGAAACGAGTCCTCCGCATGCTTTCTTCTGCTGCTGGTGTTTCTTATTTTTTTTAGTTGACACTATCTTGCAAGGACACTTCAATGCGGTCAAGCAATTTTCTGGTCAAATTTTAGATGAAGTCGCCCATCCCTTACATTCTGATCATATGTCTACGAAGTCTTCCCGCCCGATGCGCCGCAGCTTCCGACTTATATCTTGCCGCACTTCGGCTTATCGAGCTTCTGTATTGCCATTCCTAGCGCGTTGTGTTTCGTGCGAAGAGATAGAAATACAGAAGCTAAGACTAGAACTATCCTCATAATAATCGTTTCTTTGTGTTAATCTTTCACTCTTGAATAATCCATTAACTTATTTACTGCCCATAGTGAATGGAGCCAATTTTTTGTTGAAAACTTTGAACTTACGATTTCAAAATAAAGCTACTTCCTCTCTCTCTCCCTGTATGTTGTTGGTGTTTCATTACACGTCTCAGCACTGTTAGCAAACTTCCCGCTCACCGCAAGTTATCGTCAACCGATCGGCAGGAAATAGAAATTCTGACAAACGCACTAAGGGAAGTATTAATAACGGGTGCACATTAAACGTACATTTCCTTTTGATAACCTATTTTTCTAAATAAGCAAATAGACAGCGTTCCTATGGGCTCTCCACTTAGCCCTCTCCTAGCCGATGTCTTCATGGGCAAGCCAGAGAAATTTTAACTTGGTGATCTTATTACTATATTTAAACACCGCTTTCCCTATGTTAATTATATTTACAACGCCATCAAAGAAGCGAACGCAACAACTCAGGTGCATGCAGCGATCCACTTCACGTGTGAAGTAGATGTGGCTGGTTCGCCGCCTTTTTAGATGTCTTTATAAACAAGTTGCCTGACGGTGGATTCTGACAGAGCGTTTTTCGGAAGAAAATCCGGTCTGTTCAATACATGACGTTGTGCAGTTTCGTGAGCCCTCAACAAAAACGCAATTTAATGCGGTGTTTGGCGCAGAGTTAGATAAATGTGTTTGGCAGACAGTGCCGAAGAGCATAGAGAGCTGTAGGACCTGCTGCGCGAAGCCAGGTATCTTGACTTGTTTATTACAAAGAAAATTTGCCGAGCGATTAAAACATTCCATCACGTTCACCGCCGAAAAGAAAACTCTGTTCCTCAAACTCCTTCTTTAAGAGAATGTTGCTAGGGGACCTCTTGCAAAACGCCTTAATTAAGCTGTCTCACCAACCTTCGCAGCGGCAAGGGTGCAAATATTACTTTATACTAACCGTTTTTTGCAAGGAGAATTTAAGTCGAATTTTCGCCTAAGATTACTTCACATCTCTTCCTTCACTGTGCTGGCTTCTACTAACAATAGAAAAAGCAGGTCTTATCATTTTGAGAAAGCCGGTTTTGCGCGCGCGCGGAAGAATAAACTTATCGCGATCAAAAGCCAACTAACTGTATGCATCTATCCATCCCATTCCACTCTCACCCAGTCTTTAGTAGGATTCCTATTAGAAACCACACACACTAACACACCCCACCTGTGTGTCAGGACATGTCTTACTTGCTTGGATTCTTATATAAATGTACTGATATGACGAAAATTTGTCGGAGGCCAGCGCATTCTGGCCATCTAGTCTACATAATACAGTTATTGGAATTTCCGCTTCCTCCTCAATCAAGTCACGCATCGCACCTGAGAAAAAAGATTTAACGCCTTTTGAGGCGAGAAGCATGGGCACAATGCGTGGGAACGACAATTTATGGGTAGAACCCTGGGCGTTAATTTAGGCGCCCAGCGGTCTACCGACTGTTGTTTCCCGATTATCAAGGCACGTTAAACAAATATCACAAATGCATGAATGTTGTAAGAATGACGGCGATTAGCCTGACTACTTGTGTATTTATAACAGTAAATGTTTCGAGGTCATATTGGCATTGACAGTGAGTGCAAATACTGATCTCCTTATCAGTGTCCTCGAAAGATGGAACCTTGGGGTCAGCAGCATGCGAAAGAAATGTCCGGTCTCAAAATTCGCCCTCTTGCTTGAAGACGGAATAAATAATAAAGCCACCTTAATTCAAGCTAACTTGGATTAAATTGATTATAATTAGGCAAAAATAAATTTGACCGGACAATAATCACCAGTTTAAAAATGGGCCAGAATTCAACTACTCTATAAAGATTTTTTACATAAAATGTAATGTATATGGACATCAAAATTGTTTGATAAAATACACACTAAGCATGCAGTCTTTTTATCGGATGCGATATTCGGAGGGGGCCAAGTTAAAATGCAATCGGGAGTCAAAGCCCCTATAGGTCTGAAATATCACGATATTATGCCACAAGATAATCACTATTACGGCCAAACTAAAATAGTCCTTCCTAATCGAAAATGTGTTTGAGCATTTCAGTTAACATTTCGTGATAACATTCACTGACCGCACTCGATGCGACACTTCTGAAGCATGGATCGGAGTAAAAAATAATGCAATATCCCAGCAGCCATAAATCAAGACTGAATTTGAGTCAACTGTACAACCCATGGATTAGCAGATAGTTTTGTCACTACTCTAATGTAACAGGTAGTTTGGGAAAATTACCACTATTTATAGGGTTTAAATTATATGTGGGTTTAAGTTGATTTATCGCCAAAACTACTCCTTATCCTCAGCGGAACCTGCGATTTGACGCATCCGACGAAATTAAGAGCATTAGATAAAGGACACAATTCTTTGCCCAGGGGGTCTTAACTGCTTTATTGGTGCGTAGCTTAGTAGGGTGGCTACAGTTACAGCCTCAGTATACGTCGCGGGGAATTATCGTGCATCGTGGATGGAGGGTTTTGGCCGCCTTTACTGTAGTCTCAAGCAAAAGTCTGATTTATGCTAAAGTACCTTTTAAAAGTGCCTGATCGGTTGACCTCGGGTGCTGTTGTTCAAAGTCACTCTAAGATCAATGGATCCAGCATATGTCCACCAAAAGCTCCATCAGCTTAGTATCGCCTGTTAGGGCATTATGGGACGTTCGACTAAACCCTCGGATGACGATTATGGTCGCTAAAACTGACTGCTTAGCTCAATATGCGTTAAAAAATATATATTATAACCGCTTCTCATACTATAAACATATAGTGCAGATTTGCAAAGTCAGGGCAGCCTGTTAAAAGGGTCTTCATCCGACGCCACAAAATCTAGACCATCTGACCCTTATTCAAATGGCGGTATTCGATCACCCATCACTGCATCAGCGCGCACACCAGACCGTTCAAATTATGGGATTTATTCGGTAGGCCCGATATGTTGAATAATGATCATAAATTGCGGTTTGCAGTTGCAAGCTCTTAAAATCCAGTCACTTCTTACATCTCTGAATAAATGGACAAAAAAGGAAATATTTTCTTTGAATTCGGATTATTATCCAAATCAACGGGTCACTTTTCCGTCTAAATATTCGCATGCTCACTTTTTTTACTACATTGGCGGAAGGCAAAGCAGATCTAATGTAAACTTATGTCCATTTAAAAAAAGCATCACCAGTATCAGAAGATGAACTGTGGTCTGTAAAATGTACCAGTTTAACGAGAAGTTTTCGAAATCAAACGCCGTCGTGCCAAATTATCATCCTCGTCCTGCCCTTCACGTCCATGTGCATCTATTCTTTTACTTCCTCCTATTGAGCAGGCTATATATTGTTCTGTTACGTTCACGAGAATTAATTTAACGTGTTATGCAAATTACACTAGACCTATCGCATTCTATTCTGCCTCCCTCCCCCGCAATGTCACAGTGCAAAATCAGAGTCAAAAAGGCCGGAGGCGATAGAGGACGCAGGTTTTTTCCGCGTGGTAAACCCGCACCTAGGCATAGCCTCAAAACCAACAGGCAGATTGCAGAATTTAAGAGCACCTGTTGAGATTTATCCACCTTATTCTCTTTACCGGTAGCCAACTTAACTTTTTAGAATTGATTGCGCTGTGTAAGACAGGTATCCTTACTCCCTGAGGCATACAACTTGAACAAATCTCTGACATGTCATTGAATGAAATTGCGCTACGTGGTGTCGGGATGTGGTTGCACGCCTAGGTGCGCATTTTCGCCGTGCCCGTCTCCAGGTATCCTTGACACTAACGTAGCGCTGGACACAGGTCAGGGGAGAGGAGGATGCGTCAGATGCTGCGCAAATCACTTACCACCATAAAAGAAATCATGCGCAAATTTGCGTCTCTCCTCTCACCCTGCTGAGGAGAACACGGTGGACACCGCGAGAAAAGACGCTCGAAATGTCGCTGTATGGGGTGTCTAATGATATGCCTCACTGTCGCATGAGTTGACTATTACGGCCCATGTGCGCTGACAGGCATGCTTATTCTGGACTTTGTGGATTTTTACAAAGGTTCCTACAGAATAAAATTATTTTTTGGAAGTATACTTCTCTGTACAATGCTTCAATCCCCTTTACATGCTGAAACTCAGTACCTGTGCAGAATTCTATATAACTTGGCGTTTTTCTATGAGCATTCACAACCTGCAACTCGGCATTAATTCGTATTGGTGCGTGGGATTTAGAGCTTTTTTGCAAAGTTTCCAACTAGTGCACAATAAAATGACAAATCACCTGTTTTCCAATTTTGTTTCTAGGCATTCTAATCAGTGTGACATATGGCGGTCAGGAGAGGTTCACTTATTACTGAGACGTATTCTCAGACAATAAAAATGCGTCTTTTATTAACATCCCCCAATCGCCACACATGCTAATTTTTATTTAGATTTTGAAATTCACTTTTGTTAATTGTGGGGACGAATTCGAGGACTTTGTCCCCTTCGAAGTAGTTATTACTTCTGTTCTAGTTAAAGACAAATACCGCATCCTGAATCTGTCCGCAAAACCTGACTTCCAGTAAAAGTTTCTAAGTTTGCCAACCTTCAGATATTATCTTCCCCCACATTACCAGTCCAGGTTCGTTTATTCCAACTTAGTATACAAAGGATTCTCTCTAGACTTAAGACTATTTTAAATTTCTTACCGTCATGCATAAATAGACATATTTTTTGATCCTTATTTCACCCATCGATTTACTTAAATTGACAGTTTTCGTCAGTTCTGTTAATATTTCCTGAAATAAGCCTGAACTGCATCTTTAATTTGCATTCTGTGTAAGTGCCTAGGATTTACCACCCCTACAAGGACTATGCACCGCTAATTAATCATCAAAAAACAATCAAACATGCCAGCTTTCAGGACCATGAATGTCAGTAAAAGAGATCAAAAACACCTTTTCACAGGACACGTCCTTTAAAAAGACGGGCTTCATTCGGATATTAAAGTAAAGCGAAGAAGCTAGTTTCAGGAATAAGCTGATCAGAAGACGAAGAAGAGATCGCTGGAACAAGGGCTTTATTCGCAGGACGTTTTGGATTCTCCTGTGAACCCATCATCATAGACAGCGGCAGAAAGGGATGACTCTTGCGCACGGAATTCCAGTGTTTATAGGATGCATCGCTATGCCATAGGTTGTGGTAGCATAGTGACTATATCCTATAGATACTGCAACTTCCTGTGCACGAGCCATCCTTTTCTGCCACTGCCTCGGATGATGGGCTGAAATGAGAATCCGAAACGTCAGGCGAATTAAGTCCTTCTTCCAGCGATCGCTTCCTCTTATGATCAAGTAGAAAAGTTGCCTGCATAGTGTCCCAGGTTGTGTTTGCTAACTGAATGAACAGACGCCATAATGGCTTTTTCTGCGTGCAAACTGTATGTCAATTTACGAGACTCCTAATAGATGTTTCGCTTTTTCATGCTCGCCTCAAAGTGGGCACCGTCCATTCTAACCTGCTGGATGAAGCAGACAGCCAGAACAATTTTTGCCGGATATATGCGCTCAAAACAAGCAGAACTCTGGGTGCATAGGGTGCATCTCAGACAATCATCAGTTCAGCCTTTATAACGCTTATATTATAGGCACAGTCATCGTCCGAGAGAATTCACACTGAATGCCTTTGCTGGGAGGTAAATTGCGG
Organism: Spirometra erinaceieuropaei; assembly: GCA_902702965.1. Taxonomy (NCBI): domain Eukaryota; kingdom Metazoa; phylum Platyhelminthes; class Cestoda; order Diphyllobothriidea; family Diphyllobothriidae; genus Spirometra; species Spirometra erinaceieuropaei. Next base: position 812,445 of record CACRXP010000144.1, read on the forward strand.
ACGACAGAAACTAAAGGACCATTGGAAAGTGTGAAATACTTTCAAGCTAGGGTTGTGGTAAAGGTTCTCCTATTTGCCCAGATCGAGGTCACCGGTTAGTCTGGCTTCTTCCGTCAGTTTTCCAAAAATGTCTGAACTCCCGGACTGCATTCTCTCCATGTACTCGCCTGTTCTGTTCGGAGGCGAGATGTTGAAACTGTCACGGTCGGTGCTTCGGAGTAATCGTTCGGAGTACACCATAGCCATGCGGAAGGCATGTTTAGACTGGTTTTTTCTAGCGTAACGAGCACGATCTGCGAGATGTTAGACAGCCGTCCCAATCACCACAATTGCATCCAGAGGCTTTTTGACTGTTTCTTCCGGCAGGCAGAAGGTCGAGCTGATGTTGAGGAATCTGATTGTCTGAATGCATATCGGGAGCTGACAATGGAAAGCACCATTCAATCAAATTCGTCTTATTGAAAGATGTTTGGGAATTTGAACGGACTCTTTAAAGCAATACAGGCAGCCATAAATAAGCAAATATACAGTTCGCGACCTAACTCATTAAAGGAGTAGACATTTACGAACGATTGCCAATCACTCGCAAATCGACACCATTTCATGAGTCCAATTTCTATGTTAATTAAGTATAAGTTTAAAAGAATTTAAAACACAAAAGAAATATTAAAGGCAGTGTTGCGTTGTTTAGAAATGCCGATTTATTTTAAAAAGCGCACTATCCCAAAAATTAAGTAAAGTTCGTTATTAAGTGTATAGACTGTATGGTCATACCGTAAAACGAAGTACATATGAAAGTAGACATAAAAAAGCGTCTAATAACAGTGTATAAGTGAATTTTGCAGCTAGACGTTGTTTACCAAGCAGCGCGATCTCATAGATGACGGTTTGTCAACTGCCTACATTCTGGGTGTAGATTTTGAAACACTTTTCCAGTAATTCCTGTTTTTTCTGAAATTTTTCGAAGTAAATGAGATGGGGCTCAACAAAAAAGGCTGGGTTCTCCTTGATTTTACCGATTGGGATGTCATAGGATCAACAGTTTTCACAAGCTGACATGCCATGAGACCGGCTACTGTCTAATAGACTTAAATAGAACTGCCAGGCTTGATCGTAAACATATAATTTCGTGTTTCTACAGAAAACGTTTCATCCGCTAAATTAATTTACACTTCTCGTTCGTTTTGGATTACGTTGCGTTCCAGACCGGACTCGAAGTCTTGCTGAATACTTCATGCTTATCAGTGTTTTCGTCCGACTGCCCATGAAGACAGATTCTGAATTACCTGTCTTTTGAGAACTTTAAAATCAGATTGTTCTTAAAGGCATTTACCGAATGAGTGAGTGTACAGCCGCTCAACTTCACGAAAATGTTCATTTGGGTCACATGTTAACACTCACTCAAACATCAAATTTCATTTTTGCGAAAAATGTCTGTCCACAACGAAGTCAGCAACGAATATGCATTTAAGCAATAAACAAACTTTCCTGAATAAGTTACCTCTTTACATTTAAGATCTGTTTTTTTACTGCACTTCGTTGACGGATCTCTGTGTACTTTGCATTTTTGCATGGTGGGGTCAATTAAAAATTTGACAATTTTCGCCGTTGCCTTCGCGTTCCTGTGCAATACCTATATTTTCCTATTGCAAACGTAAGAACATGCCTCCCTCTATACATTGAGGCCATTTCAACTGTGTTTGCTCGCTTTTAGACTTCGTTCTTCGATTATGAATGCACGGCAGAGCGCCCACATAAATACCGATATTTTGCTGAAACTAAAAATGTTTTGCTTGTTCTATTTCTGAAAATTTATGGACAGAAGCTATGATACTATAAAAGCAGTGTGTCATCTGTTTAAGGCTGAAAAGGATCATTCCATGGTGGTCATCTATGTGACATCAGGTAGAATTTTCGAAACGGCAAAAACATGTCAGCCCACTTAGACGAAGGAATCTCTATCTGTGTAATTGTTGCACCTTAGAGCATCAAATCGCACAGATCTGCTAAATGGACATAAAAAAATTGATAAAACGCCTAGTTTTTTTAAAATTACCTTTTTTGTTAGCAGGTTCATCACCATGGTCAACATCGGATATGAAATAAAATTGAGAGTCCGGTTAAATCTGTTTATTAAAAATTTCGAGGGTAACTTACTATCCTTTTAATGAAAAAGCCGCTTAGATGCGTAACTGGAGTCTAGGACATGTATTAGCATAGAAAATTGAGCAAAAATATACCAACGTCTATTTTCGCTAAAAGTTACTGATATTCCACTAGATATACCTACGGACACATAATTTCTGCACAAGAGAAGAACATTTTATTGAAGAAAGTGGATGAGCGAACAAACTACTCAACATTAAAGGCGTCTAAAAATTCGATCATCAGTTTCCGTTATCAGACTTCACGAGATAGGTCACGTACTGCATAACTAAATGTGGCAAAACTTTCATGTGATGCAGTAATGCATAGCTCTGTTTTTTATGAAAACTCGGTCACTCCGAAGTGGACTAAAATGAAGCACGCATTAAGTGTGTCAAGCTGAGCGAATGTTTTAATTAATTGTCGAGATCAACATACGCGAATATCGCCAACCATATATATACCTTAATTTAATTAAACGTTCATCGAATACAGTACCATGTGGTTTATTCCTAATCATTTGGGATCCAAGTTGTCATACTCTTTGGTGTTATAGTCAAGCATGGCCCGATTGTATGAAGTAAGCGCATATTGGCTGTCCAGCCTTATCAGCCAACGAGTTCGACACCGCATCTGGTCATCTTGAATCTTTTCTTGACACCTGGCACAGAGCAGTGATGGAACTAAGAGTGCGGTTGATGCGGCGTGGGTCAACTATCGCTATAAATCAGTTCACGCTTACTCCACCGTCACTGTGTTCAACATGCTCTAAGGCATCCATTGCACATCGTCGGCAACGATGTTATAATTGTCACATATAGTCAATAGTATATCATATACTATCATGGGAGCTCGACCGCCGCACGCGGTGATGTCTGCCATGTGCTACTCAGATTTGCGCGATCGCACAGTCGAGGGGGGAACTGTGCGATTCATTTTAATGGCAACTGAACGGCGTATGTCGTAATTTGCAGCCGTTTTATTGTAAATGGCAAAACAAGCTTAATTGTCTATAATTGAAGGTAATTATAGCCTATTGTATGCAAATGCTATTTATCGAATTATCCTGCGTATGTTGCATCTTATTGCGTCTTACTGCTACTAGATTGCAATCGTTTTGCAAAGCAAAACTGCAAGGTATGCGTGAATTCTTGCCAAATCAGTGAGCTTATTTGCCCAAAGCATATATTACAGTAGGTGGGCTAACTCGCGAAATGTCAACCGGAATTTCGAAATGCGTTTTCATTTCGAAAATATTTATTAAACAGCGTTGTCAAACTGGTCAGCAAGCACCACAGTTCTATAATATTTCAGTTACCTCAGGATGCTGGCTTTCATATGAACTTCCTTACGACTGCATTCAACAACTACATTTTGTAAAAAACGATTACTTATTTTGCATGAATATTTCTCATTGATTTTTAAATGCCCTTAAAGCTTTTATTATATTTCATATACAAAACGTATAAAAATATTCGTTCTTTGCTC
>CACRXP010000144.1:828940-839960 GCA_902702965.1 Spirometra erinaceieuropaei
AGGGTTTTGAAGAAGGAGACAAGATCGCTCGGACAAGAGCTTTATTAGCCTAACGTTTCGGATTCCTGCTCTATTCCATCATCAGAGACAACAGCAGATACGGGTGATTCACGCACAAGGGGCTGCAGTATTTATAGGATGCAGTCGCCAAGCTACCGCATACCTATGAACATTCACGGCTCCCCCTTCTTCCGGGATCGTTGCACTTGGTGTGCTAACTGTTTGATGGCCGGCACTCATGTTGTTAATTGGTGCAATTTCATCACGTACGTTGGACGTTGGGGTGATGATTGCTCGACCATCTGACGCATCGACCCTGGTGTTTGAACAAGTGTTCACGTGTGCGATCCCCGCGTGGCTAATTACTCCGCCTAGGCGAAGTTCCAGCACCGCGTATGGAAGGGGAAGTTCATTGCACTTGTTAATTGACTGGGGGCCATTACATCATGACTCAGACAGGTCCGATCTCACGAGGTTGTCACCTCTTGCGAGAATTTTGGCTTCATTAAATTGGAATGCTTGGCTGGATCCCACCCAATGAGCCGCAACTTGAGAGCTGGCGCCATTTCTCCTCACTGCTGCAGCGTGTTCGGCCATTCGCGTTCTGAACTGTTTTCCGGTTTCTTGGATGCAGCTGCTTTGTACGCAACTGCGCCAGATCCGATAAACGACTTCAGACGTTTCTTGCCGTGGTAGTGGGTCTTTCGGTTTCATGACCAGACGCCTGATGGTTGCCTCCGGTGTGTGTGCAACTCCAACCCCAAGCGATGCGAGAAGGCGGCCAACAGCTTCCGAAACTTTCGTGACATATGGAAGCGCTCGCCAAACATTGGTGTCCGTGCGGTTAGGCCTTTCCTCCCTTTTGCGTATGCACCGGTCGACAAAGTTTCTCGGGTAGCTATTGGCTTTGAATACCCGTCGGAGGTATTGTAGTTCACCAATCTTGTCTTCCGGCTTTCCGCAGTGTGTTCCGACACGCCGATAGAGCGTCCTTACACACTTGCCTTTGTGGCTGATTGAGTGGTTACCGTTGAAGTTCAGTACTTGCATCGTTTTTGTCGCTTTCCTGAAAGTTTTGGTTTTTAGGCCATTACAATCTTTGCGGCAGACGAGGACATCCTGGAAGGCTAGCTTGTTGTTCTCCTCCTCCTTTGTCGTCAATTATATGTCTGTGTTATACGGTGGTGGGGATGATGGTGGTTACGCTTGTTATGGTAGGGGTAGTTTGGGTGTTGCTGAAAGAGGAGGAGATGAAATTCGACGTGCGACTGCCGGGCTGCATATTTATACTGCAGACTTATATCGATCTCACGCACGCGACAGAAATCACTCTCTATAACACCAAACAGTGCGACAGTACAAAGCTTTTAATTAGTCACTACCACAATGTCCTTAAACAATCACTTATATCTCATGGAAAAATGCATGAAAATATTTCGTCCTTTGCCCGTATGGTAGAAAATTACGATGTCCGCTAATTTTAAACTCGAAGGAAGGCTATAACCCTGTTTTCATAACTTTTGCATGTTTCGAAAACTTTCGGACCCCGATCTGTCATTGCAATGCATTCAGGGTTTAAAAATTACAAGTCGTATATTTCCCGCATACGGAAAACCATATATTACTCTAGGATAGTAAAAGAAGTTTATTTGGGGTCCAGGAAAGTTATAAGTTGGTTTGAGCCATATTGTTAATTTTAACCCGCAGCGGTAAAGGAAAACAAATGACGTTTTATGAAAGGCCATTACGCGGTATTAAAAAAGGCCACAATTAGAAAATTTTTTGAACCCGGATTATAGTATTTCTTTGAATACAAAAATTTGAAAAACGGCGTCATCTTCTACCGAGTGAACAAAATCATATATACCTTTTATGCATCTTTTCATGAAACATAATTGAACTTTTAAGGGCTTCGAATATCAATGAAAATAATGCATGCTACGGAAGTTGTCATTTTTGACAGTGTATAATTTTTATAGGCGGCCGGAAAGAAGTTTGTTCTAAAGAAGGAATCCTGAAATATCTGAATTACTATATAAGTATGCTGTATGACGTCCAGTGTTACAACCCTACCGTATTGATCTTTTTAAAAGAAAACGCATTTCGAAATTACGACGGACATTTCATGAGTTAGCGCAACTAATATACAGTTTAATGTGGCGTGCACCAGCAGAATGTCTTTAGCTGGTCTAATTGAATAAGAGGTCACGAAATTTTATGACGTCAATAAATCCTGCATGCTTCATCGCCTTTACCTTTTTTCAACTTTATTCTGCGAAAGCAATGCTTAAATTAAGTCATATCATCTCAAAGTTTTTTTAGAAAAGGGGGCGTAAGAAGGGCCACTTCCGGTTTGTCTGCAATGCGAGTTACCAGAGCAAATTCGATTTCCTCGCCGTATCTTTCAGTAGCCCGTTTTTGGCAGATATTTGGAAGCACTGTTATTTTAAGTGACTAAGCATGGTCTCGATTTGGTAGAACTAATTATGCTAACTAGTAAGATGGCTTTCTTCCGCACATAGGTCTGGTCGCCCAGGTAAAGAACGGGCAAGCCCCCAGTGTTACTTAGGTCATAAGCTGGTCTACAGGTGCTATACTAAGTTACACATTCGGTTTTACTGCGACGTATCTAAAAAGCGCTAATGAGAAAGGGCCGATTCCATGTAAGCTCCAACCTGTCTTTAAACATTTATGTGAGACGCTTTCGACTAAGAATTTTTCTAACGTCGGTCGCTGAGTCAAGTCTTACTTACGGTGTTTAACATCGAATAGACAGAGGGAAGTGAGAGCGAGAAAAGAGCGAGAGACAACTGATTGATCCAGCACTAAATGCCACCTGTGAATCCGTTAGTGCGTTTTGAAAGTAGAAAAATGTATTATCAATCCCTGGCTGGAAGGATGCAAGTTGACAGTTAACACAGTCCTTCTCAAAACTTACGGTTAGGATACGCGCCCACCCCAAACACCGGTCGTATTGGTCATATCCCGCCATCGAAGCAAGATAAGCGTGGAGTGAATGAGTGAGACCGGCGCAATGCAAGTCTGTACCACAATAAGCCACTGGTGTTGCGTCCACCACGTGGGACCCGACGATTTACGTCGTGGATCGCGACCTTCGAATCGTCCACTACTGACTCAGCATAGCGTGTTGTGCGGCAGATGCGCTGAATAAAACGGAGTCTAGAAGGTCAAACAGCACGTGTTTGCTGGGAAGTCCACAGTCCATGTAAGGTTCTAAATGTGCTGCTGCAGACCCTTACGTCATGTTGGCCTACGCCAGCAGCAGCTAACTGACACACTCAGAGTAGTGTAGACGAGAGGGAAACGAGAGCGCGATGGACACTGGGAATCAATTTCCAACGCAGAACGGCGCCTTTTTCACCATTCTAAATGCGGCTGGCTTGAATCCTTTACGAGGTTTGAAGGGTTACCACGGTCCTCATGGAAGTACTTTGTCTTTATGGGCGGGATTAGGCGCGAGGCTGCATGACACTTTCTTAATGGTATCCATATAGAACACGTAGGATCTGGGATGTCTCTACAGGAGATTATCACACTGATAGAGACTAGGTCATATGTAATACACGTATGCGGGATGCTGAGCACTGTGGACCACTGCGCTGGCGTCCACCTCTGGCCGTCTTGGCATTGTCTTAAGAATGGAGCGATGTGTGTGAGCGAAGGGATTGGGTGCAGAAGAAGCTGTGCAAGTCTGCCTGCTTAAAGTTAAACTCACTCGCAATCCATTGGTGCTAGGAACACGCCACGAGACTCACAATAAAGAATAGCCTATGCCTGCACATCGGTAATGTCTTAGACTGGTGAGCCGAACTGCGAAATAATGATGGACTTGGCATTCCACTGTCGATGAATTTGTGGTTATGACAGACACTTTATTTCAAACAATACCAGCCCCGTCGTCTGCACCTAGTTTACCACTGGGCGCACACTCGAGATCCAACAGGAACGTGCTTCCGATGGAATTACTTCAACGATCCGATCGTTGTGATCGACGATGTCCGCGGTGTGCTCTACAGCAGGGTGAGAGTAGGGACGAAGACTAGAGCGTAAATTAATTTAAAGTGACAGTTGAATTAGGCTACACCTGCTGCATTTACCACCTCCATACCTGGACCCAATGTCGTGACCAAATCAGGAAGATCGGAGGCAGGAGAAGGCGCAGGTGGTTGGCACGGCGGAAACCAACTACTTCCCACTTCACTCACTAGTTCACAACAAACACCTCACCCGGAGTTTCAGCAACGACACACATGAGGAGTTAGCTCACATCTCCATGTTCGTGATAAGGGGCCTGCAAATGGGCCTTCCACCACACACCAAATGCTGGCATTTGTTATGGGAGCGCATTCCTGAGGACGTCTGCCAGACTCCGGTTAAACCCCCTGTTGGTCCAGCAAATGGAACCACTTTACATAACAGCAACTACCAGATAATAGTCTCTGCTGGGGATCCGAGCCTTTCTCAACGTTCACTGATCAAACCCATTAAATGTTAAGTTATATTCTGGTACACGTTTTCGCTTAAGAGCATTTTTTTAGATGTGTTTGCCATGTCGACCGTCGTGCAGCATAATTCCGTCATGAGGGGATACCGACTTTTGTAAGCCATCTGTAAAAACCATATTCGGCAAAAATGGCTAAATTGTTAGTTATGTCTTTATATTAACTTTCGCTGTCTTATAATTTCGAGTAAATTTATGAAAAACGCGGTGAAAAATACTCCATCGCGTGCTAATTTGGCAAACAATCTCATCATATAAAAAATTTACAAAGGTGTCCTTTGGTTTTTAAAAGAGCGAACTTTGGCTTACCCGGCAGCAAAATGTACGCTGTAGTAGCATCGTACCTGTCCGTTTACGAATGCTCCTTATGAATTACACTATAGAGGCCATATTTATTGATGCTTTTATGTATGATCTGATATCTCCTTTACATCTAAGGGAAAAATATCACTTTTTACATCAAACCCTCAACGAAAATATGACGACAAATCAGGCTCGAAATAAATTGAAATTTAGAAGCGTTTTGATAAAAGTAAAGTTATTCTTTCTTCAAGTAACAAATTTGCTGAAGATGTAATTGGCTACCAAACGAGTGCAACAAAAAGGTTTTACGCGTTTGTCATTTTATATAAAATATATTTTAATTCTTAAGGGTATCGACAAATAATGGGCAAACCTAAGCAATGGTAGGAGGCGCTCACCGACCGTTCATACGGAAATTACTCGTTCCGTTGCGCCTTACGGGCTTTCTGTCTCGAGCACAACCAGCAGCCGCACAGCGGCGCATGATATAGGCAGTATGTTATTACCGATAAAAAGACTAGGGAGACTAGAAGGGCCATTTGTGACTTATAAGCCGCCGTCAGCCAGTCATTACCAATCCCGAGTGAGTTCCGTAACAACGATCGGTGAGCGCCCCCTAGCATTGTATATTTCCGATCGAACTCGACAGGGCAACGGGCTCTTGGCCCAGTGGTTAGAGGCGTGGACTTCTAACTAAAAGGTCGCGAGTTCGAGCCTCGAGTGTTTCACACTTTGGGGTTGGGTATGACTGGCTGAAGATGGTTAATAAGTTAGAAATGATCAATTCAGTCCCCCTTGTCTTTGTCGGTACTAACAAACCCAAGAAAATTTAAGTAGCCGGCCAAACAATGTTTATCCTAAAAGCGGTGTCTTAGCGTCTCTAAAATACCTCCGTCTTATGATTCAGGTTATTCAATATCACAAGCCATGTGATTTATCCTTCCTAATTGAAAACGCATTTTCGATAAATTCTCGTCGGGCCAGTACAGTTATATAGGAACGGGGTAGAAGTAAAACATGCAAGCGATAAGAGAAGTCGATAAAAGTACTCCTTAAAACAAAGGCTTGGTGTGGGACTGTGGGGGAGGGGGTGGGGGTGGGGGTAATAGTATTCATTGTCAGTTGCAACTCCCCCCCGCGCACGTCCGCTCTCACCCCGGCCCTGACAACGACTACTATTACCCCCACCCCCACCCCCTCCCCCACAGTCCCACACCAAGCCTTTGTTTTAAGGAGTACTTTTATCGACTTCTCTTATCGCTTGCATGTTTTACTTCTACCCCGTTCCTATATAACTGTACTGGCCCGACGAGAATTTATCGAAAGCTACGTATGCTCACCATCTCGTCTTCTGATTACTGCAATGGGAATTTTCGCAACTCTCGAAAACGCATTTCAAAATTTCGGTCAGTATTTCGTGATATTTTTTACTGACTGTAGACAGACGGGATTTTGTCAGTCTAGCAAGCACCATTAACCACATTTTCGAAAATGGCCTCTACATTATACCATTCATCAAGTAAAAATCCGAGTTGCCGACACGCATAGTTTCCTGGATACCTCCCTTCAACTTTCTCCAGGAAAGCTCTGTGAATGTCTTTATCCGCTCTGATGGAGATAATCAGGTAGACAGGAAGAGAAAGGGCGACAGATTTTTACGCGCATACATGCGGGTCTTTCGTTTTCATTAAAATCATTACCTCTAACCTCGTTTTAGAAGACGAAATTGAAAAACCCCAAAATGCGCGGCAACCCCAGTTGGTGGATGAACTTAGGCTTGGCTGGAATACTCATTATCTTTACCCATAATCTTATAAAATTTCACACTCGCTGGATGTCAGTTTTTGAATGTATGTATCTCGACCTACTGTAGAAACCCTACTCAGTAAAGAATGTCTACATAATTGGCATGCATTTTTCCCATTGCTTTTCAATGGCACAACAAATTCAAATATATTTCATAAAAAACACGAATAAAAAATTCTTTCTTTTACGCATTTCACAGACAGTCATGTCATATTTTCATTAAATACTGCAAGAAGGAGTTTTATTAGGTTTTAAAAACAGTTTCTGATTATGAGATTTTTTAAGACTGCAATGTCCATTCACATAGCATTGTACCCGTCCGTTTATCGCTGCTCCTCATGAAAGGATAAACACAGTCCGCGTACATTGCAAACGTTTGTGGGCTGTATATGATATCTTTTCAAAGGTATAGAAGAATTTATGATTTAAAATGCACCGAACTCATGCACCTTGCAGACTGGACTCACTAAGAATTAATGCAACGGCTGATCAAATCCCAAATCATTCGGGAGTTAGAAAACTTTATAAAGCCTAAGTATACTCCTTCTTCAAGTCTATGATGAAAATATTACGTGCGTTTTTATCAAATGAGAAAAAGAAATATATTTGGATATAGTGTACTATCGAAGATCAATGGAAAAATGCATGCCAATTAAGTCGTCATTCTTTGCCGAGTAAGGTTTCTACAGGAGGTCGAAAAAATTTCATTCAAAAGCTGACGTCCTGTGGAGTCTGAAATGTCATAAGATAATCAAGATAATCATTGCTACAACTGCACCTAAACAGTCCTTCCTAATCGAAAACTCTTTTCAGAATTTCGGCCAACATTTCATGAGATCTGTTACTTACTGTAACTAAATTTGGCGCCCGGAGTTTTTGTCAGTAAAAGACTGAGGCAGCGTGAATAGATTAGTTGAAAAAAAAAACAGAGGAGTCGGCAAACATACTTTTCCCCTCTCAAACATCCCCTTCGACGGTGATGCAACTCTTTACCAGAATGTTTGCAGTAGAATGAAATATTTTGCCAGTCTCAGCAAGTGTTGGTGCACTTCTCAAAGCAGAGAAAATTGACTGCACAGTCTACGTAAGTAGCTACGAGTCTCTAGGGCCAACGTAAGAGGTTTGCTGTAAAAACAGTCAAATATCTTACAGTGCATGGATCGGAAAGGACGCAGTATGCGACCTCGCTAGGGAAACGAAAACCAGATCATTGCGTAGTATGGGTTTTATATGTGAGGCTAAACAGCGGAAGGGAGGTCTCGATAGTAGGTTGGCATTGGGACAAATTTTGAGGTAGTATATTGCGTCCTCACGCTAAATGTCTCTATAGATATTTGCATAAGAGCACACAAACTGGAATTTCAGTCCCCGAGGAGTGCTGAGGACATCAAGATATCTGACAGGGCAAGCAAAAGTAGGGCATTTTTCGCAGTTCCTCATATCGAGTGCTTCCTATTTGGAGTATTGCGGAATCATGGCTTGTCAGAAAAAATAACAGGCTTACATTATCCTCTGACTACATATGTGGAACTTTAATCCACAAGAACTATAATTTCTTTTATTTCCGGCGAATTATTCGTTGCCTTGAGGACATGTGTCCGATGTGTTATACGAGTTTGTGTTCGAGCACTCATGGCTTTTGCCACCCACACGGAGCTTGCTTGCATCGGCAAGCCAGTTCATAGGTGCGCGCCCATTACTCAGTGAACATCTAATGCATCCTGTTAGGAGATCTGCGTGAATTAATCCTGTCCTTACGCATGATGGCACTCGATGATGTCGTGTAATCTCTTCTGCGCGCTGTAAGACTTGAGGTTGACTCCATCGAGGACACTTAGCCAAATGAGTCCTTGCATTCATAGTCAACGACCATGTGAGCTTTCGAGAGTCTTAGCTGTTGGTAACTCCGTCGCCAGGCATACTATCGTCCAAGTACTATCGTTTTGAATGATTCCACATGCGTTTGGAATGTTTTGAAAGTTTCGTCTCATTGACTGGTAAACCGCTGGTTACTTGGATATACGCTCAGTGTCTCACTATTCAATTTTCGTAGTCATCTGTCTGTATATTAACTATAAAACCTTACTGTGGGCTTTCACTGTCAGTAATATTTTTATTCCTGTGTGATGAACGGCTTGGATTGTTCTGAGAGCAGACTAACAGAAGCTAAATCTAGTGATAAAAAACAATAGGCAACTTCCAGGAAGAAGGCAAGAAGACGACGAATCGACCACAGGAACAAGACGTTTACTGTCCAGACGGTTTGAATTCCTGCTTTAGCCAACTTTCGGAAACAGGCGCAAATAAGAGATAAAAGATATGATCGCACAAGTCTGCGCATATCCAAAAGAATAAGGGAGCACCTCCGGCAGGGCTGAAAATGACGAAACTAGGAGTATAGGCAGCGTCATTTTCGCGCATCTTGTCGATTCCAGATATCTTGTGGACCCCAACGAAGCTTTTCGTGTGGTTTATAAGGTCCCATATAGCTATCCTAAATAACCGGGTCAGCGCCTGTTATTAAGAGCAGAAGCGGCCGGCATCAGGTCACGAAAACCAATCTTTTACGCTCAGAGAAACCACGTTCAGACAGCGCATCTAAAGTCGTGGAGGGTCGACTAACGATGCAACTATCCGCGCCTTTCCGGTCTCGCCTCGCCCTTGGGAACTGATGTACTGAGCGTGGGGGTGTATCGACGTCAAACTCTACTCCACGCATAAGCTGGTGCCCAGCATTATGCTAACCAATCCCAAATACGTTGTTGCAGACTACCCACAGGCCGCGGCGTTTCTACTGAGATCATGTTCACAAGAATACAGTGCAGATTGCCTCTATATTTGGAAATAGGAGTGAATTGTCCCACGCATCGCCAACTTTACGAGTCATGTGCTATAGCGCCAGCTGCCTGTGTGATTACCGCCTAATCAGTCCCATTTATAGCAAAATCAAGTTAGAGTTTTGCAGTCGCGCGATGGAAGTGTGTGTAGACGCTGGTGTGACGTAAAATCCTCTGTCTTCACGCGCATCCTACTCCATACAAACCAGGCTGAGCCGATGGAAATGATTTCATGCAGTAAAAAACGTTCATGATAGCTTACGCCGTTCAAGTGATTGAACATGTGTGTTATTTGGGTAAATGAAACTGCTATCGTTGGGATTTCAGTGTCGACCGATTGCATGACTACTTTTGCCTAAAGATGCAACATTTAGAAATGGATATTTTGAAAGGTTTTCTCTGTTACCAACATCCAAGACAAGACAGTTCGACCGTCGATTTTGATAATGTCAACGGTGTACTCCACAGCAGGCTGAGGGCAGGAACGGTGACAAGCGCGTGTATCAGTTTATAGTGGTTGTAGACTTGCACAACATCTGATGCACTATCGCCTCCTACTCCCCCAGCTGGGCACCGTGGCAAGACAGAGTCAAGAAGACCGAGGGGTGGGAGAGGCCGTAGATGGCTGGCACGGCGGAACGCACGCCTAGGCGTGCCAGCAAACCTCTTAATCCACAGCGTACAATGACCGGAATTTTGGAGCACAACAAAAACAGAGGCAGCAGGGATTGCAGAGAGTTCGTCTTCAGCGGGCTTCTAGGCCTGCCGCCAGGCACAAATGTTTGCAATTTTATGGGCGCGCCTACCCGTTATACTTATTTGTACTTTTCGTTACTTCAGGATTACGTTGAATTTCAGATTGGTCTTGAATTATCGAGGAATATTTTATTATTTTCAATGTTACCATCCGATCGCCAATATGGACAGACTATGTATTATGCGTTTGTTAAAAAGTTCAAAATAAGGTATTTGTTGGAGGCATTAACGGAAGTAGAGTGTTTGGGCCTTTTTTATTTAAAAAGTCATTTGGGTCACATTTGAAGTCTCACGCAAACAGCAACCCTCATCTTCGGATAAAACTGACGTCCACAACGAAAGTCGACAGTAAATATGCCTTAGATCAATCAGGAAGCTATCGCTAATAAATTACCTCTGTGAGGAGTGTTTTAATACTGCATTACATTGACGAATGTCTGATTACTTTAATTTTTTACAGAGTGAGCTCACGAAAAAATTGACACTTCTGGCCGTTTCTTTCAATGCGTTAAAATATACTGATATTTTTCGACCGTAAACGCAAGGCATGCCTTTGTCTTTATATCGCATCCATTTAAATGCTTTTTGCTCAACTTTAGATTCCGTTCTACTTTCATAAATGCACGCCATAGTGGCTATATGTATAAGTATATACGTAGAGTAGAAGTGGTAGGCATTCCGAGACGATATAATGAAAAGGAAGGAGGTTCTTCGGAAAAAATCGAGTTGTACTCGTGAATTTTCGAATTGGTGGCACCAACCCGTCGTCAGACGAAATGAGGAGAAAAGAGAGACT
>CACRXP010000144.1:843118-916318 GCA_902702965.1 Spirometra erinaceieuropaei
GGGGGGGGGGGGGGACCGTTACGGCTCCCCGTGTTGGAGGGGAGGGAGAATGGTAGGTTGGCAGAACTGCGGGCGCCTGGATTAGCGGCCGCTGATGCGGCGCGGGGATCGGCTTAGTGAGGCGTGATCTTAGGCCCTCAAAATGGACGTCTAGATCAACGTGGCGGTTGATGCTGTCCGCGTTAGAGTGCCATGCCTCTAGGAATTCTCTCGCCCGTTTTGTGTTGGCCGTGGCGATGACCTCGGTGTTATCCCACTTAAAACGGTGGTCGCACTGGAGTGCGTGTGCAAAGACGAGGGACAGTGGATCACGGCGACGGACAGCTAGTTTGTGTTCATAAATAGGAGTTCCCAGGCGCCGTCCTGTATGACCAACATATACGCAGGGACAATTGGCACACGGGATGCGATAAATGACGTTAGTCTGTTCCTCTTTAGGGATAGAATCCTTTACTCGAGTTAAGACTGTTCGCAGCGAGGATGCAGGTTTGTGGGAGACGCGGATACCGAACTGATTTAGTTGACGGGCGATCATTTCGGAGGTCCTCTGCATATAGGGCAGGGAGAAGAATTTCTGGGTCACGGTTTCTCCATCTGAGGAGGGGCCTCGAGGTTGTGCCTGACGCCTGAGGCAGTTCTTCACAAAACTGACCGGGTACCCGTTAGATCGAAATAGTCGATGTAGATAACTTAGTTCTTTCTTCAGCAGATCGTCATTGCTGCAATAACGGTTGGCCCGGTGGAAGAGAGTTCGGACGCAGCTTCTTTTGTGAGCCGCAGGGTGATTGCTTCCATAATTGAGGATGATCTCAGAATCAGACCCTTTTCTATGGACGCTGGTTGCGAGGTTACCGTCGTCCAGCCTTTGTATTTTTACGTCCAAAAACGACAGACTGTCTCCTGTTGCCTCTTCGCGGGTGAATTGTATGGCCGGAAAGACATCATTCAGCCTTTGATGTAGCCTTTCGACTTCACGGTTCTTTATTACGACAAAGGTGTCGTCGACATAGCGCAGCCACATTTTGGGGTTGATAGTTTGAAAAACCTCATGTTCTAGTCGCTGTAGCACTAGTTCTGCGAGTAGATCGGATATTGGGGAGCCCATTGGACTTCCCTTCACCTGTTGGTAGTACTTATAGTCGAACTTGCTATAGTACTTAAGACAGAGTTTTAGCAGTTCTATAACGTGCTGCGCTGGGATACCAACAGGATTGTCCTGTAACCGTTGGGCTACGCAGTCAATTGCCAAATTGTGTGGTATAGAAGAAAATAAGGCCACGACGTCAAAAGACAAGAAGCATTCATCAGTGCTTACATTGAGGCCATCGATGTTTTTTTGAACATGTTAAGGTGTTGGTCGTTTCATTTCTGAATTAGGCATGTGCAGAAACTAGACCGCAGAAAATGTATTATTTAGTATGTTTAAAGCTGAAAATGAAATTTCGGTGGTGGTCGTTCATGTGATTACACTAAGATTTTCCAAACGGCAAAACAATTTTGGTCCATTAAAATGAAATATTGCTTGTGTGCGTTATTACTGCGCTTTAGGACACAACATCGCACATATCTGCTGATGTGACTTCTATAAATCAACAAAACATCTGGTTCTCTTAAAAAAACTTTGTTTTAGGAAGTTGATTACTACGATACTATCGGACAAAAAAGTCATTCTCAAGTCCGGCTACCTCTGCTTATTAAAACACTCTGGAGGAAATCACTCTTCTTCCAAGGAAAAACCCGCTCGGATGAGCAACCGAAGTCCATAACAGATATCAGCGTAAGAGAATGCCCTAGTATACTGCAATGCCAACGTTCGACCAACTTTATGAACATGTTGCTTGAACAAATTATGTGGGCGCGATTTCTGCATAAGATGAGGATAATCCTAACGGTAGTTGAGCGGGAAAGCAAAATTCGCAACGTTTTAAACGTCCTAAATTCTCATCGCACATCCTGTCACCAGGTTTTATGAGATAGGTCATGCACTGTATGTACTTGCATCCAACTGAGGTAATTTGGCAAGTGCTATCAAGCAGCGTCACCGTTTACGCTTGCAAAAACAAATTTCGTCTCCAGCGTATTGCCCCTAAGGTCATAACGACTCTTCTGATTGAACCAGTCGGACATGCCATGCTATCATATCTCATGATAAGGCACTGCTGGTATTCACAATTCTTGACAGATGCGATTTCATTTACCGTGCGTATCGACGATTTTTCACTTCAGTCGGTTGAGCATTCTCCTGCTTGGTTGGCAAAACAGAAAGAAGGGTTAAGTACTGCAGTCTCATAACATCCGTTTGATTTTACTCTATCAGAGGATCCAACGGTAACATTTTATGATTCTTTTGGTTACTCTGGGGCAGTCTTAATGTTCAGTGGGAAACTGAAACTGTGCGTCTGGTTGCCTAGCGCAATCAAATTCCCCCCATCAAGACAATGACGGTTTTTATGACAATCAGCCATCTTCTAGCTAAAATAGACTTTGCGAGAGCACACTCTACCCATGGACAGCCAAGCGAGACTCCACAAAGCGCCTGACACCATTAGATTTTGCGTGCTTCGCTGTATGCATCCTCTTTATAAATCGAATGCAAAATCAATGTTTTAAGAGACATGACACTGCTATTTACGAAAATGTGACATCAGCAATGTCCCAAAATCGAAAGCATCGGAGGTGCCAGCCTGAAGTCTCTGTGAAATATTTTAAGACCGTTTCGGCATATTTCTAGTACAAGTCTAACGCTTCACAAACTGCACTGGTTTGTTTGATTGAAGTGAATAGTGTCCGCGCGGATTTCGGATAGTGATAGTATAAATGCGTGTCGGTGAAAATAAATGATGTCCCTCCCTCTATATTGCCGATCCCCATTTCGAAACTCGCCGCAACTCTCTTCACTCACTCCACCTCCGTAACTTTCACGACCCTCTCCTGTAGTTTACCAGAACGATGCGTCCCCTACCGACTATTAAGCGGGCATACCGGACAGGTGCTCCTTCAGTTGTGCATCATTTACGCTGCAGTTGCAAATAATACCTTATATTCTTAATCTCCTTCTGTTTGTATTATGCATTAATGACCACTGAATTCTTCCCCAACCTTTATGACTGGATGATCCGATGTGCAGTACTCTCAGCGAGCCTGATATTTTCTGAACTTTTTACTCCTGGGGTACGCGGATTCTCCTAATGACGTGAGGAGTGAACACAAACACTGTCTTCTCTCTGCTGATGATCAGGGCAAATTTGAAACGGTAGAAGAAGGAGTGGTCCAAACTCCAATGAACATTATTTTCTTTTGCGGATGTTGACATGCAATCATTCGCGATTAATAGGTCGTGGACATTAACCCTGGGTACTCTTCAGGACACTTTTATGTGGCCCAATCTGAGAAGTTTTTGGTCGGCTGTATAGCCGATTTTAATCCTCCTTTCTCCTCAACATAAGTTTCCATCGGCATAGCCAAAAATGTAAGATTGAATAGGATCTGAGCGAATAGCTTCCCTGCGTTTAGACGTGGATCGTGCCGAATGCCCCCGACATAGACTGGCTGTGTGTGACCTGATCCATTGGCATCAGTGGCCAATGGACAGCGCGATTACCTGGCCAAAGGCCTCTACTTACTTAACGAATTTCATGTAAAGAGAGAGCCTTATTTCCTGACACTTTCTTATGTTTTTAAAACTCCGCAGCATTATCAAAATCATTCCTTCCCTGCATTTGGAAGGATTTTATGATCTGCAAATGCGTTCAAATGGTTGATTTGACCATTAGCGAACGCCTTTCTTCAGGACTGAGAAAGGGATACGTTCTTGATTACCATAGACTATGTAGGCCTATCGAAAACCCTAACACTAGGCTCAAGCACTAAGGTGGATTGGAATGATGGTGCATATCGCCAATAAACCCCTTAATCTACCTACTAGAATAGCCATATAAGAAATTATTTTCCTACGTTTTTCTTGACCTACATCATGCGATTTGATGAAAAATTGCCCAATTAATGAAAAAGATCTAAGCAGTGGGAAAATTAGCCCTTTTGGTCGTATCGCTGTTTCGCGCAGACAATAGCACGAATAAAATGATATTTTCCAGTGGGTTTCATGTCAGAGCATTTAGCTGATATTTGCAATCTCGGTACTGCAACTCATGCTGTAGCGTCCTCCGACCTGCATTGAGTGATATTGACTAGGATATACAGACAGCTTTACTTCATTTTCGAATACTACTCACGTAAGCAGTAGACCGAATGCAGGAATTATCAGCCCTTTGAAAGAGCACTTAGGTCTCATTTAAACAAAAATTATGCATAAAATGAAGTAACTGACACCAACCAATTTCTCACGGAAATAAAGATCAGACAAATTAATTCGGTCATATATGTTGGTGCGATTTCTTCGGAAGTTTCTTTAATTTTAGTCTTTTACAGACGTACGCACTGAATGACGTCCGATATTGATATCTTTAGGTTATTCTGACTTGGCATGAAGCATGCAGATTGATTCAAGCACCAATAGACGAATAATTCTTTTGCGAAATCGCACATTGCTGGAAGTACCCAACGACTAAATTAATCTTGATTGAAACGTTGACCACCAGAACCAGCTCCAACAACACCGCCATCAACACCAGCAACAGCTGTCGCAGGTGCTCTGATACCATCTGAGTCCTCACATGACAATTCTGCGTCCTTCACTAGTGTTGGCAACGTTTATGCATTAAATACTGTGCAATGTAATATGTCTATTCTTTTCACTTTGAGGAGATTTTCGTATTTGGGCAACAGCATATATAATACGTTTAGGGCTTTCGAAACTCTCACAGTACATGAGAGTATAGACGAATGTGCAACATGCGGAAATTTTAATGTTCGCAAAGGAGAAAGTCCGTGTCAGCTTATGTTTTCTGATAAGAAGACGTGAAATAGTGATTTGTCACAATTATTCAAGCACGCCTTGGCATAAGAAAAAAGATTCCTTTATGAAGCTCTTATATCCATACGTATTTACAAATAAAGATAGGCAGTACAGAATTTCCTTAACGTAGTCCGGAAACTTCTTTACGACGTACAATATGCATTTCTTTATGTAGCAGTCTTAGTGGTGTAACACTGGCTGAAATGCGCTGTACAAGTAATCTGATTAATCCAAGTTATCAGGCACTTTTCGGCATCAGACGAAGCACTAGTTAAGAGAACACACTTCTATGCTAAATCTTCTAACCAGTGAACCTATCCGTCGAATTAACTGCTTTTGAACCGATGTTCCGAATCCTTTTTCAATTTGCTGCTCAAGATTTTGGGTGGAACTGCGGATAGCAACGATAACACACAAGCTGAAAGTATTCATTCGGTTGTACTTCGTGACTATTACCAAACTTTTGCCAAAAACCTAGATCTTGCAACGCACTAGAAGCATATCTCTAGTGCGTGAGAGCATAAGTTGTGATATCCAGAATTCGTGGGTGGACCACAGAGCGCAAGCATTCGTTACCAAGTCTTTGCCGACTGGAGGCCTGCCGACGTCAAACTGTTTTAAATGAATGTGAGAAAATACAGAAATGAGCTAATTAGCGCTGCTGAATTTTGACGATAACAGCAACAACAACGGAGACTGGTTAAAGCTCACAATAACTTTGGTGGATGCATCCATATTGTCAGCATGAAGAAGAAATTTTCGGCAACGAGTTTTTTTGAACGGGACTTATAATCAGCATTCGGTTGGTTATGCATGGAGATATTAACTTCTATCTGCCTTTGTCATCCGAAATCAGAAACGTTCCCTAGACAGGGTTCAAGTGATGGGTAGCGGTGATATATCCTAGGCGAAGCCTTCGTATTCCATGGAAAATTATGAAACACTGAAAAAAGCAAACACTGTCCAAAGTTTCTAACCCATAATTAAAATAACGGCATTTGCTTACAGATTTTGCTAAAAAGTGGGGGTATATATTTTTACGGTTTTTAGAAGCGATGATAGACTAAAAATAAGGGCGCACGTAGCAATGACGTAGTTCTTCATTAAAACAACTTGATTGTTGTAAACGATATTTATTCAGCTCTCGCCAAAAATCCAGGCAAGTTAGGAAATTCAAGTAATTTGCGGATGTCGTTCGGTAATTCATCCTTTTTTACTCACTAGCCTACCTTTAATGTAGCCATATTCCTTTGGCCTTCAATATAACAGTATTCCTCTAGCCCGATGGGGAACATCGATAAATTTGGATGGCATGGCCTAGCAATGCCGACGGATAACAGAGAGAATCGCCGCGACCACTGCAATCAGGACATGCGTCATTATAACGCGGCATGACGTGGACCGCTAAAGTGAGCGAGTTGTTTGACGGAATGGGACAGCCCCCAAGAACAAAGTATAATTCTGAAAACACTGCCTGCAACAGTGCAGAAGAGAATGCCTGGGAATGGCCTTCGATAAGGTGGCAGCCAACGTATCATTGACGTGTGCCCTGTGCTTCTCTATGTCGACAATTCGCTTCATTATTTGCGCCATATTTGAGCATTCTCATGCAAAGGCAGGTCTACTTTATTTTCTGCTTAAAAATTACGCTTTTAGCTACGCCTACTTTAAAGTGCGTAAACGTTAATATCGACAGAAACTAAAGTAATCTAATTTGATCCAGGATTGGTCACTTTGTTTGTTCGAATTGGCTGCGTTTTTCTGCAGCAAGTGGCCTATCTTGTGCTGTAAATTGACAGCCTAAACACTGCGCCTTCTGCTCGCTCGCCCAGCCGCTCGCGGTTTTTATCCTCTTATCGTGCCTCAAGAACGTCTTATCGATTTTATCTGGCAATTATTTTACAGATGCGCGCGAAAATCGATGAAACAATATATTTGGGCAACATTCTATGGAAACATCTGTCCTAGACTTCGCTTGCGATTCCGAATGGGCGGAGTAATTCAATGACAAGGGTTCTACTAAACAAAGCTTGCCACACTTCCATATGTTATTTTAGTATTACATATCCCAATATGCTTTCTTATAGATAAACGGAATCTAAAGATAACACAAACCATGGTTCTCCTATTTGATGGGAGATTTGTCAGGTTTACTGTTCAGATGGGCGGAGGTATTCGACTGACATGCATTACGTGAAATGGAAAACACGCCGGGTTTTGACGAAATCTGACCTTTATTTATGTCCAGGTTAATTTCTAAGCAATTTGAGTTCACGGATTAAAACCTCATGTGTATACGCTGTAAACGCAGGGAACCATTTATTTGTGTGAGCACAAACTGTACTGTCATTTTAAAAATTTTACTTATCACATTTGAGTCCTTACTTCTCGTGGGTCTATATTCTGCATACACATAATTTAGAAATGAAGCAAGCATACTATTTATGATGTCATCAAAACCCAAAAATTACATGGCCGCTATACCTTGCATTCAAAGTCGGAAAACGCGGCCGACCTCGGGAAAATGTAGCATAAGTGACCTCAGTGTAATAGATAAACCAGGCTCTTCCGTTTTGGCAGTAAAATATCTGTATCCTTGTAAGAACGTGAAAGCAACAGTCAAAAGTGTCATTTTTTCTCAGTTTCACCATGTTAAGATGTGAACCACTGACATTCGTCAAGAGCCTGCAGCGGTCTGACACTCGCTAAAAATGAAATTTATCAGGAAAGGTTTCACAAGTGATCAGAAGTATATGTTTGTTGATGTTAATTATGAATGCAACTTTTATTCAACGATGAGA
This sequence comes from Spirometra erinaceieuropaei, assembly GCA_902702965.1. Classification (NCBI taxonomy): domain Eukaryota; kingdom Metazoa; phylum Platyhelminthes; class Cestoda; order Diphyllobothriidea; family Diphyllobothriidae; genus Spirometra; species Spirometra erinaceieuropaei. Next base: position 850,835 of record CACRXP010000144.1, read on the forward strand.
TTTCATGTATGTATGTGTCTTCTTATGTGGCCTAAAATCTTAGTCACAGGAAAATTATCTGCCTAACACTCGCTTCTTCGGTAAATGTCTTCACGATTCGTTCTATTTTTAAGCTTTTTGTAAACATATGTCAGTAAATCTACCCTCGTGCTCTAGAGGTTCAAAACACTGGCAGTCATGGAGTATGCAGGGATGTTTCAAGGCAAACCTAAATCTTACTGTAATCCAGAACAAACGAAGTAGTCAAATGAGTTTCATGAAATTATCATTCGCATGATATACACAAAATCATACTTATGATCATGCCTGACATTTCTATTTAAATTTATAAGCCTTTGCTTGCCCTGAAAGTTCTGTGAACAATTCTGTTCAGTATAATTCAATATATATGAGGGATAGAAGCAGAGCCTTGGAAAGCCTTATTTACAGATGGACGTTTGAAAAAAGACATGCATATATTTACATAACAGCTATGCCTGTCGTTGATATCGTGTAACTGTTTGGCCATCAAGCATAAATTTATCCAGTCTTCTTTTGTTGGTCTCAAAGTTTTCCGCTAAGACAATGGATTTCGGTAATTTGTTCCATCCTTCAGCCAGCCGTTGGGAGAAGGAGTTGGCCCGCAATTCGAGTTTAGCATAGTTAAGTTTCAATTTGTATTGATGCCCTCGAAGATTTGTCGTCCGCGCCAGTTCGAAGAAATCGTCAAACTGAAGGTCGATGGAGGACGATGGAGGACTCTTTTATGAGCCAGATCCATTGCAGCCGTGGCATGCAAGAGCAGGTATCGACGAAATACATGTCTGGGAATTTAGCTGATACCTGCATCCCCAGTACTGTGAACTACGCTGTAACGTTCCACAAGTTGCGCTGAGTCGATTAAACGTAGTGAATACTGTCCACGCATATCTGGCACTGTGATTAAGTAACTACGTGCCGGTGCCCTTCCCCCTCTACAGCCGATTCCCATCGCGCCACTCGCTGAAACTATCTTCCCCCATTCCACCTCGGCAACACCCCGGCTAGGGATACAAGCTCTGAATACTCGTCAGGAAACCTTCTTGCGGCCCATGCTGAGCAGTTTTTGTCGGCTGTATAGTCAATGTTATTCCCCTGTTGTTCGTCATTGTCAGTGTTCATCACCATTGCCAACGAAAGTGAGACTGAATAGGGTCTCAACAAGTAGGATTGCCTGCGGCCAACGCCTCTAACGACTGGGCCACGGGCCCGTTGTCCTGTCGGTTTCGATCGGGATTATACAATGAAGTAACATTCTGCCTATATCATGCGCCGCTGTGCGGCTAATGGTTGGGATCGAAAGAGAGAGAGCCCCTAAGGCACGACGGATCGAGTGAGTTCCGTAAGAACGATCGTAAGCAACCCTCAACCATTGTATAATGCCGATCTAAACTGACAGGACAGCGGGCCCGTAGTCCAGTCGTTAGAGACTTTGGTCAATTGATTGCTCCAATGGCAACCTGATTAAATGTATAGTAAATTACCGTAAATTTTATTTCACCATTGCATATTTGCCTGCCGACCACTACACACAGTACTACCTCCCTAACACCCGACACATTGATGAAGCATGCACTGTTGAAGTCATGTGGCGTTGCCTGGTGCCTGGCCAGGTTTTTTTGCGGCGCGCGTAGGCTGGCTGTTGCATTTAAGTCACTGCTATTGGGCCCAACATCACCAATTGATGAATTATCGACCCGTGAATGGGAGCAGGGACTCATAGTGATGTCGACTCATAGGACTGCGGTTCTACGGAATTCAGCACATATTTCTCACTAGATACAAGCTCGTGCACTGTTAAACCATCACTTAGTACTAGTTTGGAGGGTCGCAGGCCGACGAAACAACTGCGTACTTGTCGTACCTTGTAAACATCGGACTGACAACTGCGTGATGGCATCGGATATTACGCTACCAATCGTCCGAACTCTAAAATACATTCATGATGATTCTGACTGTGAAAGAGATTTCTGTAGCCGAATGTCGCATGGTTTATATGTCACCATAGGATTGATAAGTCCTGCGTACAGTATAAATTGCCTGTGTATTGCACCGGGGAAGGGGTAATTCTGGGTGCGACAAGAAATGGGATCGATGTAAATTTCCTACTGAATATTGTATGAATGCGGAAAGAGGACTAGGTCGTGTACAGATGAACTTATTTGTTCAGACAGTCAGCACCCGACCACGGAATTGTTTGTCGCTACATGTTAATAAGCACTTTTCCGCAAATCGATAGTTGCACCAAGTGGCCTTACCAAAGGAACTGTTCCCTTCTTATTTAGTACTGTCATTTACGAGCTGACAATTATCTTATCTCAGGAACCCCATGTTATTTTATGTACACAACAAGCATTATTGATAGAATGTTTGTGAATACTTACTTAAATCACTTCGTGCCAGCTTGTTACAGCTTCGCACCTCTTGAGTCGCATAAGGCGCGAAGAGGTTTGGTGACGGCTCAAATGTTTCGTCACTTCTGTCTCACAAACGTAGATGTGTCCGCACTCTATACCACAGAGTCGAAATACACTGCATCACGCCAGAAGATAAAAGGGCCGAACGATTGTAACTTGTGAACCTATTTGCAGCCACAGGTTATTCCAGAAATTTCATCGAGAGAAGCAGACGTCGGGCGCACAGACGACAGCCATATGATCAGCAACCCGAAGTCTGGAGGGCCATTGCTTACGTTAAAAGGACCTCTGAAGCGGTCTCGCGACTGTTACAACGCACCAGAGTAGACATGGCCCATCGACCACAGGCAAAAATTCGAAGCCACCTGATGCAGCCTAAGGATCCATTGCCACCCGCTAAAACCATAGCAGTCATCTACAAAATACATTCCAATGGGGGCGACTGCAGGTATGTTGGAGAAATCGGGCGAAAATTGCAAACTCGCCTACAACAGCAAAAATCGATCACTCGGAGGTTAGACCCTAACTCCCAAGAAGCAACACACGTTGGAGAAACAGGACATACTTTTGACCTCCAGAGGGCTACCATCTTAGCCCGAGGCAATACAAAAGCAGAACGGCTAACTCACGAGGCGTGGTTCTCCGATGCTCACTCTATCAACAGGCGTCTGAATCGTCCTGCAGCTTACAAACTCCTACGTCATTACAATCGTAGAGCTCAGGAACAAACAACCCCACCGGACTTAAGAAGACCTACGGAGGTATTTGGACGCTGATTTTAATCGGTGAGGAATAACAAGAACCGCCAGACAGACCGCCCGACAAAGGTTCAAAATAGAACAGCGGAGAAATATGTTTAATTCGATTGCAAGCGACAAATTCATTTACACTCAAAAATGCAAATTATTTTTAAATTGTTTCATTTGGTTCGGACGATTTGTCAGTTAATAAGAAACGCGAATACCATAGAGCTGGCCATTTTGAAGTTGTATTTGATTGAAGACAAAACACAAATATGTAAATGTCCCCAAAGTTCTACATCATTTTGCGAGTGTCCTCAAAATATTTGTCAGGTTATGAAGATTCTAAATTTGGTCATACAGAAGATTGCCTTTTGGTCGCATCACTGTTTCGCGCAGACATTAGCACAAACACAATGATATTTGCCGGTGGAACTACTGTCTGGGAATTTAGCTGCTACCTTCAATCTCAGTACTGTGAATCATGCTGTAACTTTCCACGAGCTGCACTGAGTCGTTTAAATGAAATGAATACTGTCCTTGTCTATCTGAGATTGTTATTAAGTAACTGCGTGTCGATGCCTTCCCTCTCTACAGACGATCTCCATCGTGCCACTCGCCACAACTCTCTTTTCCCACTCCACCTCGCTATTATTTCACGAGCCTCTCCTGTAGTTGGCGGCAGCAAGGCTTTCCCCACGAGTTTTTAGCAGGCATATCAGTGTCCCCTCCCCCTACATTCATACAGGTCTACCTCCTGTTGTAACTTAACCTACTTGTTTCATTAACTATTAACAGTTTCCCTCTGCTCCTATTAGCCATTTATGGTCACCGAATCCTTCTACTCTTTCGCGTACATGATTGTATTGCCATGTTAACGCCTCTATCCGGATCGGCCTTCATCAGGACTTATTTCAGTGTTTCGCTGACTCGCTGTCCGCTATCATCAGACGCGCTTTTGCCGATCTTATGTGAATGCCTGACGGAGGTAGTCGTGAAACTGATAATCGGTGGCATCCAGCGGTCTCATGTGAATTTTAGTGTTGTGTGAGTACGGACTGGCATTCCTTCGTCGCAGGCTCAGCATAAGTACTGCCAAAACTGTCAGAGGAGTGGTCGCGCGTGGCAGCTGTATCGCCTCCGGCTTCCTGGCTTACGATTTGTTCTGACCTTGGAGTAAATAGCTGATGGGTTTTCTGCACAGATTGAACATGTTTACTTGAGCCGGATACTAACGGCTTCAGAAGACCAACAGCGAGTATTTAGCAGCTGTCAAAGTACAATTAACTATTATATCTAAACACTCCCTGACGATGATCCGCTGGATGGGTGATTCCTCAACATTGTGCTGCTTTCTGATCGTGGATATTAAAATGTGTTTCCTTTGCTCTCAGCTAATGTACACGGCTGTATTAATATTTGCGTCCGGCTACTGTATAAAACGCCCTGGTAGGATGGTCTATCTGTACTATTCCAAACCGCATTGACTAATTCAGTCGTATTTCATTATATTTTATCTTCTTGATTTCGTGCTGACTGTCCTTCCAAATGAGGACCTACTGTTTCGGTAAATGTAAGTTGGACCGATGCATTGAATATGAAGTTGGATCAGCATCACTTTCTACTTGAAGAAGGAGACACGATCGCCGGGACAAGAGCTTTATTAGCCTGACGTTTCGGATTCCTACTCGAATCCATCATCAGAGACAAAAGAGCAGAAACGGGTGGTTTTTGCACAAGGGGCTGCGGTATTTATAGGATGCAGCAGCCATGCTACCGCATACCTATGAACGTTTACGGCTTCCCCCTTCATCCGGGATTGTCACACTTGGTGTGATCATTGCTTGATGGCCGACATTCGAGTCGAGTCACTTTCTACTCCATACATGCTAGTCCCTCGCAGTCTGTCAACCGGCTGCCTCTGAAGGAGGGCGTTATCAATGAGACTGCACTCAGAAGGCATTACGATCTGCCGAGCATATTAGGAGGAGAATTTAATTGTTCCCCACCTTAGTGAATCTGCGAGTCATGTGCTTTAACGCACTAAACTTTTTTGAGGCGGCTGCCTGGTCCCGTGGCCTCCTGCCGTGTGCAGTCGCTGACGTTACAAAAAAGCCTCTGTCTGCGCCTGCCACCTACCCGTTGGTATCTCCTTCCACATTGACTGGACTGCACTGCAAATGCGGATCTCTCATTAGTGAAAGTTTACATGCCGGCATGCGACTGTGAGGAAAGCTTAGCGGTGTAAGGAGTGCGGGGGTGTTCAGTTGTGGGTCCACGTGATGGTCGTAAAAGGTCACTCGTTTGCTTTCGGGTGCCGACTCCACCTATCGTCCGTTAACCGGCACCCAGCTCTTGCCTGTGACAACTCGAAGCTTGACTCTGCCTAGCGGCCACATGTCGGCAATGGCTCCTTCTTAACGTGGCCTTAATGGCACTCCCACCACAATGTGGGATCCGAGCCAGGCACTGGCGGCACGCCTAGGTGCGGCTTCGGCCGTGCCAGCCTCCAATTTCTGTTCTGTTGGTCCAAAACCTGGTTATCTGTTGTGTGAACCAGGGGGTGCTGAGTGGAGCTCCAAGATGAGAATCCATCCAGGTCATCTACCTACGGCCTCCCTCGTCTCCGGTCTTCTTGACTCTGTCTTGACACCGGGCTCAGGTGGGGAAGGAGAGAGTGTGGTAGATGCAGCACAAATCTACCGACACTATAAACCCCTAAGCATGTCACTGTCCCAGCTCCCACCCTGCTTCGGGGCATACGGTGGACATCGGCGAACTAGACGGTCGAACTATCGTGTGTGTGTGTGTGTGTTTGCCGGGGTGTAGGGGTGTCAGCGGTGGATTCACGTGATGGTCGTAGTGGTCGCTCACTTGCTTGCAGGTGAGACTACGCCTGGCGTCCATTTTCTGACACCCAACTCTCACCTGTGGCTCCACGTAGCTGGGCTCTGCTCAATGGCCACACCGCCCGCAACCGCCCCGACCGGCGGGCTAAACCAGGTGAGGGTATCCTTGCGCGTGCCTGCTCACACGGTATTGTTGTCTCCGCTGGCCGGATGGATCTTCGCGTCGACATCGTCGAGGCGAGGCTCTGCCTGGACCATCGCAGTGATTTTTCAGGGAAGTGAATTTCCTTTGTTCCTTTCTTTGTCTGTTTAAGTTTCGTGTTGTATGCTGCTCCTGTTGCCTGCTCTCTATATGTTAGTCCTTGCCTCTGTCTGTTAATAGCTAAATGAAAACTGTGCTTTATCTCGACTGATGTTATTCCTAACTTGTCGCACTCCCCTTCCTATTTGCCTGCTTAATTACTGCTGAATGTCGCTGTTGATGTCTGCTGCGACTGTTTTTCTGTCTGTCATTCTATGGCTCTCTGCTAACAGTTAGGTGTTACTGTCACTTCTGCTTCTGACTAATGAATGTATTTGATTGTCCATTCCAGTTGTAAGTTCCGTAGCATACTGTTGGTGTGTTTGTCCTCTCCTACTTAACTCCACCACATCACCACCAAGGTCCCAGACTAACTCGGGTCGTTCACTCACTAACAAAAAGTCGTGGCTCATAGTGGAGACCGGCAGTCGTCTGCGATAACCGGGCAGCCCTATTTAGGGGTTGCGCTGGCTGCCCTCGCGGGGGGAGGGGGCTAGAAAGGGTGCCCAAAAATTGCTGGGAACCACGCTGACTGTAGGCTGGCCGTGGCCGCAGACAAAACACACACCATCGAAACAGCCAAAACCGAGACAACAACAACAATCTCTCTCTTTCTTGTCCAGCCTATTCTCCTTCTTTCCCTAGTCGTAGTTTTCGCCGCCGCAATCGCCAGACTGGCAGGGGGAATTCGCTCACTCTGGCAACCTGGAATGTTCGTTTCCTGTTAGGCAATCCAAGGAGCAACCGACCGGAACGGAGGGCGGCGCTAGTGGCACGGGAACTTGCGCGCTACAAGGTGGACATCGCCGCACTCAGCGAGACCCGATTCTCCGAACAAGGCCAACGGACGGAGGTGGGTGCCGGTTACACCTTCATTTGGAGTGGTCGGCCCAGGGCAGAGCGACGAGACGCGGGTGTCGCCTTCGCCACCCTTAATGACATCGTGGAACGACTACCCAGTCTGCCGCAGGGCATCAACGATCGCCTGACGAGCCTCAGTCTGCTTCTCTGGGAAGGCAAATTCGCCCCCCATCATCAGCGCCTACGCTCCGCCGATGAGCAGGCCCCGACGCCGCCGCCACAAGAGACAAATTCTATGAGGACCTGCACGCCCTCTTGGCGACTGTGTCGAATGCGGACAACTTGGTTGTCATTGCCGACTTCAACGTCCGCGTCGGCAAAGACCATACTGCCTGGAGAGGAGTGCTGGGTCCCAATGGTTTTCCTGGCTCAAACAACAATGGACTGCTGCTTCTCCGCACTTGCGTAGAACACCGGCTCATCCTGACGAACACGTTCTTCTGTCGGCCGGATCGACAAAAGGCCGCCTGGAGGCATCCTCGGTCGCGTCAGTGGCACCTGCTGGACTATCTCCTCGTCCGGAGGCGAGATCAGTGAGGCGTGCTGGTGAAAAAGGCGATCGCGGGAGCTGACGGGTGGGCCGACCATCGCCTCGTCATTTCGAATATGCCTATTCGCCTACAGCCTCACAGGAGACCACAAGGTAAGCGACCCCAAGGTAAGCTGAATATTGCGTTGTTGTTTTTGCCCGCTCATCATCTCCATTTCAGCAATGAACTAGCTCAAAGGCTAGCCAACCTTCCTATCGCTGCCGACGCCGCCGCTGCCGAGAACGCCTCCGTGGTGAACCGCTGGTGTCAACTGCGAGACACGGTTCAGTCGACGGCGTTCGCTGTCCTCGGTCGCGCTCCCCGCCAACAGCAGGACTGGTTCGACGACAACGACGCCGCCATCAGAAATCCGCTAGCTGAGAAGAACCGCCTACACAAAGCCTACGTAACTCACCCCACTGATGCCACCAAAGCTGCCTTCTACCGCAGTCGCCGCCAACTTCAGCAACGACTGCGCGGGATGCAGGACGCCTGGACTACTTGCAAAGCTAAGGAGATCCAAGGGTACGCGGACCGCAACGAATGGAAGAACTTCTCTGCGATCAAAGCTGTCTACGGACCGCCGACAAGGAGAACTGCTGCTCTCCTCAGCGCCGGCGGAGGCACCCTCCTGACTGAGAAGACACAAAATCTACGGCGATGGGCCGAGCATTTTCGAGGCGTCCTCAATTGCCCCTCCGCCATCTCTGACGCCGCCATCGACCGCCTGTCGCAAGTGGAGACAAACGTGGACCTCGACTTCCCGCCATCTCGCCCAGAGACCATCAGGGCCGTGCAGCAGCCCTCCAGCGGGAAAGCACCCGGATCCGACGCGATCCCTGCTGAGGTCTACAAACACGGAGGTCCCCAACTGATGGATCACCTGACTGCGCTCTTCCAAGAGATGTGGCGTCAAGGTGAAGTTCCGCAAGATTTCGAGAACGCAATCATCGTGCATCTCCACAAGCGAAAAGGGGACCGCCAAGTCTGCGAAAATCTCCGCGGCATCTCCTTACTGAACATCGCCAGGAAGATCGTCGCTCGCATCCTCCTCAATCGTCTGAATAATCGTCTGGAACAGGACCTTCTACCGGAAAATCAATGCAGCTTCCATCGTCATCGCGGGACCACAGATATGATCTTTGCCGCCCGCCAACTACAGGAGAAGTGCCAGGAGATGCGGACCCACCTGTACTCTACCTTCGTGGACCTGAAAAAATTCTTCGACACGGTGAATCGTGAAGGACTGTGGATGATCATGCAGAAATTCGATTGTCCGGAGCGATTCACTCAGATAGCGCGTCAGCTGCACGACGGTATGATGACGCGAGTCACGGACAACGGAGCTGTCTGAGAGGCATTCGCAGTGACCAACGGAGTGAAGCAGCGATGCGTCCTGGCGCCTACCCTCTTCAGTTTTATGTTATCTGCCATGCTGATGAACGCCTACCGCGACGAACGCTCCGGGATCCGCATCGCCTACAGGACGGACGGTTACCTTTTTAATCAACGACGGATGCACTTCCAATAGCGCGTATCCACAACCACCGTTCACGGACTTCTCTTCGCCGAAGACTGCGCCCTGAACACCACCTCGGAAGAGGAGACGCAACGGAGCATGAACCTGTTTTCCGCCGCCTGCGAGAGCTTCGGTCTGGCCATCAAAGCGCAGAAGATGGTGGTCATGCATCAACCGCCACTCCCCCCAACACGCCACAAATTAGCGTGAACGGAACCCAACAGCAAGTGGTGGATAACCTCCCGTACCTGGGCAGCACCCTCGCCCGTAACACCAAAATCGATGACAAAGTCGCTCGCAGGATCTCGAAAGCCAGTCAAGCATTCCGCCGCCTCCAAAGCACACTTTGGAATCGTCATGGTCTCCAACTTAGCACGAAGCTGAAGATGTACAAGGCCGTCATCCTGCCGACGCCGCTGTATGGAGTGGAGACTTGGACAGTGTACACAAAGCAGGCACGCTGTCTGAAACACTTCCACCTCAGTTGTCTCCGTCGAATCCTGAGGCTGAGCTGGCAGGACCGCATCCCCGACACTGATGTACTGGAGCGGACGGGAAACCTCGGCATCTACACCATGCTGAGACAAATGCAGCTGCGCTGGAGCGGCCACCTGGTGCGCACGAACGACGAGCGACTACCCAAACGACTCTTCTACGGAGACGTCGCGAGGGATTCTCGCCGTCAAGGAGGCCAAATTCGTCGATACAAGGATACCCTGAAGGCCTCCCTGAAGCACCTGCAAATCAACCCGACCAACTGGTTAGAGCTCGCCCGCGATCGCCCGACCTGGAGGAGAACAGTGAAGACGGACGCTGTTATCTACGCGGCCAACCGCATCGCCGCCGCCAAAGCGAAACGCGAAGCCCGCAAATAAAAATTGCGCCCAGTCCGCAACGCCGATGCACAACCGCTACCAACGTGTCCTCGATGTCAACAGACCTTCCGGGCTCGAATCGGACTTGTTGGACATCTTCGTATCAACTGTACCTCTCGGAGTGCACCAACTGCCTTCCCTTAGCCCGCCTCTTCCTCGTCCTCTCTGCCGCCAACTACCTCTTGCCTTTCTTCTGGACCACCACTTCCATCCTCCTCCTCCTCCACCACCACCACCACAACCTCCTTCTACTCAACCACTATCCCAACGACGGCCGCTCAGGCGGGCGTCTCGCACATCACCAACCCTGACATAACAACCGACACCACCCCCACTTCTTCTGACCCCAGCGATGAGGATCAGAACTACACCTGCCCTCGCTGAGACCGCATCTTCACCTCACACATCGGTCTGGTCGGTCACTTGCGAATCCATCGCACAAACACTGGCGAAGCAGTGCCTGTAACACCAACCTGCACCCACCGCACTCGCCTCCACTGCCCGTACTAACCTCGCACCTTCACGCATCGCATGGCTACACCACACCATCACACCTTACCCCTTTTGCTGCATGTGTGATCCGAGTCTGAGACTACAAATGTGCACTAACCACTGTGGCTTGGCAGACCGTCGACTGACACCCAACTCAGTCCACGCAGTCTGCCCAGTTGTGTGTATTTTTGTGTTGTGACGGACTGATGGTTTGAGATCCAGGCTGTCACGGCTCCGTCTTAACCGGTCTGTGACCCCCTCCCACGGGTGTGTGTGTGTGTATTTCTTCAGTCGATGACTGGCTGGTCACTCAGGATTTGAAGAGTGATGGCTCTGGCTAAGCGAAGGACTGCGTGTCTCCCTTCTGGGCCTTAAGGATTGTGAGCGTATGTTATGTCAGTATTCAGCAAACCGTGGCCCTCGCAGTCTGGTGCACGGTAGTTGTACTCTGGCACCTGATTCCCTGTCTGCAGAAGCGCTTACGTTCCCTCTTGGTATACAAGTCGTTTGGATGGCTGCCCAGTAGTCCTCGTCTCTCCGACGCATTGCTTTTGGTTACAATCCTGGTTAAGTCTTTGCGGTGGGCCAGCGGGTGTGGGGGCACGCCTAGGTACGGGCTCGGCCATGCCAGCCACCTGCGACCTCTCCCGCCTCCGGCTTTTTTGACTCTCTCTTGACACCGGGCTCAGGTAGAGGAGAAGGAGTGATCCCGGTGGATGCTGTGCAAGTCCATTACTACTATGAAATACTCCATGCAAAGGTCCCCGCGCCGGCTTCAACTTGCTATGGAGCACATGGTGACCATAATCGGTTGCGACGATCAAATTATCAGTGGTGTAAAGCGAGGGCGGGCCTTGTTCTTAGCGATAATTCGCGAGTACGCGCATACAACCTACAACGTGACTACGGTGTCGGAATATGCGAGACACAGTGTGAGTATAAGGCCGACACGAGGAGTGTTTACCTGGACACCTGGAATTTGTCACAAAGTTTCAATCTAGCCTCACCTGACGTAAACAAACCCCAGTCATTTGTAGTACGGGAACGGTGGGGGATGTTCCACACTTCGGGCTTGGGTATGGTTGGCTGACGACGGCTAATAAGCCAGAAATGGCCATTCCAGTCTTCCTTGTCTTTGTCGGTAATGCCATTCTGCCTGGGTAATGGGAGTTTTTACAGGTGTGGCCGTGGAACGCACAGAAGAAGAGGCCGAGTTGTTGTATGCAGAAGAACAGCTGCTGGGAATGCGTGGTTGTACTTTGGGTGGCTAATAAATAGCTGCGCTTACCCTAACCCCTTTCCCCAAACCCAACAGTATTATGTCCACCAGGTGGGGCTACATAACCACATCTTATCGTTTCAGTTGGTGAACCAGACCCATAGGCGTTTCGAAAGCACAAGCAAGAAGGTGTGCATCGTGGCTTTGTGTTTTGACGCTTCAACCTATCTGCCCACTTATTCACCTGACAAATTTTGGCAAACGGAATTCGTAGGCTTTGGAAGTAAGCCTTGCGTGGATGCAGTGCAAATCCATACACAATGTTGGACACGCCAATATAGCGCATCAGTGGTGATATACATAGGCAGCAATGTCGACTACTCTATCACATCCGCGCCTCCACTAGGCATCGCAGCTTTGCCATGCCAACAGCCATAAATCGTCCATTTCGCAATCAAGAGAATGTCACGACGGTGGAAAACTAAATTAGGATTTGTAGGACGACTGTAGCTGCTAACTGGATCGTATCACGGACTGACGATGAGATCAGCAAAAGTTCATCTAGAGCGCGCCACGGTCCCGCTTTAGAGGAGAAGGGAAAAGACACCATTAGGAGTAGTATATTATGTTCAGAAGCCTGGTGGCTGTCACAACCCCCGATGAGGGGCCGGCTATTGGCCGGTGCGCTGGGGTGACGTGGTCGTGAGTAAACAAGCGTTACCTCAAAATCAGTACTGTCGGACTGATTACTTGATTGGATGATAGGCGAGCTTGTGGGCGTCTATGATTGGCTATCCTTGGGATTGGATGCTATCCTGATCCGGCGCTCGGGAGTCGAGATCACGTGACTCACAGCGCGGTGTGGGCGCCAAAGGCAGAGGGCTCAATCTCGTCTGAGGCGCTGCAGCCTAAGGGCGTTAACGTCGTCAGTGAAGATTGGGCAAACCTGCCTACGGTTCAGCTTTGCTCGAAAGAAGCAGCATCCTCATGGCTTGAAGGCGCATGCAGAGGTACGCTAACGCTAGGCTCAGAAAATTCTAATTGTCGAAGGCTAGTGAGTAGAATGGCCGCATCTGCTTGGGTCGCAGAACACATCCGATTCATAATGCGGCTCTTTCAAAAAAACTGGCACTGCCTCAAACTAAAATGAAAAGAAATGAAATGACAAGAATTTTGTTGTATATCGGGAGCGGATGGGGTGTAACCTCTCTGATACACGATGGCCAATATGTGCCTGCTTATCTAAAACGTCTATTTCATGGTTTCTTTAATACATCCGTCATTTTAACTCCTTTGCATCCCTACGTGCTCATTTGCGTAGCCTTTTCGATTTTTACCACAGGTTTCCATCACATTCAGTTGTCGGCAGCGCACTATAAAGTGGAGACGGTCATCATGGAAACATACATTCTATTTCCTGTCAAGCCCTAAGGCGTATTATTAAATACTGCGGTTATGAATGACAGATGGCGATTTCACGTCGAATGCTACTGTGAAACAAACAAAAGTTGGACATGCCCTACCGAATGTGCAGTAATCAAGCTCAAAGATACAAGTGGCTAATTCTATTCAGCATCTACAGACGAATAATAGCACTTTAGAACAATTAGCATGCATATTCTATTTTGGAACCGACGCGCCGTGGAGGATATCATTTTTCAAATTTCATGCGTCCAATAAAAAAGCACATCCGACAGACAGATATAAAAATATGATTGTAATATTTAAGCGAAAAGTACTTATAATAATGCCCTGTCCTTTTACTCTGGGCCGAAGAGGTAATCAAAGGGTGCAAATAGAACCAAATGCTTTGGAATACCCTTTGGCCGAATTTTGTACATGTGGGGACGTGAATGAAAGTAGCAATCTAACTTCGTCATGACAAGGCCTAACCAGGCATCGTCTATCGGAAACTGCTTGGTGAAGTACATGGCCAGGGCAATCTCCTGCAGGACATCAGCACCAAATGCAAGGAAAATGCTGGGGGCGTAGGGCGCGAGGATGGGCCAGGGCATTTCTCGTTTGGATAGAGACCACTTGTCATAAAATCCGGGATAAGGGTGGCGAAATACCCTACTGATATTAAATGGCAAGCCCAGAGTCAGTCGTCGAAGTTGCGAGTTGGGGAGGGCGTCCAACTCAGTCCTAAGAACGCTCACGTTGAAGGCGTAGTCATCGTCCATGAGGATGAAAACGGGAGGTCGTTTCTGAGAGATAAAATGAGCTCGACAGAAGCTCGAGGCCCACTGGAAGGTGTGAAATAATTTCAGGCTCAGGTTATAGTAGGTGTCCTCGTAGTCACCCACTACAAGGTCACCGTTGATTCGGGCCTCCTCTGCAAGTTTCCTTAAAATTTCCGGTCTCTTGGACTCTATCTTCTCCATGGTTTCGCCTGCCCGGTCTGGTAGGGAGATGTTGAAACCGTCTCTTTCAAATGACCGACCTCCGCTGCCGCGAGGTAGTCCTACGGAGAAGATCATGGCCATGTGGAAGGTGGGTTCACGCTCGGCCTCTGTAGCATAGATCTTTCGAATACGATCACGATCTGCAAAGTTGTAGACGGCGGACTTAACCATCACAATGACATCCAGGGGCCTTGTGACTGTTCCTTCCGGCACGCAGACAGTCGAGCTGACGTTAATAAATCTGATTGTCTGGTTGAATATGGGGGCCTAACAATGTAAAAGGACGCATTCGGTCAAAATTGTGGCAGCACAGTCGAACGAAGTGTGTTTTGCTGAACGGATGTTTTAATAAATTTTCAGAGTCAACACAAACAGTTCCAGTCGGCCAGACATATGCACAGATTTAGTAAAACGTTCATCGAATACAGCAACATGTTGCTGTGATCCAAGCCGCCATGCTCTGCGTTTGCTTTGTTGTAACCTGATTCGAGCTTGTGTGGCAACCACAGACGGGCTGTCTAGCCTTAACAGTCGATGCGCTCGATCCCTCATCTGGTCACCATGACCCATGTCATGCGCCGCTGTGCGGCTGCTGGTTGGGCTCGAGAGAGGGCCCGTAAGACACAACGGAACGAGTGAGTTCCGTAAGGACGATCGGTGAGCGCCCCCTACTATCGTATATTCCCGATCGAAATCGACAAGGCAACGGGCTCGTGGCCCAGTGGTTAGAGGCGTTGTCTCCTAACTAACAGGTTGTGAGTTTGAGCCTCGCACGTTCAACACTTCGGGGTTGGGTATGGCTGGTTAACGACGGCTAACAAGCCATAAATGGTCATTCCAGTCTCCCTTGTCTTTGTCGATAATGCCATTTTCACCATGACCCTTTTCCTGACAACTGGCACAGAGCGCTGGTGGAAGTTAGACTGCGACTGATGCAGCTAAGGTCAATTATCACTAAAAAATTAATTCACGCCGTCGCCACTGTTTCTGCGCCCAGCATACTGGACGGCATGCAGTGGACATCGTCTGGAACGATGGTATTACAGATTATACATGAGTTAGCCTAGGGTTTCGAATATGTGTGCAACATGGGCCCCACTTTCTCTCCACATTGTCACTTACAGCATGCCTCACTGTAAGATCGACCGAGGATACTCCTATCCGTTTCCTGAAAATTGGAGACCGGCATGCCAAGAGGTATCGATGATGTGTGGGAAGGAGGGTTTTGTTTGAAGCCACTATCAGTACAACCAATCAAAGAGTGATTGTTTTCTGTAAATGATCGATCTCCCGAAATGCTAGTCGAAATTCTAAAGCACATTTACAAGTAGGAAGGTTTACGTAGGTGAAATTGTAATATTGGGCACTGGACAACTTAATTTCATAATATTTCAGTCACGCCAAGATGCTGACTTTCAAATTTACTTCTTTTCAAACGTTTCGTCAGAAGCATTGCTTGTGAAATATGCATTTTCTCTATTTATTTTTGTGTGGGAAAGAAAATTGACCAAATCGAGCTTAGTTGCCCTTATTTTGTAGTTAATCATGTCTTCTTCAAATCTTTTACTTGAAAGTGTATTATCGATCGGTCTTAGAAATTTCCAATTACGAGAACTTCAGAGACTTCGAAATGTCCACACATAAACCATGGTACATGCACGACGTAGATGATTCTTATGAATTGTACAATACATTTTTCATAGTATTTCCTTGTTTGTCATGATGGAATTCATAATGTGCAGTAGGTGGGCTAACTCACGAAATGCCTTTTCGATTCGAAAAGATTAATTAAGTAGGGTTACAAAACTAATCTGTCTGCGGCGTTCTTCTATTATAACTCAGTTGCTTCAGGATGTCGGCTCTCCAACAAATTTTTTCGGCTTCGTGCAGAAACCATACTTTGTAAAAATGACTACTTAAGTAGTATGTATTTTGTCAGTGATTTTCAATGCCCCTAAAAATTCAATTATATTTCACAGAAGACATGTATATAAATATTCAGTATTTTGCTCATTTGACTGAACCTCCCGTCTTCCTTTTATACATGAGGGGAGGGTACAATACTGGTTTCGACAACTTCTCCAATACCCTAACATTTTTGAACTCGACCTGCCATTAAACCTGCAGTCAGGCTTTCAAAACTACAATGCGGTGTATTTTCCATGTACAGAAAGCCATATGTTTCGCTACGGTTTCGCTTACGGAGTTCATAAAATTTGGCAGTGGGTGTGTGCAATATTGTTAACTTTACAAGCCACATTGGTAAATGCAGAGACATGATGTTTCGTGAACGGTCATTTGGAGATATTGAAAAAATTGACATTTAGAAACTTTTTTCAAAACCGAATTGTACCTTTCTTTCGCGTGTAAAGTTAAAAGAACACGCAAGATTCTACTGAATGAGCAAAATAATGAATTTGATACGCATGTTTTCTAGTAAATATGATTCAATATTTAAGGGCATGGAAAATCAATGAGAAAAATGCACGCTAATTAAATAGTTCTTTTTTACAAAATATTGTTTCTGCATGCAGCCAAAGAGAAATTCGTTGGAAATCCGACATCTGAGAGTAACTGGGTTATGATAGAATTACGCTGCAAGAAGATTAATTTATCAACCCTTCTAAATTTATCTTTTTGAAACTAAAACGCATTTCGGAATTTAAGTTGACACCTCCTGAGTTAGCCTACCTACTGTAGTCAGCCGTGAGCTTCTCAGAATCGTGCGTGCAAGACGATTACGGCATCTGTCTTACTCTCGTCTCCTTCAACAAACTGGAGCTGGTGGCAAGATAGAATTGGAGGCGTACTCATGGGCAGTGGTTGACAAAGGTAAACTGCCCGTGCATGCGTGTAACAAAGGACTTGATCCACGCATAATGAACCGGATTTTCACGCTGACCAGAAATCGTCTTCGAATTCACGTTCGTGTGAGTGCAATGGAAACCACTTTCAGAAGTATTCATTGAGTCCTACTCTGAGTCCTTGAGCCAGTCGCCTACCATAAACGCCCAGTGAGGTGTGTGTCATAATAGTGCAAATCGGATGTCTACCGGCCAATACGTTTTCCGTGGATGTGGAAACTTTTGCGACCTCAAAAGCGTTTTGTGCAGCTGTTGCGCAGTGCTTTTTTAACTTTCATGTAATATGTGGCCTGTCGCCTGAAAACTTCGCACCATTCCCAAGCACAATCAACTCCTTGTGTACGTCTTAAAACTCATTTCTGAAGGCGCACATGTCTAGGGAACGAGAAGCACAAATCATAAAATATCTCCTCAATCTTAAGGACCTAGGCTTTATAAATGAACAAGAGTCTGAATCCTCAAGTCCACAACACAGACCCCTGGAGGCCATTTGGATAGCCAAACCTAACTTCCCTATACGGTTTAAAGTAGTCTTGTTCAGTTCGCCATCTCTGCAAAGTGGCTGGCAGACAGGCTAGGGGCCACGCTGAAGTCATCGATCCCGTAAGAAATAGAAATTTTAATTGAAACAGAATATTGTCCTTAGGTGCCCCGTCCTTGTTCAATAATATTTCAATAGCGGAACCGATTGAATTTTTGTACAATGAGATAGTTAGACAGGTCTTCCCAATTGGCATGTCAGTCGTAGATCTTAAAGAGCCGCTCTTTCATTGCAGGTTGAATGTTCACCTCAGATTCGGAAGCCATTTTTACTCTACAGATGGACGACGTAACAATGGGATTGCTCGTTGAACCAGTATTCCTGGAAATACTTGGAAAACACCAGCTCCGATATTTTGATCACACTTTCATGACAACAGATGAGACAAGTGAGGTATAAACTGAATCGGTCTCGCTCAACAATACCATTCACTTTAGAAATAGAGAAAAGAGGGCGTTTCCCCTTTTCTGGACATAATACTTAATTCGAAGCCTGATGGACCAATTCTTAGGTGTGTCTTTCATAAGTAAACATAGACAGGGCAGTATAGTAATTTCTACAAATTAATTCCTTTGCCTCATAAACATAGCTTAGTCTTCTACCCAGCCAGCCGAACTAAAAGAATAAGCATTGATGTTAAGATAGAGATGGAAATGGCCTTTGCGTAGAACTCCTTGCGAAAAAAAAACAACTTTCAGGATACGTTTTTCCCGAAATATATGAAAGAACATCCCTCGAAAACGGACGCGCTCACGGCTGAGAAGAAGGAACAATTTTCACACTGCTATTTCGAGGTGGCATTGTAAATACACTTCTACATATCATCTTGAAGCCATTTATCGCGTGCTCATATCAAGCCGCGAATTTAAGATTCGTTTTCTCAGTCAATCCGCGTCTTCGTCTTTAAGGTTAGGCCAGGTTCTTAATTCAAACTTTATCAATCCCAGTCTGCACCTTCATTTGTTTCTGTTAGCCCGAACGCCTAGGCGCCTGTCTAAACGGATGCGAGAGCTCTATCCTTGCTGGGTCAATCAAGGCATGGAAAAATCTCTTTTTAGCTCCACGGTGTATTGCTTGGTTTACAGCGCCTACCGGGTATACATCAAAGAAATATTTTGAGTTATCTACAAGGGTCCGACAAGACACCCCAAGTTTCTGCGCCAGCGGATACCTGCGATAGTGGCAAAAAGTTTTACCAATCCAACCTTGTGCTCACAGAAGGCTTCATACAGGCACACAAAATACCTTACCACAGGATGAGCCCAGCATGTTCGTCCCAGCATCCTACAACGTCGCGCAACAGCGACAAGAATTAAGCACAATTCACTGTAATACTTTCGCCGCTCTCCCGCCTGCCAAACTTCTGGCAGAACCAGTATTTCTGAATATCCTTGAGTCTCTCTCCTCGCAGATAGTATTCGCTGGCTGTTTCCACTTTCGCTATTTCACCCTGACGTCGGTTAGTGTGCAGTCCTGAGGTCGGATGATCGAACAGGTGCGTTCACTGAACTCGATGTCACCTATTAATAACACCCACAGACTTGATGTTTTGATCAAATTACCTCGTAGAAAGTAGTATTTGCTCCTTAAAAATGCGGTGTCCGCTTATAGGGCGAGCATAGAAATTGCCACCCGTGGAGTCTCAATCCAGATTACTTTGATTAGGTGGTCATAAATACTCCATTCACTGCATTTAGGAGAATTTGTGAAAGCTTGGATAATAACCACTCAACTACCGTGCCAGCGTACTGGGGAGAATTAGATGATTGTAGGTGTCTGAAAGGTTTATGCACACGGCTTGTGTAGAAAGAATTGTCAACGATGTGCGGACTGTTGTGAGTCCTTATTTACATGAAACCGACATACTCCTGAAATACCATATAAAAAGCGGTCACTGTTGCATAAATAGGGAAGCTCATCAATCCTCCGATGTCTTAGTAATTATAGAAGGCCGACCTACATCGTACCTCCAGTGTCAAGAGAAAGCAGGCCATATGACCTACATACATACAAGTGCTTAAACCCAATTAAATAGATGCATGCTATTTAAGTTGGGATATTTCCAGATGTCGTTTATTCAGGCTACTAAATGCCATTCATTTAACTGGCCGCAGAACGCTGCATAGGTAGAATCTCATGTTTCTACGCTATGGTAGCCTGTATTCAAGTTTGCTTACAGCTGTATTTTGCAGCCGAGTCTCAGTGTAAAACTCCATAGGGATATATTAAATCCAACAGGAACTGCGGATAAACTTCAATTTCCAGTGCTCTTACCTACAATGGGAGTGCTATTTAATGAAATGTTTACAGGGAATTCGAATTGTATGTTTGACTCTAAAAGACTACTAAGATAGAGTTTTAATATTGATTGCCACACAGCACACTCCCTAGATATTTCCATCACTTCTGGATGCTGACTTTTGAATAGGCTTATTTGCAACGCCCTGTGAAAAGTCGTACATTACCCAGTGTGTATTTTCTCACTGATTTTTGATCTACTTGCAAATTCAAATATAATTTACAGTAAACATGCCTAGAAATATTATTTTTTGATCATTTGGCGACATATTACTTAAGGAAACAGCAACGTCTCGTTTTAACATCGTTTCTGATTAAGAGAGTTTTTAAGACCGTGAAATATCAAATGATGCAGAGTGAATCTGCACAATAAGGTCACCATCTACTAAATGGCAACTTCACAGCAACTTATAGAAATGTATTATTTCCCGAATAAAAAAATCATATATCTCATAGTTCCGAAAACCTGAATGAAAATATGACGGCAAGTCGGATCTAATATTAGTTGAGAGTGAAAAATTCTTTTAAAACCCATTCATAATCTTTCTTTAGGCATGCACTTTAAAAAGACGTAATTTTCTAACAGATCACCACAAGAAGTAAGATTTTTGTGCACATTTTCTTCGAAACGTAAAAAAATTGCAAATAGGCAAAAATTCATACTACGTCAGTATTTAATTTTTGCAGAGCATCGTTTATGCAGGCGAACGGAAAGAAGCCCATTCAAAAGGCGACATCCCGATGTGGCAAAAACATCTGTGGATTATGCTGTACTATAATCACTATTAAAAATTTGCCTAAGTAATCTTTTCGAATTAAAAACACATCCCAGATTTTCGGTCAGCATGTCATATGATAGCAAATTTATTGTACATCTGGTATAGGACGGCATTTTGTTATGACTGCCGCAACCTGTAAATCGGACTCGGATGTCGCCCGCAATCGCCGCCATGTGCAGGAGGATCAGGCTGAACGTGGAAGTCAGGGTTATGGTGGGGAGGGATAGGGCTTGGCTTATGACGACTGGTGTTAATATTACGTCGGGCGCTGGCAGGGCTATATTAACGCTAAGTGTTATGATTCGAGTTAAATCTAGGACAGGTACACCTGTTGCATTTCGCTGGAGGTCGATCGTAGTAAAGGATTCACATTTGTCCATCCTTTCTCCCGAGAGTCATCACTATTTAAAAAGGGTTTACAGTCCATTTCCGATGCTGTGCAAATAAAGCCGCAGTTGTAAAATCGGTGACGGAGTATTTCGCTCCTTTCTAGATAATCTAGAATGCAGTTACGGTAGGTAGGCTAACGGATGAAATCTCAACAGAAATTACGAAATGCGTTTTCGTTTCGAAAAGGTTGATTAAGTAGGATTGTAATACGAATCATCATTCAGCATAAGTGTGTAATAATTTGGTTACCCCCAAACGCCGGTTTTCCAATAAAGTTCTTTACGGCCGCATCTAAAAACCAAAATTCGTAAAAAAAGCCTACTTATGTAGCATGCATTCATTTCATTGGTTTTCGACTCCCTTAAATATTCAATTATATTTCATGGAAGACATGCATAAAAATGGCCCTTCATAAAACTTCATGTCTCCGCATTTACCAATGTGACTTGTAAAGTAAACAATGTGGCTCAAATCCACTGCTTAATTTTATGAAGCCAATATGGTCTCCTCTTAGTACCGCAGAGAAATGTATGGTTTTTCGTACACGGAAATTATACGGCTTGTAGGTTGGGAATCCTGAAAGCAAGTGGAACGGCAGGTCGAGTTCAAAATTATTCGGGAATTGGGAAAGTTTTTAAAACCGAATTGTACGCTTCATCCTAGTATAAAATTGCAAGAAGACGTAATTTTAAACAGAATTAGCAAAATAATGAATAGTTTTCTGCATGTTTTTATGAAATATAATGGAATTTTTAAGGGCATCGAAAATGAATGAAAAAATGCATGCTACATAAATAGGCATTTTTTCCTGAGTATGGTTTTTAGATGCACCCGTAAAGAATTTTGTTCGAAATCAGG
Organism: Spirometra erinaceieuropaei; assembly: GCA_902702965.1. Taxonomy (NCBI): domain Eukaryota; kingdom Metazoa; phylum Platyhelminthes; class Cestoda; order Diphyllobothriidea; family Diphyllobothriidae; genus Spirometra; species Spirometra erinaceieuropaei. The sequence goes on from CACRXP010000144.1 coordinate 872,791, forward strand.
CGTCCGCGGAAATTGAATTATTGTAAAATTATGTTGAACAATGCTTCGTTTTACAACACTACTTAATAAATATTTTCTAACCGAAAGCGCATTTCGGAATATCTGTAGAGATTTCATGAGTTAGCCCACTTAATCACGTTATTGGGAAATAAGAAGGAAAATTTGACACTAAAATAACACTCAGCATTAAATCCACTTACGCAATGCTGTTCCCATTAAAAAGGTCACTCGACCCTAGCCGACACCACAGACTATAGAATCACCCATCGAAAACCCTCAGTGTTGCACAAAACAATGTCTTTCGCTAACGCCACAACAAACTCTCAAATTCTAACTCGTCAAAGGCCTAAATACATTGTTGCTGCAAGTGTCCAATGCAAGGAAGACATAGGATCCAGGACTGGCTTAATTAAGAGAGAGAATGCTGCTGAACTAGGCTCATTTCCAAACGCCGTCTGCTTGGACAACTAAGGGGGCATTTAAATCGAAGGCCAATAGGCTCTGCTATGGGAATCGTCTCATGTTTCTGCATTATTGCAACATGTATTTATGCACAAATTTGTGAATAATTTGCCGTACAATTGCAGTTGAAAAAATTCCGTCGGGCATATCCCATTCTCTATGGATTCTTCAAAAATTTGAGGACATCTATTTTCAGTCTAATTTACGTATCTCTGCTACAGTTGTTTAATCAAAATCCAATCGAAAATCAACGGACTAACCTCGTGTTTCTATCTCAAGGTAACTCGTTTTCGGGCCCATATTAGACAAATTTTAAAAAAACAACCCATCAGATAGTGCGGGATCAAAAATGACACTCAGCTAACAATATTCGCATTTACCTCGGCTACGCGTAAGCCTCTAGTTACATTAGCCACCACCTGCTTCATATCCAATGCCTGCGGGTAGAGCAAGTACACCGAACGGGGGATGGGAAATACCCAGTTTGCATCCGTAATCTCCGCCATTTCCTCAAATGTATACCTCCTCTTTTGGGAGGGGGATTTCTGGAAAACTTCACTAGAGACCCACCGGTCGGAACTCCTGTGGCCATCATCGGCAACCTGCACTGTCAGTGACAATTCAAAGGTGTTTGTTTCATGCGAAAAAACAAGATGTTGCCAATTGTTCTGGTAGGGGCCTCCATGTGCGTTGGTGAGTGTATTCCAATAGAGGGATATCAACCATTCTGTGGCAAAAACAAAACAGAGGAAACCCACTGTCAGTAGCAGATAGAACAGGAGTCCTCTCGGGGGCGTTGGGTGTTGGGGCATTGTTGTTAAACAAAAGGTTAATAATGTCTCGTCACATAATCGGTGGGCTTTTTATTGTGTGTCTACAGCCCTCCGCTCGAATTCTAGATCATTAACTGACTGGGGTGTGCGTGAAAATCAGCAGGGCTTGCGTCACTGCTTTTGGCAAAAATATTCACTTTAAGGCACGACTGATATGCCATTCCCATAATGTTGGCGCAACATGTTCTCCTTTAGAAATGAGGGGGCGTTCGCCGGCATGGGCCCATTAGAGGTCTGACGCTTCGAGTAGTTACTTCGTTTATTTAATTTTCAGAGACTGGGAAGTCATGCGCACAGTTTTCCCCGTATGGTGCACTTTGTTTGGTGCGCAGCCCACTAATGCCGCCTGTGTGACCGCATCCGACCCGCATGTCACCGTGATCTGAATCGCTCCCGCCCCCGTTGACCACGGTGATAGTTGACAGCCCTGACTGTCCCGCGCCGTGACTGTCCCCATTCAAGTAGGTTCGTGAAAACAGCTAGAGGGGAGGCAAATTGATGTGGCGGTTGACAGAGCAGTCGGTGGACATCCAGGTTTCTTGCGTCTGCCTTGCCATGTGATCATCGCCTCGGCCCACAATCCTAACGTCGTGAGAGTTGAAGACGTGTCCCATTTGCGCGACATGGGCTGCTACATCCGATTTTGGGTCCAACCTTCGCACGGCCAACTTGTGCTCGTGCATTCGCGGCAGCAGCCGTCGGTCGGTTTCTCTAACGTAGTTGCACATCCCGCAACTGAAGTGAGATCGGCAGACAACGGCCAACATCTCCTGCTTTGGGATCGGGTCTTTTGACCGTATCACTTGCCGGCGGATTGCTGAGTAAAACCTGTCGATAACTCCTATTCCAAATGGCTCTGGCTGACCCCCTTCATCTACAGAATGCTCCGGTAAGATTTTGGCTGACTATACTCTTCATTTCGTCTCGTTGTTTGCCTTCGGCTCCGTTCAAAGAATGGTCACAGATGGCAGGTGGCCCCGAAGTGTTCTTGGAGGAACTTCACTCTGTCCAGCTTGGCGGCTGGGGTGCTGCAATGAGCTTCAATCCGTCGGTATAGCGCGCGTACACAGCTTCGTTTGCGTTGCAATGGATGACTGCAACTGAGCATTTGCAGGGTGTCCGTCGGTTTTCTGTAGACATCTCCAGTTTGCCATCTGTTTGAAGGCAGACAAAAAAATCAAGAATGGGAGTTTGTCTTCCACTTTCTCCTCAATCGTGAATTAAGGGAGTTAATAATGGACACCGAGATCTGTTCTGCCTGCTGACTACCTCTGCGCCGACGGGGGCTGGGGGATCAAGGTAACAGGCTGGTAGGATGCGGCCACACAGGCGGCATTGGCGGGCTGAGCATCAAAGTGTGAGCATGACTGCCCAGTCTCTGAAGATGGGTATACGAAATATTTACTCGAAAAGTCAGACCTCTGGTAAACCCCTCCCGGTAAACGCCTCCTCTTCTTTTGATGTGTCACCTGGAAATCATATTTGCACTACTATTAAGCATGTACTTTGTTATGACCTTTTGACTACTTGCCTTGCTTAATTTCCGAGCAAATTAATGCGCGAACTTGGAGTAAATCCTTTGAAGCGGGCCTTTTCAGGCACAGTCGAAAGTTTGATACGACTATTTGAGCTGAAATCTACCAGCTACTGCGGAATAACCGCTTAATAGTAACAAACCACCAACAGGCAGCCAGCAATATAGAACTGTGCAATGATTTACCGTACTAACAGCACAGGTATTAGCTAAAAACCCAGACACGCGTGGTTCGTCGATTTTATGCTTGTCGCAGCTGCGAGGGGTTCGGCTCGTCAGTGTGTCCCCCAGCTTTCGCTGTGTAGTTTCTGGTATATGAACTCCAGTTTCAACTTGCCTTGTTTACTATCCGAGGCAATTAATGAGCGAACTTGGACTACTTCGACGACATTCTCTTTAGGATGTTTAACAGTTGTTATTAACGTAGGCGGCAAAAATTAAACTAAACTGAGAGACGTGTGAACAAAATCGACCTTTCTTTCCATAGTCGTGTTTCTGATAGTTCGGAATTTAAAGTGGTGCGCGCAAACGTGCAGTGTCTCAGCAGTGAGAGTGGGTTCTCAGTGCGCAACCCAGACTCCGAGGGGTATGCGAAGTACTTACTTGAAACTTCAGACCTCTTATACATCCCTCCTCGTGAACGCCTCCTCTATTTGATGTCCCACTTGGAAATCACATTTTCCCTACTATTTAGTATGTACTTTACGATGACATTTTGGCTACTCCAACGACATTCTCTTTAGGATGTTTAACACGTGGTTTTAATGTAGGCGGCAAAAATTAAATTAAACTGAGAGACGTGTGAACAAAATCGACCTTTCCATAGTCGTGTTTCTGATAGTTCGGAATTTAAAGTGGTGCGCGCAAACGTGCAGTGTCTCAGCAGTGACAGAGTGTCCTCTGTGCGCAACCCAGACTCCGAGTGGCGGGATGGTAGTTGGTAGCCTAGCCAGTTAGCGATCCTTTCCTGCACTTCCAGTTTAAGGCACTACGATTTCAGTAGCTGTGATTACGTTCTCAATATGTCTGGGAGTGCACGCGCAAAAGCCCTGTCAAGGTGACTTTCTTGTTCATTTTAACCGCCCCCGAGAACGAGGCACTGCAAAAATGCCTATATAGATTCATCGTGTTGCACCCCCCACACGTAAAGCTTTAGTAAAGAGCGAAAGATTTATCCTAGGCGGATTATGATTCATCATGCTTCTCATTATCATCTTAGGCGGATTGGCGCGGGTCTCCGTTTTGTCGGTTTGCCTGCGTCCTTGGGACTTTTTACTCCAGACCTCCTGCAGAGTCCGGCGTGACCGTATACGAAAAGGACAGCCGTCGCGCAGATAGGGCGTCTACCGATTCTCCACCCACGTATAGCACATAACTACTGTCATAGTTTTAATTCTAAGTGTGGACACAATGGCAATAAACTATTATTTGCGGATTTTCTCTTCCGCCCAAACATATTCTTGGCATTAAAGTCTTACCCCGCTTGCGTTATGCCGTCCTGCGTGCCGCTGCCTGATTCTCGTGTTCTCATGTCCATTCTGTCGGTTTGAGTACTACCGCACATACTGCGGAATAACCTTAAGACAAACTGCCTTCTTCCAATTGGCTGTTCACCTTCAGTTGCTATTCTTTCCAATCTGGGGTAAGGTTGCATTTATTCCGCATACGTTCTAGTTAACCTTGCTCATTTCCATACCGTTCTTGCATTTTTAACCTTATTTAAATTAGGTTTTCCCTTTAGCAGGAGCGTCAATCCCGGGCATACACTTCCAGCGCCATTTACGCCTCCACTCATTTGCCCCACCCGTATAGCCCCTATTACCACCGGTTCAGTAAGACAGGTAGCTGGGAGTTTTCGGTGCCGGGAGGGCTACCAACTACAATCTAACCCTCCGAGTTGTACGGAAAGACACAAATCACCAGAATGAGGGGGTTTATTGTGAACGGAACCCTGAGCTGTCCTCCTAGGTGGTTGCGTCGAAAAGTTAGGGAGACAGTGGTGACCGCTGCACTTTGCTATAACCAAGCCGAACCTCACACAGATCCCCTGTTATTGAAATAACATGGCTAGCACCGTGCCCAAGGCGTGGGCAATGTGCCGGGCACACCAGTAGCGTCAGACCAAGTTAGATTGGAGTGATTAGGTTGGGAAGCCAGCCGTGTAATATGCATCCACACTCATCAGGCAATCCCAAATACCCGCTTGCCCACACAGGTACACAGCACGAATCTAGCCTTATTTCAGAATCTTTGCCGCATGCCTTACGCCCAGGACGCTTGCAGATGTTTGCAGTCGACATGCCCCGAGACCTTGACCCTCTGGTTTGACGACCAGTCCAAAGGCCAACGGATGTCCAAATCGCACTCCGAATCTCCCACTCTGGTTTTTGCCGTATAACTCGTGGAGAGGCCGAAAACTCCAGAAATGCGCATTACAGCCACATTTGCCATCGATCTCAGGTCTTCCTGAGACTCCCTCATAGTTCATGCCTGCTTTGAACCGTTTTTGTCTTCTTAAAAATAAACAACTACCCCTGATAGAAGACCGTAGTGAAGGGAAGTCGGTTTCTGACTTTTGTCCGTTAGATGTTCAGCCAAAATTGGTCGCCGCGCAGTCCGTGATGCCGCCGACAGCCATCATTCAACGTCATGGCTAGGTGGCCCACCGCACCGAAGCCATTCACCTTTTCTGTGAACATAGACAGGCGCTTCTACCGCAACATGCGCATTACCGCGCATCAGACAACCCTTGGCGAAAGCGATGTTGGCTACTAGGTGCACCACCCTCGAATATGTGCTGGCCGATCTCAGGAAATGTTGACCAAAATTTCAAAATGCATTTCCGATTAGGAAGGATTACTCAAGTGGGGTTGTTATACTGATTATCATGCAGCATAACCCTATAGCATTTCGGATTTGGCATTATGTCGGCTATTGAATGCTTTTCTTTTTGACCTCCCAGAGAAAGCACACTTGGAAAAAAATGAATACTTAACTAGCATGCATTTTTCCCATTGATTTTCGATAGTCATATGGAATCAAATATATTATACAGAAAACATTCATAAAAATATCCATTCTTTTTCTTATTTGATACAAACTCCCATTTTCTTCATAGTTTATGCCCGAAGAAAGTGGATATTTAGGTTTTAAAAAAAGTTTTACAATTCCCGAATAATTCTCAGCGTTTAGCGATTTCAGTTTACAAGGTGCAGGCCTTCGCGTAAAGAAAATCATATATTCCTCTATGCCTTTCATAAGATATTACATACATTTCACGAAATCTTACCTTGGGTGCGGACTCTGTCGTACATTTCATGTGGAGCATAGGTAAACGGCCTTGTGTGTTCTTGCATGCATGAACATCGCATGGTCTCAAAAATCTCATAATAAGAAACTTTTGTAAAACCTAAGTATACACTTTCTTCGGGCATAAAATATGGAGAAAATGGAAGTTCCTACCAAATAAGCAAAAGGAAGCATATTTATATGAATGTTTTCGGTAAAATATATTTGATTTTATAAGACCACCGAAAATCATTGGGAAAAGTACAGGATAATTAAGTAGTTATTTTTTACCAAATGTGTTTTCTCTGGTAGGTCAGAAAGAAATGCATTCAATAGCCGAGTCCGAAATGTTACAGGGTTATGCTGCATGCTAATAAGTATAACAACCCCACTTAAGTAACCCTTCCTAATCGGAAACGAGTTTTGGAATTTCGGTCAACATTTCATTAGATCGGTCACGGAATGTACACCACTTGAACACAAAGATACGTGAGCCTGCTCCCGCCCAATCCATGATTCCCTTATCTCCCTCTTTCTCTCGGGCCTGCTTCAAAACCGCCAACAAATGTCTTATCCTCGCCAGCCATCACTGTCGCCGGAGACAGTGACTCAGTGTGTTCTGTGGACATTAAAGACTTTCATTCTGCTGTCTTTGGCCATATCCTGATATTTGCGGCTTGGTTTGGTAACTGCGTCACCGTGAGTACACTACGATGTCATGCGTTAACTCGTGAAATTTTGGCCGAAATCCTGAAATGCATTGTCAGCTCGAAGAGATTACGTAGGTAGGATTGTAATATTAATATTCGCGCAGCATGAACTCATTGTAATTCAGTTGCTTCAGAATGCTAACTTTTGAACGAACTTCTTCCTCCATGAGAATGACTACTTTTGTAGCATGGATTTGTGTAAATGATTTGCCTTGCCCTTATAAATTCGAATATGCCTCTTGAAAAACGTGTACAAAAAATTGTCATTCTTTAGCACATTTGGCAGAAAAGTATGTGTTTGTCGACATTTTACCTAAAAAGTAGTCGAAATTTGGTTTAAAAAGTTCCATAATGCCCAAATAATTTTAAACCTGACCTGCCGTTACATTAGCATTGAGGGTTTCCATACTACAAGCCGTATATTTTCCACGCAGAGAAAATTATAGATTTTCTACGGTATTAAGACTGGACCTCATTGAGTTCATAAAATGTGGTAGAGAATTTAAGCTATATTGTAAAATTTGCAAGCAAAATTGGTAGATGCAGAGAAATGAAGTTTTATGAACGGGCATTTAACGGTCATAAAAATCTCATAATTGGGAGCTTACGAAAACCAAATTATACCCTACCTTGGAGTAGAAAATTTTAGGAAATCACAATTTCATGCCAAATCAAAATCTGATGAAAAATATTTGAATTTATGAGGATATTGAAAATCAATGAGAATAATAATTCAGTTGTCCCGGGCGTCAACTTTCGGACAAACGTCTTTGCGACTGCATGTAAAAACTATACTCCGAAAAAAATGCCTACTTATGTAGCATGCATTGTTTTCATTGATTTTCGATTCCCTTCAATATTTAATCATATTTCATAGAAAGCATGCATATAAATATTCATTATTTTGCTCAACCGGTAGATAATTACGTCTTCTTTCAATATTACACTCGACGAAAGGGCATAATTCGGTTTAGAAAAAGTTTCTATTTGCGAGATTTTTTAATACCGTGAAATGGCCGTTCATAAAACCTCATGGCTGTGCACTTACCAATGTGACTTTTAAAGTTATCATGGTGGCTCAAATCCATTGCTTACTTTTATGAACCCAATATCGTCTCCTATTAGTACCGCAGATAAATGTATGGTTTTCCATATGCGGAAAATATAGAGCCTGTCGTTTGGGAACCCTGAATGCATGTGTAACAGCAGATCGGGTTCAAAATTATTCGGCAATTCGAAACGTTTTATAAAATCAAATTAAACCCTTCCTTCGGGTGTACTATTGAAAAAGATGTAATTTTCAAATGAAGGTGAACAAGAATGAATATGTTTATGCATGTTTTCCATGAAATATAACAAAATATTTAAGGGCATTTAAAACCGGCGAAAGAAACGCATGCTACATAAGTAGGCATTTTTTACGGAGTATGGTTTTTAGATGGAGCCGGAAAGAAGCATGTTTGAAACCCGGTCTCCAAAGGGTAACTGAATTATTATGGAATTATGCTGTAAGAGGATTAGTTTTACAACCCTACTTAATTAATCTTTTCGAAACGAAAATGCATTTCGGAATTTCTGTTGAGATTTAATGAGTTAGCTCACCTACTTCAGGTAATCTTTTCGGGTCGAAACCACATTTTAGAAGTTTTGTTATCATTTCGCACGTTAGCACGTCTGCTGCACGCCCCACAGAGTTTCCGTCTGTTTGTAAAATCTGCCATAGATTTGTACTGCACGCGTTACACTGTGCCAATCTCCACTTCTACCTATACGCAAAACATTGACTTGCGTCAATGTGACGTAAAAAGAGACATAGAGTAATAAGGTCAGTGTAGCTTGTACGCCACTCCTCCGTGTTCGACGCGTCTTTGGCTCATCATATCGCGCCTGTGGGCGTGGCTTGGAAATATGCCAAATGACGGAGGCGTTTTTATTTCCTGCTAGAAGATCTTCTAGTCTTGGATCAGCTGATTGCTGAATTCGATGTGGTGAGCAGTCAGCATTTACCATATCAGTTCCCGTCTGATTGGCAAACTAGCAGCACCCTTTCGAGAGATGTGGTGTCAGAGACAATTTTGCTGAGTGTTTCAGCGCAAAGGGGACAGACAAATCTTGCAAAAAATGACAGACCGTCAACTCTCCTGCCTGTTTTCCTTTCCTAAACAACTAGGCTTTCATTTTATACTAACCTCCGGCATTATGAATGGCCTAGATTGTTCTTTTTGCCCCCGGAAATCCTTCACTCAACCTAACACGCCCAATTTGCGCGATCATGCTTAAAGCTACGCGCAACCAAAGCAGGAATCCACAGACGTCAGTAACAGAGTGGCTGCAGCGCTGAATGCCCTGTCTACAGATGTTGCACTCGCCTCCTGTGTGGACTCATTTAAGTGTAGACTCGACACGTATTCCACTTATCAGCCACGCATGCGCCCACATAACCTGTCCACTAACTAACACTAGGTGGGCTAACTCATGAAATAGCAACAGAAATTGCGAACTGCGTTTCTTTTTTGAAAAGATTAATAAAGTAGGGTTGTAAAACTAATTAAAGATTCAATTATATTTTATAAAAAAAACATGCATAAAAATATTCATTCTCTTTGTCATTCGGTAGAAATTACGTCTCCTTTCCACTTTACACTCGGAGGAAAAGTATAATTCCGTTTTATAAAACTGTTCCAATCACGAATATTTTTGAACTCGGCATGCCGTTACACTTGCATTCAGGATTCCCAAACTACAAGCCGTATAATTTTCGTGTACGGAAAACCATATATTTCTCTATGGTGCTAAGGGGAGATCATATTGGGTTGATAAAATTAAACAGTGGGTTTGAGCCACACCGTCAACTTATCAAGCCACATGGGTAAATGCAGATACATGAGGTTTTATGAAGGATCATTTTGCGGTTTTAGAAAATCTCACAATAAGAAACATGTTTAAAACCGAATTATTCACTTCCTTCGGGTGTGCAATTGAAGGATGGCGTAATTTTCTGCTGAGTGAGCAAATAAATGAATATTTTTATGTTGCTTTTACAGGAAATGTAATTGAATCTTTAAGGGCATTGCAAATCAATTGAAAAAATGTATGCTACATAAGTAGTTTTTTTTCATACAGCCGGAAATACGTTCGTTCGAAAGCCGCTGTCTTAGGATAACTGAACATTTATAGAATCATACTGTACGACGATTCCTTTTACAACCCTACTTAATTAATCTTTTTGAGAGGAAAACGCATTTCGGAATTTCAGTTGAGATTGCATGAGTTGGCTCACTTACTGTAGTGTGTATATACTACAGAAAATGAGTCAGTAGTCATCCATGTTTGTCCTTCTTGACTAGCAGCCAGTTGTCTACCTTCGTGTGGAATTTTGTAAAAGATCTCTCCCAGTTTTTCTATAATCGGTGCCTCTTTTGGACAATCTGCTACCAATAGGTAGTTTAAAAGCGTTAGCCTATCTTTCTCTTAATAAAACTGAACAGAACAGATGACCGATTACCTTGTGGTCTCGTGTGTGGCTGCCGTCGGAGCCCCATCTTGAAGATGACCAGACGGTAATCGGTACAACTGCAGGCGCCCAAGATCACCTTTGTCACCAGCAGGTCCCGCCCATCTCGCGGTCCAGCATCGACCAGCGCCGCGATTATGGATTTATTCAGGCTGCCCATTCCCACGCCCGCCAGGCGTAGGCGATGATCGGCGCACACTCAAAGGAGAGGTAAGTCTTTTTCATTGCAGCCAAAGATTTCAGAGGGATCCAGCTCTACCCTTCATATAGCGTAGTCTGTCCCGGTGCGAGCACTGATGTTACCAATGACAAACAGTTTGCCTGCCTTTGGTGCAGTCACAGAATTTCTTCTCTACCGCGTCAGAACTGATCATTTCGGGGCGTAGACGATGACGATGGGGGGGGGCGAATTCGGCTCTCCGAAGAGACCGGTCTATGCTCATGAGGTGGGCGTTAATGCCCTGCAGTAGACTGGCCAGTCGTCCCACGACGTCGTTCAGGGTGGCATAGGCAAAGCCAGTGTCACGTCGCTTTGCATTTGGGCGGCCGCTCCAGAAGTACGCGACAGTTGAAGTGCCCTGTAATCGCCTATGTTTGTTTAAAAGTGTTAATCCCTAGCTAAACTGCGGCAAGTTTGGCCTTTTGAGGAATTTGTGAACTTCAGCGCCGTCGTGTGCGTGTACGAATAAGGGACTGTTCCTTAAATTATTAATTCATGTGTGCTACTGAATTTGATTAAGTAGAGAGGTAGACGTAATTTGTTTTCACAATGAGGTAGAGAACGGATGACAGTCACGGGGCAGCTGAACCAGGATATCCGGTCTCCATCACTCTGAGTAGAGGGGAGGTTGAGAATTAAAGTTAATGATCTGGTCACGTAAATCTATACTTAACTTATTATTGAAATGTCTTGACGATTTTAGTAGAAAATTTTCGATACTCGCATAGAGCGATGACCACCTGGCGCACAATGGGACGGGCGCCGCATCGGTTACTTGCAAATTAGTTCCTGATTAATGAGATCGACATGGGCAGAAACTGCTGCACTGTCTCCGTCCACACCAGGTGGCGCGGGCGCAGTGACTGAGCAAGCTGAGAAGTTTGGCTGCTCTTGTCGCACATTACCTGGTCCGAGCACCAGACAGAATGACACACCGAAAGACACCCCTAATGTCCACAATGCGCCCCACGACTTTGTTGGCGCAGGACGATGGCTTTATAATGGAAGCAGACTTGCGCAGCACTAGAGACACATTCTTCTCCCTCACCCCCTTGGCTGACGTGGCAGAACAGAGTCAGAAGGACCGGACGCGGTACCTGACGCAGCTGCCGACAAACCTAATCAGCCAATCTATGTTTGCCACGCACGACGCGAACTACACACGATAGGCCTGGTTGTCGAAGAAACAAGGGACATCGGGTTAGTGACAGTATCCTTGGGCCCTGCATTGAGAATAAGCTACTGCGGCTTAATACTTCGTCCTGACAGGAACTATTTATTCAAACATATTCCGGTTTTCAACGCCATGACTTCTAGCACATCGTGGTTCCAAAGCGAGTCAGATCCTTTATGATGGGGAACACGCCGAAACGTCGCGGGGACGGAGCTACTATAGTCATTCTCTCTCTCTCTTCACTTCCTCGCATACTAGTCTTTTGTCCCAATCGGTGAGGCATGTTTTGTTGGGATCGGCGCATGAGCAGACACTGCGCAGCTCGCTCGAAGGATGCATATTTTAATACAGCCTCAGCGTTGGTCCAACACAGCTCTCGCTTGGCCCATTTTACGGGAGGTCAAAGTGCCTACCACCTATGTGAGGTATAAGTGCTCCCTCATGCAAAGATCCACCCACCGTATCTATGGTAGCATAATAGATGGCATGTTTGTCATAAGAAAAACGGCGCGGAGGGTTGCCAGGAGATGTCGTGTATACGCTTTTGTGGAGGAAACTCACATGTCACCAGGGGGTGTGCGCTACGGTAGGACCAGGTATGGCGATGGAGTTTGGACTGCGGCTCTTTATCGAAAGCCTTCATGATGGCCCACACGGTCGCAGAATTTTATGCGATGACCAAATCTCCTTGAGCAGTGTGGGCTGGTGAAACCGGCGCAGCAGGAGTATATTTGGACTCCTAGTGCTTGTTCGACCGATTCAGGGTAACTGACTGGCAGGGCACTGACCAGGACAATGAGGGATTTAAATATTTACTGATAGTAGGAACGGAATAAACACGTGTCCGTTGATTGGGTTATATTGGCAGTGAGGCTGAGGATGTGGCGTTGTCGACGGTTGGGATGCGTCTGGTGATGAAGAGAGTAGTCAATGGAAGCGAAGAGACGAGTCCCAGGAAGCAGTCTTGAAGAAGAGGACGATCGTGTCTTCTTCTTCAAGAACAGAATAGTACTGGGGCTGGAAATACTTTTGAACGGAGGATGTGGTTGGGTTGTGGTGACGCTATGATTAGTCTACCTGGTGGCTAACCTTTTTTAACATCTTCTTCTACACCTCCTTACCGCTGCTCCACTCGTCGTCAGACTGGTAGGGTGAGTCCGCTCACTCTGGCAGTCTCGTATGTTCGTTCCCTTTTAAACAATCCAAGGAGCAATCGCCCGGAATGGAGGACAGCGCTAGTGGCCCGGGAACTGGCGCGCTACAAGGTGGACATCGCCGCACTCTGCGTGACCCGATTCTCCGAACAAGGCCAACGGGCGGAAGTGGGTGCCGGCTACACCCTCTTCTGGAGTGGTCGATCCAAGGCAGAGCGATGAGATGCGGGTGTCGCCTTCGCCATCCGGAACGACGTCGTGGGGCGATTACCCAGTCTGCCGCGGGACATCAACGATCGCCTGATGAGCCCCTAACTGCCTCTCTGGCGGCGTGGGGGAAAATTCGCCACCATCATCAGCGCCTACGCTCCGTCGATGAGCAGCCCCTACGCCGCCGCAAGGGACAAATTTTATGAGGACCTGCACGCTCTCTTGGCGACTGTGTCGAGGGCGGACATGTTGATTGTCCTTGGTGGCTTTAACGCCCGCGTCGGCACAGACCATGCTGCCTGGAGAAGAGTGCTTGGTCCCAATGGTTTTCGAGGCCCAAACAACAATGGTCTGTTGCTCCTCTGCACCTGCGCAGAACACCGCCTCATCCTGACGAACACGTTCTTCTGTCTGCTGGAGCGAGAGAAGGCCACCTGGAGGCATCCTCGGTCGCGTCAGTGGCACCTGCTGGACTATATCCTCGTCCGGAGGCGAGATCAGTGAGACGTGCTGGTGAAAAAGGCGATCGTGGGAGCTGACGGGTGGACCGACCATCGCCTCGTCATCTCGAAGATGCGTATTCGCCTACAGCCTCGCAGGAGACCACAAGGTAAGCGACCCCCAGGTATGCTTAATGGTGCCTTGTTGTATTTGTCGCTCACCATCTGCATTTCAGCAATGAGCTAGCTCAACGGCTAGACAACATTCCAATCGCTGCCGACGCCGCCGCTGCCGAGAACGCCTCCGTGGAGAACCGATGTTGTCAACTGCGAGACACGGTCCAGTCGATGGCGGTAGCCGTCCTCGGTCGCGCACGCGTCCAGGACCAGGACTGCTTCGACGACAACGACGCCGTCATCAGTAATCTGCTCGCCGAGAAGAACCACCTTCACAAAGCCTACGTAGGCCACACTGCTGATGCAAACAAAGCTGCTTTCTACCGCAGTCGCCGCCAAATTCAGCAGCGACTGCGCAAGCTGCAGGATGCCTGGACTGCTCGCAAAGCTGAGGAGATCCAAGGATACGCGGACCGCAAGGAATGGAAGAACTTCTCCGTGATCAAAGCTGTCTACGGACCGCCGACGAAGGGCACTGCTTCTCTCCTCAGCGCCGACGGTGGTACTCTCCTGACTGAGAAGACGCGAATTCTACACCGATGGGCTGAGCATTTCCGCGGCGTCCTCAATCGCCCCTCCGCCATCCGCGACGCTGCCATCGACCGTTTGCCGCAAGTGGAGACCAACGTGGACCTCGACCTCCCGCCATCTCTCCATAAAATCATCAGGGCCGCGCAGCATCTCTCCAGCGGAAAAGCACCCGGATCGGACGTAGTCCCTGCTGAGTTCTACGAACACGGAGGTTCCCAACTGATGGATCACCTGACTGCGCTCTTCCAGGAGATGTGGCGTCAAGGTGAAGTGCCGCAAGATTTCAAAGACGCAACCATTGTGCATCTCTACAAGCGAAGAAGGAGCCGCCAAGTCTGCGACAATCACCGCGGCATCTCCTTGCTGAACGTCGCCGGTAAGATCTTCGTTCCCATCCTCCTCAATCGTCTTAATAATCATCTGGAACAAGGCCTTCTACCGGAAAATCAATGCAGCTTCCGTCGTTATCGCGGGACAACGGATATGATCTTTGCCGCCTGTCAACTGCAGGAGAAGTGTCAGGAGATGCGGACCCACCTGTACTCTATTTTCGTAGACCTGACAAAATCCTTGGACACGGTGAATCGTGAAGGTTGTGAAAAATCATGCAGAAATTCGGCTGTCCGGAGCGATTCACTCAGATGGTGCGTCAGCTGCACGACGGTATGATGGCGCGAGTCACGGACAACGGACCTGTCTCAGAGGCATTCGCAGTGACCAACAGAGTGAAGCAGGGATGCGTGCTGGCACCTACTTTCTTCAGTCTTATGTTCTCTGCCATGCTGATGAACGCCTACCGCGACGAACGCCCGGGGATCTGCATCGCCTATAGGACGGACGGTCACCTTCTTTATTAACTACGGGTGCACTTTCAATAGCGCGTATCCACAACCACCGTTCACGAACTCCTCTTCGCCGACGACTGCGCCCTGAACACCACCTCGGAAGAAGAGATGCAACGGAGCATGGACCTGTTGTCCGCCGCCTGCGAGAACTTCGGTCTGGTCATCAACACGCAGAATATGGTGGTCATGCATCAACCATCAACCAACACAGCCACTCCTCCCAACACGCCACAAATTAGCGTGAACGGAACCCAACAGCAAGTGGTGGATAACCTCCCGTTCCTGGGCAGCAACCTCCCCGTAACACCAAAATCGATGACGAAGTCGCTGACAGGATCTCGAAAGCCAGTCAAGCCTTCGGTCGTCTCCAAAGCACAGTTTGGAATCGTCATGGTCTGCCACTGAGCAAGAAGCTGAACATGTACAAGCCCGTCATCCTGCCGACGCTGCTGTACGGAGCGGAGGCGTGGACAGGGTACACAAAGCCGGCACGCCGACTGATCCACTTTCATCTCAGTTGTCTCCGTCGCACCCTGAGACTGAACTGGCAGGACCGCATCCCCTACACTGATGTGCTGGAACGGACGGGAATCCTCAGCATCTACATCATGCTGCGACAAATGCAGCTGCGTTAGAGCGGCCACCTGGTGCGCATGAACGACTAGTCACTACCCAAACGACTCTTCTACGGAGTCGTCGCGACGGGTTCTCGCCTCCAAGGAGGCCAAATTCGTCGATACAAGGATATTCTGAAGGCCTCCGTGAAGCCTCTGCAAATCAACTCGACCAACTGAGAAGCACTCGCCCGCGATCTACCGGCCTAGAAGACGACAGTGAAGACAGGCGCCGCGATCTACGAGGCCAACCGCATCGCCGCCGCCAAAGTGAAACGCGAAGCACGCAAATCACAGCTACGCCCAACAAGCAACGCCGAGGCACAAACGCTTCCAACGTGTCCTCAGTGTCAACGGAAATTCCAGGCACGAATCGGATTTATTGGACACCTTTGGATCAACTGCATCTCTCGGACCGCACCCACTGTCATCCCTCCGCCCGCCTCCTCCCCGTCAACTCCGCCGCCAACTAACTCTGACTCTTCGTTTGAACCATCACTCCCACTGCCTCCGACTCCAGGGGTGAGGGCCAGGACTACACCTGCTCTCACTGCGACCGCACCTTCACCTCACACATCGGCCTGGTCGGTCACTTGCGAATCCATCGCACAGGCACTGGCGAACCAGCGCCTGGAGCACCAACCTACACCCACCGCACTCGCCTCCACTGCCCTCGCACCTTCACGCATCGCATGGGTATATTCGACCGCATGCGCATCCACGAGAGCGGAATTGACCGCAGCCCCGACTCATCCATCATGCCAAACCCCACTCTCACTTCATCACTCTGCGCGCCCACCGCCCTTCCCGAAACGGACACCGACACCACCGACTTCACCTGTCCACACTGTCCACGCACATTCACCTGCTGCATCGGCCTGGTCGGTCACTTGCAAATCTATCGCACAGTGGCTGGCGAACCATTGCCTGGAGCACCAACCTATACCCACCAAGCTCGCCTCCACTGCCCACACTGCCCTCGCACTTTCACGCATCGCATAGGCCTGCTCGGCCACATGCGCATCTACGACGAATTGCGGTAGAAAACTGTCGGCTACACCACACCATAACACCATCCCTCCCTGCCTCCACCGCCACCACCACCAACACCCCACCACACATCAACACTCACCCACCGCAAGCACCCAGCTGCCACCTCCCACGCAAGTGGGAAGTGTGCATCTCGACTCGTTCCCCATGCGGCTTTGGCTGCACGGGTGACTTGAGTCTGGGACTATCCCGACACGTCAAGCGTCGTGGATAGGAAGGCTGCTGATTGAGGCCCCCACTCGGTCCACGCAGTTCGTCGCGTTGTGTGTGTGTGTGTGTTGTGTAGAGTGGCGAACTGGTGGACTGGGAGACGGACTGAAACTGCCCCTTTCACGCAAGTGAGAGAGACACCGTTTAAACCCCGTTGTGTGAAATCCTGGTGTATGTGTTTTAGGGGCCAGGTCGTGCAAGTGGCGCACGCAGACATGGTCAGTCGACCATGCCAGCCACCGCGCCCACTCCCCACTCCAGTCTGCTGACCGGCTCGGGCAGTGGCTCGGGTGTGGGAATGGGAAGGGAGAGTGAGTTCGCCGTCTCAGCGCACTTCCTCCTCATTATAAACAATCTGACGCGCTTGAAGCTATCACGGTGCGCTAAAAGCCGTGGCTTGGAAGGTTGCCAACTGACAGGATAAATTGGACATCCCCCTGGATTGGAGGTCTGGGAGTCAGGCTGCAGTGGCTCTTTCTTAATGTGGCTTTTATGGCACTCCCACTGCCTGGGATCCGAGCCAGATGTTGACGGCCTAGGTGCGGCTTCGGCCGTGCCAGCCTCCAAATCTCTGTTGTGTTGGTTCATATCCTGGTCATTTGTGTGTGGACCAGGGGGTGTTGTGGAACGCCGAGGTGAGGATCGGTCCGAGCCATCCACCTGCGGCCTCCCTCGTCTCCGGTCTTCTTGACTCTGTTTGGACACCGGACTCAGGTGGGGGAGGAGGAGAGAGTGTAGGTAGATGCAGCGCAAGTCTACTGGCACTAGAAACCCCTGCGCAACTCACCGTCCCTGCTCCCACCGCTGCTGCTGCTGCTGCTGTTGGGCACACGGTGGACATCGTTGAAATCGACGGTCGAACTGTCGTGTGTGTGTGTGTGTGTGTGTGTGTGTGTGTATGGATTGGCAGATTGGTGGGCTGAAAGCCAGGCTGAAGCAGCTGCCCTCAACGTGACCTACGGTACTCTCACGCATGTGGGATGTACGTCGTTCAACCCCGGTTTTGTGAAATCCTGGTGCTTGTGTTAGGGGGATCGAGTCGTGTATGTGGCGTGCGCAGACAAGATCACTACATTATATCAGCCATCGCACCCATTCCCCGCTCCAGTCAACTGACCGGTTCGGACAGTGGTTGGAGTGTGGGAATGGGAAGGGCCAGTGAGGTCCACAACTCAGCGCATCTGCCTTTATATAAACAACCTGATGAGCTTGGAGGTATCGTAATGCGCTAAAAGATGTAGCTTGGAATGTTGCCAACTGGCATGATAACTTGAACCTCGCAGTCGGTCCAGTGTGTGTGCTGGTATGGAGTGGCCGGCCGGTGGTCCGAGAGTCAGGCTGCAATGGCTCCTTCTTAATGTGGCCATTATGGCACTCCCACTGTGCGCATGCGAGACGGGTATGACGGCACGCCTCAGTACGGCTTCCGTCGTGCCAGCTCCCGTTCTCGTTGTTGTTGTTCAAAAACCTGGTTATTTTTTGTGTGGACTAGGGCGTGTGGAGAGGAGTGCCAAGATGCGGGCTCCACCGTGCAAATCACCAGCGTCCTCCCCTATCTCTGGTCTTCTTGACTCTGTTTTAACATCGGGTCCAGGTGGGAGGAGGAGGAGGAGGAGGAGGAGGAGGAGGAGAAGGAGGAGGAGGGAGTGCACTGGATGCTGCGTAAGTCCACATTCACTTTAAACTAAATCGCGCGCAAGTCACCGTCTCTGCTCTCACCCTGCTGTAGAGCATACGGTGGACATCGTCGGATGCGACGGTCGAACTATTCTACCTGATGGGTAGTGCCTCTCAGTCGATACCAGGCTGACTACCTAGCCTTTGAAGAGTGATGATCATGGTTACGATTCGCCTTTCTGAGACTTAAGGATTGTGTGCGCGGCTCTCGCAACCTGGTGCGCACTGGCTGTACTCTGACACCTGATTCCCTGCCTGCAGATGCGGTTGCGTTCCCTCTTGGTATACAGGTCGTGTGAATGGCTGCCCAGTAATCCTCCGACGCATTGTTTTTGGTTAAAATCCTGTTTAAGTGTTTGTTGTGGACCAGGGGGTATGATGGCACGCCTAGGTGTGGGTTCGGCCGTGCCAGTCACCTACGCCCTCTCCCACCTCCGGTCTTTTTGAGTCTGTCTTGCCATCGAGCTCAGATAGAGGAGAAGAAGAAGAAGAAGAAGAAGAAGAATGTGCGATAGATGCTGCGCAAGTCTGCATTCGCTAAAAATTAATTCACGTTCAAGTCACCCTCCCTACTTCAGCCTGCTATGGGACACACTGTGCACATCGTTGGACACGACGGTCGGACTGTCCGGTCCTGTGTGGATATATACACCTATCTGTTGGTGTGTTCGCACACGCCCTTGAGACCTAACATGATGGCCTTCATGTTTCCTGGAAATGGATGAGAGTATCCCCTTCTGTCCCAGTGATGATCATCGTTGCAATGAAAATGTGAAGGTGAAATAAGATTTTTGTCGCACACATTTTCCTTATTTTAATTTAACCCGCATATAAACCGTTTTCAACGAAATCACAAGCCGAAGTCCTCGAAAATCGCACCATCTGCGTAGTCGATGGAAGCAAGAACATACAAATTTCACATTATTACCAGCTGGTGAGTAACGGGAGTGACTTGCCTTCCAGACATAAGCCCTGTCGCAATTAGAGCAGACATGTTTGTAGATTTGGGAGGCTCACGCGGCGCAATGAATAAGGGACTGCAAGGTAAAAATTAGCGTATCCTAACGTCACAGCTGCAGTCATGTAATGAAAAGGCCACCAAGTTCGTGACGAGCTATAATTATCCAATAGTTCAAACACGATGCTGCGGCACACAGCACACACACATACCTCTGATATTGTGCATTCTGTTATCTCCGACATGATGGATCTTCAGTTATTGCAGAGTGCCGGCGAACGCGCAACCAGACTATTATCAGGACGGCTGGCAACGTCTTATTTTCTCATATGAGACAAAGAGCTCTGAGTTGGCAATACTGACTCAGGTTTCGAACGACGACCGCGGGAAATAAAGAAGAATTGATGACCGGTAGGGTTTTTGTCGAGGCATTCATCTGTTCTCCGTTCTTATTGATGGCTCGCAAATATGTGATCATTTTATGTAACGGTCTGCGGACACTTAATTTAATGTTATTCAGTATCCTGGGTAAAGGAGACTGAAGATGCATCTGTTTTCTTTACAGATTGTAAATAATTGTATATATTCGGTCATAGGCCATATGAGTTTGCTTTCGTTTTAACCATGAAGTACCATACGAGTGTGATTAACTGTGAGAATATGTGAAGCTTTATCATACGACTACTTTTAGTCTAAAACTGACCGTTTGTAAATACTATCTCCAGAGTGTACTTGATTCTTTCTGTATGGCGGAGCCGTTTATTGACGCAAAGAGGCTTCAAAAATGGATCACAAAAGGGCAAGAGACTTTGTTAATGAGAGTTTTTTCAGTGTCCGGTTTACAAACTCTGAGGTGGACGAATTCGTTGTTTTGAAATGTAGAGCACTTGGCAAGCGCTTTTTTCACTCACCCAGACATGCCATATAACGACGACGTAAACCCTCTACGAAAATCAGCAGAATTTATAAAATTCGATCGAAATTATAGCAGCTTTTAAAGTGGATTGCACATCTTTGCGTGCCGGAATTACTTTGAGGAGGGTAGAGAACGAAGCGGCTTGCTTTCTGGGTGTTCTAGTTCATTTAGAGGCACCCAAATAGCATAAACTTTGAACTGTATACTTTATTGGGGTGCGATGAGTCCACAGTGTAATCTGAAAGAGAGGACGAAAACACACAATTAAATTTAGCATTTGTGTTGTAGTAGGCATATATGTATGTTATCCAGAGGCTGCGGAAAACACCATTAGTTTATTTAAGTTGGAATGAAGTCTCCTACTGTGCTTTTAAAAAATTCGTTTAAATGCATAAGAGCACCGTAAATAGACTTCACACGCTACTTAAGTAGTGACAAGTCCTCTGCGTAATAATGAAAAGAGATACTGAGGTCATTATGCCTCATGCCAGTCGGTAATGCCACCGGTGGATCCTCGGTCAACGGGATCCATCTTCTGAGACACGACGGGGATCACAGATAATAACTGAAGACCCCCAATCCCACGTTATAGCGTTTTGCTATAAATACAGGCGGGTAATAGACAACATAACGAGGCGCTGTCGCATACTATTGATAGGTAAAAAACGGCAAGCGGAATTCATCTGCCTCCGGCAGTATCTGTCAAACCCAGGATATCGTCGATCGGGTTTTTTAAACCCAAACTTAGACAAAAGATACTGCGCAATTTTGGCTAAGATACAGGTTGTCGCGACGCAAATACATGAAATAACTCCTATACAGAGGCCTGGCGATAACTCATGAAATGTCAGCCGATATTTCGAAATCAGTTCCCGTTTTGGAAAGATTAATTAGGTAGAGTTGTAAAACTAATCATCCAGCAGCATAATCCTATAATAATCCAGTTACCGCAGGCGACAGGCCTTGAAATTAACTTCATTTCGACTTCATGCAAGAACTATACCCTTTGAAAAAGTGACCATATAAGTAGCATGCAATTTTCTCATTGATTTTGGACGCTCTTAAAAATTCAGTTATATTTCTTAGAAGAGAAGCATTCATTTTTTGCTCATATGATGGAAACTGGTGTCTTTTTCCGATTTTATACTCAAAGAAAGGGTATAATTCGGTTGCAAAAAAGTTTCGAATTGTGAGATTTTTTAATACTGTGAAATGGCCCTTCATAAAACGTCATGTCTCTGCAATGTGGCTCAAATACACTGCCTAATTTTATGAACCCTATATGGTCCCCCTTTTGTCCGTAGAGAAATGTGTAATTTTTCGTACGCGGAAATTATACGGTTTTTAGTTTGGGTACCCTAAATACAAGTGTAACGGCAGGTCGGGTTCAAAATTATTCGGGAATCGGAAAAGTTTCTGAAAAGCGAATTATACATTTCCGTAGAGTATAAAATTGGAAGAAGACGTGAGTAGCCCTCGAATGAGCAAACGAATGAATATTCTTATTCATATTTTGCATGAGATATAATTGAATTTTTAAGGGCATCGAAAATCAAATCAACAATTACATGCTAATAGAAGCGAAGAGACGAGTCCCAGGAAGCAGTCTTGAAGAAGAAGAAGAAGATGAAGAAGACACGATCGCCAGGGCAAGAGCTTTATTAGCCTGACGTTTCGGATTCTCGCTCGAATCCATCATCAGAGACAAAAGTAGATAAGGGTGGTTCATGCCTGTTAACATGATTGCAGCAGTGGAATCAATCCTTAGTCAAACGGAGTCAACGGAGGAGACGATGACCCTCATCCGACACCAAATGTCGTCTCTCCTAATGGCCCACAGGCCGCGGGAAGTGCTTTCCAAGGTCGAACGTGATGCGCTTAGAGAACTCAAGGCCGACAAAGACTTGGTCATCATGCCAGCGGACAAGGGACGCTCCACAATTGTGCTGGACAGGACAGACAACCTTCAAAAATCCAAGGGTTTACTGGAGGACCGACTGTTCTATGTCCCATGTACAACGAACCCTTTAAAGGCGCTGACACGCGAAATTAATGCTACGTTGTTGGCCTTGGAGAATTCAAGTGCAATAACACCGACCGACAGACGCATGGCGAGACCCCAAGATACGGCTTTGGCCCGATTCTATGGCCTCCCTAAGGTGCACAAAGACGTCGCTCCTCTCCGGCCCATCGTGTTGCTCAAAGGTACTTCAACGTACGGACTGGTTAAGTGGCTGTTCAGGCGTCTCAAGTTCCTGACCGCTGAGTCAGACACCACGGTCTCTTCGTCAGCACAATTCCTGGAGAAACTCAAAGGGGTAACCGTCCATCCAAATGAGGTCGTGGTATCTTTTGATGTTACATCCGTTTTACTTCTATTCCCCAGGACCTGGCGATCGAGACAATCGAGCTGCTTCTACAAAGCAAATACGATGAAACGGAGAATCGTCTTGGACGCGCCAAGTACTTCAGTTCCCGAAGTTCTGTCTCAGGACGTACTTCACGTTCGACGGGACAATCTACGCACGGTTGAAAGGCACACCAATGGGTTCGCCGATTTCGTGATTCATCGCCGAGGCGGTCCTGCAACTGTTAGAGTCGCTGGTCTTCCAACACCGCAAACCGAAGTTCTGGACCCGGTATGTGGATGATACCTCCGTCGTTATCGACCGCGACCAACTGCTGACATAAAAGGAACGTCTGAATGCGGTCTTCCCGGGCATACAATTTACGATGGAGGAGAAAGAGAACAACCAGCTGGCCTTCCTGGATGCCTTTGTATGCCGCAAAGATTGTGGTGAGCTAAAAACCAAAGTGTTCAAGAAAGCTACAAATACGATACAAGTACTGAACTTTAACAGTTACCACCCAATCAGCCACAAACGCAGTTGTGTTAGGACGCTCTATCGGCGTGTCGAAACGCCCTGCAGTGAGCCGGAAGACAAAATTGCTGAACTACAATACCTCCGACGGGTCTTCAAAGCCATTGGTTACCCGCGCAACTTTGTCAACTGGTGCATACGCAAAAGGGACGAAAGGCCTAACCGCACAGACACCAAATTTTGGCGAGCGCTTCCATATATCAAGAACGTTTCGGAAGCTGTTGGCCGCCTTCTCGCACCACTTGGGGTTGGAGTTGCACACAGACCGGAGGCAACCATCAGGCGTCTGGTAATGAAACCGAAAGACCCACTGCCACGGCAAGAAAAGTCTGGAGTCGCTTACCAGATCTGGTGAAGTTGTGGACAAAGCAACTTCGTCGGAGAAACCGGAAGACAACTCCAAACGCGAAAGTTCGAACACGCTGCAGCGGTGCCAAGAAATGACGCTAGCTCTCAAGTTGCGGCCCATTCGACGGGTCCCGGTCACACATTCAAATTTGACGAGGCCGAAATTCTTGCGCGAGGTGACAACGGCCTGAGCCGGGAGCTGCTTGAGTCATGGTTTACTGGCCCCCAGTCTATTAGCAAGTGCAATGATCTTCCCATTCAATACTCCGTGCTGAGACTTCGTCTAGGCGGAGTAATTGGCCGCGCGAGGAGCGCACAGATGAACACTTTTCTCAACACGAGGGTCGGTGCGTCAGATGGTCGAGCAATCATCACACTAACATCCAAGGCACATGATGAAATTGCAGCAATTAACGACGCGAATGTCGGCCATCACGCCAAGTGCAACGATCCCTGATGAAGGGAGGGAGCCGTGAATATTCGTAGGTATGCGGTAGCATGGTTAGTGCATCCTATAAATACTGCCGCCGCATATGCATGAACCACCCTTATCTGCTTTTGCCTCTGATGATGGATTCAAGCAGAGATCCGAAACGTCAGGCTAATAAAGCTCTTGTCCCGGCAATCGTGCCTTTTTCTTCAATTACAGGCTACACGTGTAGTCGTGTTTTATAGAGTAAAGTACTTGCATGAAGTCGGAAAGATGTTCATTCGATAGCCGGCACTCTGAGGTAACTGGATTATTATAGAATTATGCTGCTGGATGATGAATCTTAAAACCGTACTTAATTAATCTTTTGGAAGCAGAAACCAATTTTGAAATTTCGGCCGGCTTTTCATAAGTTAGCCTACCTACTGTAACCTCTAAATTCCACTTGAAATTAAAGATAATGGAATACCAACAAAGACAAAGAAGACCGAAATTGCGATTTCTGGCTTATTAGCCGTCATAAACCATTTACATTTAATCCCGGGTGTAAACCATACTGGGATTCGAATTTCGGATCATTGGTCATTGAATCGAACGTTCTACTAATGAGCCACGGGATCGTTTTTCTGTCGACTGCGATTGGGAAATGGTCATTCCGGTCTCTCTCGTCTTTGTCCGCATTTCATTATCGCATATGTTGCTAGCACCTTCGGAAATGAATTCCGTGTCTTCATGTAACACCGTTGTTTTCTGGAGTGCATAATCGGAAATGAGCTTCTTTGTGGTGGTCCTAGGAAATTTGGTTGCATTTAAGCTATATAGTAAACAATTTTCATAGCTGTTTGTGTTGTAAGGGTGGCGGATAGGATGTTAAAAAGCCCGGTTAAAAGTAAACACCTGTGCTTTACATAGCATCTAGGGATTTTGGCCAGAAACCTAAGAAATATTACTGTTGGCTTAGGACTGGAACGATCTATAGTGCAGTACTTTTCGAAAACGAGAGCAAATATGTACGAAAAACAAAAGAAGATTTCGTACGCAATTTGACAGTTCGACCGTCGATGTCGACGATGTCCACTGTGTACGCAATAACAGGGTGAGAGCAGTGATGGTAAATTGCGCGTGAATTAGTTTATAGTGATGGCGAGCTTGTGCAGCACATATCGCACTCCCCCTTTTACCATCTGAGTCCGGCGTCAAAACATAGTCAAGAAGACAGGAGGCGGAAGAGGATGCAGATGGTTGTCGCGACCGGGTCGTCCCCAGGCGTGCCGTAGCACGCTATTTAATTAGTGATTAGTCCTCAACGTGATGCAAGAAATGGGTACTGGGGACACTGTGCTGCTTCCTGTCGATCGGTTACTCGGTCAGGTGATTCAACAGCACCCAAGTGAAAATGTAGGTTTGCGGACATGGCGAAGATCACGGATGAGAACTGGAGATGCCGTTCTGTCCTCTTGCTCTCCCCGCAGGCGCTGTATATGAGGCAGGTGATGGAGGACATAAAACGGCGTCGTCCCATGCCAGAGATAGGCGCAAAAATGGCAAGGGAAAATTAGCTGTCTGGGATATCATTGATCGAGTTTATCAAAATAATACTTTATTACTAGCATACAATCAAATTTTGGTCTGAATGTAGGACGCCATGGTGCAAAAACCTAACATTATTCCCACACATAAAACTGGCGACCAAACAAACTGGTGTATATTCAGTCATAGTATGGCTTCCTTTCAGTTGACACCTAGATTAACGGTGCATTTCGGACTTTAATATTCCAGTAATTACAAAGACTTCTGAGGCTTCACTAGAAAACTGCGTATGAGCGTCTTCTGGTAAATAAAGTGAAACTCTCCTAGGTCGCTATAAATCGTTAACTATAAGACTAATTTTCGAGTGACCGGTAAGGAAGCTTTGGTGGAATCTTAACTTTTGGAGTATTTCGACGTTTACATAGAATTGGCCCTCATATTTTGGCATTGAGATACAATTGCTTTTAGCCTAATCTTTACAAGACTGCCTGTGAGGACTTTAGACTGAACCTCTAGACGGGGCGAACATGCCCCGCAAATTGCTCAATGAACGCCATTTTGTCACACTTGCAAATCCCCCTCACGTAATCGGCATGCGTTTTCTTCACTGGTCATGACATAAATTCGTCCATAGGCCTGGCGCCTTCCTTTTGTCTGGAATTTGAAGTAGAGACGCATTTTCTCTTCTGATGCCTCAGTAACTGCTTGAGTTTTGGAGGCGTTAACAGGAGGATTCGGTCTTCTGCGACACTGACAGGTTCCAAATACTATTCGCGTGCATTCCAGACGTTCCTAGTCGTCAGAAGCCTTCTTCGCAGGGAGCCCGAAATTCCAAGAGCGGGATTATTCGTCTCTAGTAGTAAATAGAAGTTAGTAAATTTGCCTATTAAAGTATTAAAAGTGGAATGAGCTATCTTGCGGTACTTGCGCCAAATAAGATTAAACTTATAACCGCACTGAACATAGATTCCAGGTTTTGGTTAATTAATGGTTAATCACCAGCGTAATGCAAAGGGAATGTTGAGAAAATACCCCAGCTAGTAGCCAAAATCTTGCCATAATAGTGCCTTATGGTAATTGGCACCTTAACACAAAATAAGTTAGTCCGCCCACTGTGTAAGCAAAATGGCGCCCAAGCGGCTATGTCAACCTCCTCCCGTGAGTTCGCTCCTAAAAATAACTTTAAGAACACAAATAGTGGGCTTAACTTGGAACTTCTAAGGGATGAGTATTCCATCGTCTTTCCTAATAAAAAAATTCCCCAATTTCGGCATCTAAAGGCGGTTGTACATGCATTTGCAGTCAGCGACATATCTCATGAAACGTTAGTCGAAACTATGAAGGACTCTATCGATTTGTAAGGATTGCCTAAGTGGGGTTGTATGTTGACCATCTTGTGGCCTAACCCCGTAATATATCAGACATGTCGGAATGGTTTTGGAATGCAAAATTATTCAGGGGTTAAAGCCTTTGTAAAACACCAGCCACATCATTTTTTCTAGAATATATTTCTAACGCGACATTATTTGCTACCGAATGAGTACAAGGGGTAGTGTTTTTAGAGGTTTTCTGTAAAATACATTTGAATTTACAAGGGCTGTAAAAATAAATAGTGAAAATGCATAGTGCTTAAGTAATCATTTTAACCGACTGTGATTGCCCCTGATGGTCGAAAACAAAGGCCAGCACCCTGGCCTGTCTGAAATATTATAGGACTACGTCGCAAAATAATCAATAGTAAACTTAACTTGTCCCTCCTTATTGAAAACCAATTTCAGAATTTCAGTTGATATTTAACGAGACCGGTTAGTGACTGTATACGACTGGCTGAAACTGATTTCAGAGTATACGAGGGAGCGACCGACTTTCCGAAGTCATTTAATACTTAACCCCCTTGCCCCTACATCAGATGGTAAGTGTGTGGTGAACATGAGTGAGTAAATTAAATTGTCTGGACTTCAATGTGGTATGGGAAACTGCAGGTTGTTTTTATGCTATACAAGTTCGCCTTAACTGACCCAAAACGGTTTTCATGGTTAAGAGGAGGTTCATTCCATTTTATCATATGCAATGTAATTTAACCGATCATCGTTCATAGGCATATTAAGATGGTAAAAATCTTTTTAGTTGTCTGCCTCAAAAACTTTTTTCATCGATCGTAAAATTACCTAGGGTTTGAGAAGAACTGAACATTGTTTTCAATGCAAATCTCAGTCAACGAAAACATTCTGCGGACGCTTAAGCTAGTGATATTCCGAGAGACCAGAGCCAAAAAATTATGATGGTCAGAGTACTTTTCTAAGTCATTTTTTACAAGTACATCCTATGTGAATTTTTCGGCGTGCCTTTCTTTGCGCTTAATATGAGCGTCGCTATTTAAAGCGTCTAATGATCAAAGAAAAGGCTGGCACAACACACCAGCGGTAGAGCTCTGCTGGTTGGTTCCAAATAATTCTTTATGACGCAAGTGTGAAAAACTCGGCGACTCGGTTAGTTGGCTGATGAATACCTATCGATTCAGAATTTATGGCGCCTTGTGCATCTTACCAGAGACTTGTAAGGATCTTTTCCGAATGAAGGCTTCAGTTTACGTCCCGGGCCAGTCGGCCACCACGACAAAGCAAATCGGCGATGACGATGCTTAGCATAATAAG
Source organism: Spirometra erinaceieuropaei (assembly GCA_902702965.1). Lineage (NCBI taxonomy): Eukaryota > Metazoa > Platyhelminthes > Cestoda > Diphyllobothriidea > Diphyllobothriidae > Spirometra > Spirometra erinaceieuropaei. The sequence continues at coordinate 901,152 of CACRXP010000144.1, forward strand.
AGAGGATTTATTTCTCATCATTATTGATATCCTTGTTCAAAAATGGATCATGAGTACACGGTGTTAAACGAAGCTCACATTAGCTGGCATGCTGTCGACATTTCCTCCAAAAGAAGTCGCGCAGTCAGAATTTCTAGGCATTGAAACATTGTTCTTCCGTAATAAATTTGCACAAGGCAGCTGCGGCTAAATTTGCAGAATTTAGTGATGTCATGGAATTTTGCGAACTATTTTCAAACTGCATATGGTCACGGCATATCAATAGGACGAATTGTTCATTCGGAAAACGGCTAAAGGGATTTAACCTCATAGGCAAGTGCAAATGAAGAATGTTGGTCTGACATGCCGGTGGATATGTTGTGATGGGGAGGGGAGAGAAATTTGCTTAACTGATCTACTGATTATCTTATTTTTGCCCTCAGCTTTCATTTCAGAATCTGTGGAGTCAGTTGACCCAATTGCCACGCGCACTTGCGTGCGCCCAATGCATTTGTATCCGAAACTACATCTAACCTCATAAATACACCTGGATGGAGCGTGCACAGACAGAAGGTTTTACTCGATTCGACATAGAATAGGGCCACGCAGCTTACGAGACACAACTGAATTCGTCGATTCTGTGAGACATGCAACTCCTAATGGGAAGACGATTCGGTCCCTAGACGTCTCGTCCTTGCTTACAAACATTCCTTCTACGGAAACAATATAGTTTTAGGTGGCAAGATTGTAAGGCTGGATTTCAAAATCGGAATGGCGATCAGAGTGTCCAATTCAGATTCAACGGTAACTTTTGCGGCCTGATCGACGGCGTAGAGATGGGATTACTCTTTTGACCTCTACCTCCGTCGAATTATAAGGAACCTTTATCTCTATGCTGGATAGGTTGATGCGATTTTCGAAATAGTGGATGAAAGGATTGATTTGAATGTCCTCCAGTGAATCAGGCTCATCCAATGTTAACCTTCAACTTGAAAAAAAAGAGTCGAGACTGTCTCCCCTTTCTGAACGTCCTGTCTAATCGAATGCCGGATGAAACAGTTAGTAGAAATGTAATTCACAAGCCAGAAACGAAGTCTTGTCCTCTGTCTCACAAACCGATCTAGGAGAATATGCACTTCTGATAGGTTCGAAAATGAACTCCCAACTATATAAAACACTATGAGAAAAAAATGGCTATCCCGGAAACTTCAGCAGCAAATATGTGGAAGAACTCTGTCCAAAATCTTTTGTGACAGCGGCAGAGAGGAAGGAACTATTTCTTGCAATGCCCTTTCGAGGGCACCCCATGAGCGAAATCCTACATCGCTGCCTAAATGCCGCAATAGTTCAGACGTACCCAGTCGCTAAGACAAGACTGGTTTTTCACAAGTATCCCGCCCTTTCGCCTTGAATTTAAGGACAGACTGCTTGTGAAGACCTCTTTAATGTGCATCTACGCCTTAACTTGCTGTTGTGGGACAGGTTATATTGGTCGAACAACTAGGCGTCTATCCAAGCGGATGCGAGAGTGCGATCCGGCGTGGCTAAATCAAAGTGGAGAAAAGTTCAACTTTGGCGCAATTATGGCCCGCCTAGTTGACAGCGGCCACCGGGTAGACGTCAACGAAGCAGTTCAAGTCATTTACAAAGTGCCGGCGAGACAGTCCAAGTTCCTGCGTCAGCGAACACTTGCGACAGCAAAAGTAGTGGCCATAAGATTAGTCAACCCAAACTTTTGTTCGCATAAAGCTTTTGTACGGGCGCTAAGGCTCACCTGAGCAAAGACAAACTAAGCATACGTGTTGATACCCACAGCTACTGGTCAGAAAACTCTCCCTTACCCTCCTTAAGAACCTGACAACATTAGCATTTGGCCTCTAATTTCCGAAACCCCCTAAATCCTCTCCCCTACTGACCTTATTGGCTGTTTACTTTGGCTATTCTGCCCTCCCTTATATTAATGTACAGTCCTGCTGATGGATAATCGAAGGCCTACCTTTGCCGGACTTGGCTCCTTGAATGTTCATCTGGGTATCGTCGCTGAACTAATCGGAATAGCCATGGTGATGCTTACGAAAAACAAACGTGAACGTCCGCTAAGTTTTGCATCAATGTCTTCGTTCGGTCACGTTTGACACATAACCCAACCTTTTTAACACGGATATTTCTGAAGTATTCTTTAATCCGGGATGACTATATTTACTGATGGTTACCTTCGGACGCCCACTTCATGGAAGACAGTCTTTCACGCGACTGCCCTATTCATCAATCTATTTAAGGAACATATTCTAATGATTCTGTCGAGCAGGCGCAAAATTAAGTTTTGTTTCGTCTGGATCGGAATGAATTTGACAAAGTGCAGATACCATCCATTCCAAGTGGCTTTTACCTAGACGGATCCATTAAGAAATCCGTCAGCAAGAGTTGGGTTTACGCCTGGGGTCATTTTCTGGGGGGAGCGATTGTGTTGAGGAAAAGAGCCGAACATCCAGAACTTTGTGGTATCACAAATTCCGATCCTCCATACCATCCCCAGTTAAAAGGGGACACTATTTTTTCACCATTTAATGATAGTAATAAATACATTTAGTGCCCATTTGGATTACACTCCTCCGATGAATACCTTATAGCTTCTGGACCAACCTAAGGCAGCAGCCATCGAGTGGTATTTTCGTTCCTTTCTCTGGAACCTACCAATAAATATCGGCAGTCATTTACTTTTAGGACAATTGTTCCCTGAAGTAAGTGACACCGGGCGTAAACCATACCCTTACTAAACCGTTTGCCTACCCCTGTACACAAACGTCCACGAAAGGCAATGAGTCACTCTTCTCACGCTGAAGCAAGCAATCAGGGCAGGATTTATTGACACCAAAAAAATTTGCGACGACTCGTCAGCTGCGCCCTGTCGCTTTATAACATAGGTAACGTGTGGGAAGAATACAGCAGATTTGAATTCGTACCGAAAATCAATGCAGAAACAACAAGGTCATGGTTTCGGAAAAGCTGGCTAATCGGTAGTTAGTTATTCAAACATCGTATGGGAAGAATAGTGAAAGAATCGGGGGGCGTCAATGAGCAAAAAAGAGAGGGGAAGTGAAAATCATGGAGTTAGAGGTTATCATGGTAATTTTAGGCTTACAACGTGTTCCAACTCTTTGCAACGATCTGATTTGACTCGCCGTATATAGGCCGCCTCTAACAACGCAATGTCCGAGTTGTTTGTGCCCGAACAAGTACTCCGAAGGAAGTTTTGGGTCGACGGAGTGACCACTGTCAAGCAGGTGTTTCTTAATGGAGGAACGCGGGATTTTATTTTCCTGCTTTAGGAGCGATCTGGGCAGGTGCGCAATAGGCCTGGCTGTCAAATGCCTTTGTGTTCGCCCACTGTACTTGCATCCGCAAGTGCATGTGAATTCATAAACACAAACTGGCATTGGCGTGCATTGGCAAGGCATCCTTCGTCCCTGGAATCGGAAGGGGCCTGCATAATACGAGTTCGGCTGCATTCTATGTCCTTTCAATGGTGGAACGCAGCCGTCGTTTGATAGTATTTAAAATATTGTCGTCCTTAAAGGGCAAATATATTAAAACGCGCTTCTTCGGAACTCAATGTTCTGTCAATTTTGGCCGTGTAGAGTTGCTGTACTTGTGGATGAAACGTCCAGGATGTCCTCGCATAAACAGAGCTTTCCTGAGGCGTGCAAGTTCTGCATTCAGTTTGTCATTTAGCAAATATTCCTAGCCCTTTGGAACAGAGTGTATACCAAGTTAAGTTTCCACTGTATGGGTAGAAAAATCAAAAATGCAAGTTATGTCCCTCCAAGTATTCTTGTAAAAAACGGAACGCCTTATGGAACCATCTTCCTGTCTAAACATAAGAAAGTCCAGAAAAGATTGTCGATTGACTTGTTCCTTCTTCATTGCACAATTGATCCTTGGACGTAGCTTATTCATAATAGGAAGCAATTCTTCAGCCTCCATAATGTCTTCAACAATAGCGAAAACATCATCGACGTATCCTTTGTGGAGTGGCAGCATATTCAACTTCGCGGACACTTTTTCTTCTAGATGACCCCTAAAGATGTCAGCAAAGGTAGGGTCGGGAGGACTTCCCATCGCCACTACGTCAACTTGACTATATAATTGACTGTTAAAAAGAAATTGTATGCTCTTTGTGCACAATTTCAATGCCTCTCATAGTGTTTCAGGTGGCAGACGAGTTTCAGATGCATGGGTACATATGATGTCTATTGTTTCAAGCTCTTCTCATGATAAATCGTAAAGTTAGTATTTGCATATGCCTTTTCATAGTCTTGAGTAACGATTCGCCGTTCATTCGTGCTATTGACTATAAAAAAATGTCGTTCACGTGCCATCTCTAAAAAGTGACTCGCTGTAAGTTTTGGGTTAGTTTTCGCTTGGGGCTTGACATGAAAATTTTTTGCTAGGACCGACTCCAATGGACTATCCATATTTATATCGTTGCTCTGTCTATCCAAATCCCCACCGAAGAAGAGCTGTTCAATCTTGCTTCATGATCGCAGTAGTCGCCGAAGTTAACGTAGCACCAAGCATTTTTCAGTAGCGTGCTCACAACTCATGTAAGTGGCTTCATGCAGCGACACGTTTGTGAACAGGCTCTGGTTGGCAACGACACCGTTTAAATCCCTCTCAATTAGCATGCGGCAGTTACGTAGCTAACAGCAACTAACTTTGGCAATCGCACCAGGTTCTTTTAGATTTGGACTTTTGGATGACCATTTTTTTCGCTCATTTAGCAGAAAACCACTTTCTCCAGTTTTATTCAGTCAAAATTCCAAAACTGTGGGTGCAGCTAAGCTTCTGATACTGCACATATATTAAACTTAGGGCGAATCCGGTGAAATAAGACCTCTCTAATATGCTCTCCAGTTGACTCGACTATGATGTGGATTTTTCTAGAAAAGTAAGAATAAAATTCAAAAAAACCTAAGGGAATCTAGAATATAGTTTAATGGAATTTCTAAGCAATATAAACGAACAATGCCTGATTAATTCTGGTTTGGTGCCTCCAAATCGAAAATTAGAAAGAATGGTCTTCCGAAAATGAAACTGCCAGGCCTGTACAGCTACGTTGGTTTTTAGTGCCTACTATACGACACACCTCTACACACTACAGTAGGTGTGTTAATTCATGAAATGTCAACCGAAATTCCGAAATGCGTTTTCGTTTCGAAAAGATTAATTTTGTAGAGTTGTAAAACTAGTCAGCCCGCAATAAAATTCTATAACATTTCAGCTACCTGAGGATGCTGACTTTCGAACGAACTTCCCTCCGACTGCATGTAAAAACTGCACTTTGCAAAAATGACTACTTAATTAACATGCATTTTCCTCATTTATTTTCGATTAACGTAAAAGCCCAATTATATTTCATGGAAAACAAGCATAAAAATATTCACGCTTTCATTTGTTCAGCAGATAACTACGACTTTGTTTATTTTTACATTTGAATGACGGACATAATTCGGTTTTAAAAACGTTTTTAATTGTGGGACGTTTTAATACCGTGAAATGGCCGTTCATAAAACGTCATGCCTCTGCATTTATCAATGTGGCTTTTAAAGTTAACAATGTGGGTCAAATCCACTGCTAGATTTTATGAAACCTATGCGGTCCCCTTTATTACCGTAAAGAAATGTGTGGTTTTCCGTACGCGGAAAATATATGGCTTGTAGTTTGGAAACCCCGAATTCAAGTGTAACGGCACAGCGGGTTTAAAATTATTTGGGAATTGGAAAAGGTTTTCTGAAACCGAATTATACCCTTCCTTCGAGTATTAGATGGGATGCAGATGTAATTTTCTGCCGAATGACCAAATGAGTGAAGGTTTAAATGCATGTTTTCCATGAACTTTAATTGGAAGTCAATGAGAAAAGTTAATATTACTTACGTAGTCATTTTTTACACAGTTTTTGTTTTCCATGCAGCCGGAGGGAAATTCATTCGGAAGCCAACATCGTGAGGTAACTGGAATATTATAGAATTATTTTGCAGGTTGACTAGTCTTACAACTCTACTTAATTTAGTGTAGTTTTTGCATGCAGCCGGAAGGAAATTCATTCGAAAGCCGGCATCGTGAGGTAATTGAAATAGTAAAGAAGTATGTTGAGGGCTGACTAGTTTCACAACTCTACTTAATTAATCTTTTCGAAACGAAAACGCATTTCGGAATTTCGGTTGACATTCCATGAGTTATCCCACCTACTGTATATTGGCATCAGTACAATAGACCAAGGCTTGGTGCCCTGGGCCAACAAGGGAGCTGGATCAAAACGTGACACGCGTTACTAGACAGCGCACCCATAACAAATTCCGTACATAGGGATGTGGTGGCATGCCTAGGCGCAAACCCACACCGCACCCTGTCCGAACCTACCTCCGGTTTTCTTGCTTCCGTCTTCACATCGGGCCAGGTGAGTGGGGGAAAAGGGAGTGCAGACGACATAGCGCCTAGAAGCGAGGAGACGAGTTCGGCGAAACATTCGTGGAGAAGGGGACACGATCGCTGGGACAAGAGCTTTATTCGCCTGACGTTTCGGATTCCTGCTCAAATCCATCATCAGAGACAATAGCAGATGCGGCTGGTTCATGCACTAGGGACTGTAGGATTTATAGGATACAGTCGCCGTGCCACAGCATGCCAATGAATATTCACGGTTCTCCCCCGCCTTCATCAGGGATCGTTGCACTTGGTGGGATGACTGGTTGATGGCCGTTGATCGCTGCAATTTAATCACGTGTGTCGGAGGTTGGTGTGATGATTGCTCGACCATCCCACCCAGTGACCCTGGCGTCGGAACCAGTGTATACCTGTGCGTTCTCCGCGTGGTTAGTTACTCCGCCACCCGTATCTGCTTTCGTCTCTAATGATAGGTTCGAGCGGGAATCCGAAACATCAGGCGAACAAAGCTCTTGTCCCAACGATCGTATTTCCTTCTTCACGATACAGCGTCTGTCTGCTTTTATTTTATTTCATGAGCAGAGCATCGCCCCTATTCCCATATTCTGTGGGAAACATGATGGATATTGTCGGAAACGGTGTCTTAATATGATGTATTAGACAATATTCGACGTGTGTGTCACTACTTCCGATCCTTGATCTGTCAATTTGTTGGTTCCTGTATTTGTGCCGACGAACAACTTTGTCATTCATTCATTTTAATACACCTTTTTCTGTTGCCTTATCAAATATTTGGCCGAACCGCCAATTCCTCGCTTGGTGAGCCCCTACATTCCATTACACAGCCAGATTCCTTCACGCCAGCCATGCTGACTGCGTGCTGTTACTGTGTTGGTTAAGTTCGTCGTCTATAACCTGTCGGATCATGGTAGCATTCGAAAGGCCTACGCTTAAGAAGTCGAGAGTGAATATGCCTTCCGCATGACAAGGATCTTCTCCGCAGAAGAACCTGAAAGTGTTTCGAAAGTGACAGATGACGTCCGAGTCAGCGGTGACGCCGTACTAGGCGACTGTAAGGACACTTGCTATAACCAGGGCTCAGAATTATTCCACACCCTCCAATAGACCTCCTGCTTCTGTTGAGCACATCTCCCCTTCCAGGAGAGACTCCCAGTCCTTATTCTCCTGAACGATGACTCTGCCCTTAAGTTGACTTTTTTAAGGCGGGACTGGTGGTCCCCTTGGAAGAGCGAATTCGACGAGTGTCGCTTCGCTTGCCACTTAATAAGAGTAGGACGCCTCGTCATTTACGCACAAATACTATCGGAAATTGGTCACTCTTCGTGCGTAAAATGCCCGGACCCACTCACGCTCTATACGCATCCAGAATTTCGCTTATATTTGACGCCGATGTCTTCTAGGACATTGCCCTGGCTATATACTTTACTCAGCATTTTCCGATAGACGATGTCTGACTTGGCTTGGTTATGGTGAACATAAGTTTTATTTTGAACGGCGTACTTGCATATATAGGCATTGTCAGAGGAATTTCCAAAGGAGTTTATTCTTGCCGCACCCTGTTCGGCTCTAATTAGTAGAAAATCACGTTTACAAGCGAAGTACTTATATTTGTATTCTAATGTTGTATGTCTGTTTAGAAGGCTTTCCTTGTTGAATGACTGTTATTTGAAAGTGTTCGTTTCCATGACGTTTTTGGTTCAGCGCTGAAGCGCGCGTGCTCTCGGAATGGACGTTTAGTGTCTCGGGGCAGTGTAGAGATACGAGATATATGTGACCGGTGTGGGCGACGACGGGAAATGCGGCCGCCCTGAGTCGAAGGCAGTGCTGCCGACCACTATCATTGGGATGTTTGGGGGCTTGTCCAAGGCCCTACTGCCTCGAGGTCCTGTACACTTTCAGCAAATGGTTCCAAACGCATTGACGTGCAGCTGCTGGGAAAACTTCGGCTGGAACATCCCTTGCGCCCACACGGTCGCAACTGCCCATGCGGCACTTGAAAACGCCGCAACTTGTCGAATGCATCACACATCAGTTGGACAGCACTTGGACTTATCCCCTTCAAACCTACAAAAGAAAGTGCCGCCATTTGTCCGACTCCCTTTCTCTCTCAGACACCACCTAACACCCTCAGCTACTGTCATGGCTCCTGTCAATAGCCACCGTTGCTTGAGAGTGCAACTCAGGGTTCCGTATCCATAAATCCTACATTCTGGCGACTTCTGTCTTTTCCTGCAACTCCAGTTTTTTCCTGATGATTATAGCTCGTCGAGTAATTACGCCACTTAGGTGCTAGGGCATCTCTGATGCGGACTTAGTCCTGGTGGGCTTTTACGGGTGGGGCACGTGCAAACAACTAAAAGTGCATAAATTTGGAAGAGGCAAGAATAGCTAACCTTCGAGCATTTGTACAAGTTGTTTAAATGAGTAAGTAACTCGTAGTGAAGTTAGCGCGTGATTTAAGGGAAGTTAAAGTCTTTGCCAACGGAATTTTGGAAAGCGAAAACAGAATTACGGTTTGGAGGCCAAGTTCACGCCAGCTGAATCTGTCGAGCACAAACCAATCGAATGTAGAAAACCATAAGGCCATTTAGTTGCATTTCCGACCGCAATAACCAATATGTTTCTAGTGAATACCCCGTTCGTAATTTTCTGCTAGTATACTGAGAAACGTCTATACATACAGAAACTAGGGTGGAGGTCTAGGCGCAAAAATAGACTACAGTCGACAAAGGGTGTTCAACGAGGCGGCACCTATGGGAGAAGGATACACCTGACGAAGGAAACCACCTTCCAACTGGGATGGAAGCCGCCAAGACCTGGGGTGTCCTGAAGATAGCTCTCTGCCGTATTTATAGATTCTCAATTCGTAAAATTGATGACACATTTGAATCCGCCCTTGTGATTGGCAGAGGTATGTGTTGGGAATAAGTTAAGCAAACGAGAGCTAACATTGTTCCCCTTAGTAAATGTTGTGGTCTCGCTGTTTTTGGTTGCAATTCTGGTCATTTGCTCTGTGGCCCAGGGGGTGGGGAGTGGAGGGCCAAAGTGCGGGCTCGGCCGCGACATCCACCTGCACGCTTCGCCCGCCCTCGGTCTTTTTGACCCTGTCCTTGACACCGAGTCTAGGTGGGGGAGGAGGAGAGGGCGCGGTAGATGCTATGCAAGTCCATTGTCATTATAAACTAATTCACGCAAAGTCAGCATCTACCATCGTCGGCAACGACGTTCGGGCTGTCGCTGGTGGCGAGAACGACCATGGTGAAGAATAAGATGTGGATGATAAAGATGATGATAACAAGGAGGGGGAGTGCCGGATCCGACCTAAAGCGGGGCGCTTCCTACAATAGTCAGTGTTGCGTTATCGACAGAGAATCCACCGCATATGCCTTCGTTGTAGAGAGAAAATGAAGTCTGTCCACCTGATGCACCAAACTCATTAAGTACCTGTTCTCCACAGTATTAATTGTTGCTCACAGCTTCAACATAGATTAAATCGGACGGACCAGTAGAAAATTAGTCACTATTAGCAAACTAGCATCTCCACAAAAATTCTCTAAGAACCTGACTCCCAGTGTGCCGACGAATGATCAGCAAACTTACCCCAGTAGAATGCGGGCAAATCAACTTGCAAGCTTTAGCTTGTGGAGAACTCAAGAAGATGAAGACTCAGAAGATGAAGATGCGGTCACTGGAACAAGACATTTATTGGCCTGACGTTTCAGATTCTCACTCCGCTTCATCCTTAGAGACATTCATAGATAAAGGGGATGGTGGCACAAGGATTGCAGTATTTATAGCACGTGGCTGCCGTGGGACCATAAGCGACACTGTCATTAACAGCACTCGCAATCACCGCTGGGGTCGTAATTGATGTGGTGATGGCTTGTCGGCCCGAGTCCGAGTCGTTAATGGCCGTGATTTCGTCATCCGTGCTGGGTGCTTGTGTGACGATTGCTCAGCAAACTGGCTCACTGTCACCGTGATGATTGCTCGCCCGCGCCCTCCCCACGTGACTGATTCCATGCTCAGGGAATATCTCAGCACGTAATATACTAACGGGAGGTCATTGAGCTTGATGAAGAATTGCGGGCCTGGGAACCATGACTCGAGCAGCTCGCGGCTCACGCAGTTGTCACCCCTTGCGAGGATTTCGGCCTCTTGAAATTTGAAAGTATGGCCGGGTCCCGTCGAGTGTGCCGCCACCTGAGAGCTAGTGTCTGCCGGCCGATGGAGACTCCACTACTCTGAGGTGGCTTATCGGCCTGGATAACACAGTTACAGGAAACTGACAGTCCCGGTCAGAGTTCCCCAATGTGTAATTGGGGCGAACTCCATTTCATCAAATTGCAGAGTTTTTTAGCCTAGACTATTGGTACGCACACGCCTGGGTTCCACAACTGTGCCGAGCGTGTTAATCCAACCACATTCAAAGAGACGCCATTAGGGTTTGCCGAATTAGCGGTAGCACGAACGGAATCTGCACGTGCAGGTTTTGCAGTCGGCTGGCATGCTCGATACCTTACTATAATGCGATTAGATCCGGTTTTGCCCATCGAGATGACGCCCATTGAGACCACGAGGGTGGTGGTCACGAGTTATGTATGAAAGCAATGCGTACAAACTCCTTAGCCTACAGTGGATGCGCTAAATCATGAAATCTTAACCGAAATCCTGAAATGTGTTTTAACTCGAATAGGTTACTAAGGCAGGACTCTACTTCTAAATATTATGTAGCATATCTCAAAGGTGTTTCAGTCACGACAGGATTCCGACTTTTGAACGAGCTCTCATCCGGTCGTCTGCAAAAACTGCACTATGCAAAAGCGACTGTTTACTTAAAAGAGCCCCCCCCCGTTGATTTTCGACTTTCTTAAAAATTTGAGTATATTTTGCAGAAAACTTGCAAGCACATATTAGTTAGTTTACTAATTTGGTTGCTAATCACGTCCTTTTCGAATTTGTCACTCGAAGAAAGGATACTTAGAGTTTTAAAAATCTTCTAATTATGAGATTTCATAAGACCGTGAAATGTCAATTCACTGCAAAGCTCAACGTTGCTTGTAGATCATACTGTATAGTTCAAATCTACTAGGAAATTTTATGGATCCCACATATTAGTCACGTATTTACAGAGTGACGGCCGAACGGAAGCTCGTTCAAGAGCCGATATCCTAACGTAACTGGAACATCTTGGGACGATGCTACATGACGTTTATTCTTGCACCCCTGCTTAAGTAATAGCTTCGAGACAAAGACGACTTTTAGAATATTGGTTAACATTTCATTTGATAACACATCTGCTGTGTGCTTTGGGAAAATTGGTAATATGATCGGTCAAGGTAACCATCCGGCAAAGACAGAGCCACACTCTTTGACGTCAAAATACAAGAATGGACTTACGGAAAACGAAGATGCCAGGACCCAACAGCTTCTTAGTAGTCTTCAATTCCAGTGCGCCTTCCAGGTTTGTGGCTGTGCTTTTGTTAGAGATATAACGTAGTTCAGGTAACCTCTGGTGCCCTTGTCAGTTCAAATATATTTTATAAAACAGCACGCGCAGATGTATCTTTTTTGGCGCTTATTCGGTAGAAAATCGTTTTTTTCAAATTGCACGGTTGCAGCACACATACCTAGTCTTTTTCGAGTTTTCTAATGCTTTTAGGCCAGTTCTGCCACTTTATTTTCGTTTATACTGTCCACACTAGTTACAGTAGGTGGGCTACCTCATGAAATGTCAACCGAAATTCCGAAATGGGTTTTCGTTTCGAAAAGATTAATTAAGTTGGTTTGTAAAATTAGTCAGCCTGCAACATAGTTCTAGAGTATTTCAGTTACATCAGTATGCCGGGTTTCGAACGAACTTCCTTCTGACTTCATGCAAACACAACACTCTGTAAGAAATGACTACTTAAGTAGCATGCATTTTTTCTTCGATCTTCGATGCCCCTAAAAGTCCAATTATATTTCACGGAAAACATTGATAAACTATTCATTCTTCCACTCATTCGGTAGAACATTTCGTCTTCTTTCAATTTTATACACGAAGGGGGGCCAATTGTGGAATTTTTAATACCGTGAAATGGCCATTCATGAATCGTCGTGTCTCTGCTTTTACCAATGTGGCTTGTAAAGTTAACAATATGGATCAAATCAAGTGTTAAATTTTATGAATCCCATATAGTCTACCCTCAATGACGTAGATACATTTGTGGTTTTCCGTACGCGAAGAATACATGGCTTGTAGTTTGGAAGCCCTGAATGCAAGTGTGACGGCAGAGCGGGTTCAAAATTATTCGAGCATTGGAAAACTTTATGAAAACCAGATAATACGCTTCCGTCGAGTATAAAATTGGAAGAAGACGTATTTATCTGCCAAATGAGCTAAAGAAGGAATATTTTATGCATGTTTTCAATGAAATATAATAAGACTTTTAGGGGCATCGAAAATCAATGGGAAAAATGCATTCTACTCAAGTAGTCATTTTTTTACAAAGCATAGTTTTTGTATACAGTCGGAAGGAAGTTCATTCAGAAGCCGGCATCCTTAGGTAGCTGAATTATTACAGAATTATACTGCAGTCAGATTAGTTTTACAACCCTACTTAGCTAATCTTTTCGAAACGCGGACGCATTTCGAAATTTCCGTTGACATTTCATGAGTAAGCCCACCTACTGTACATCCAGCATCCCTTCATGGCAAAGAATGAAATACCTTAAGGGGTCCATAAAATTTTGAAACGGATGAAAACCGTGTTGTACAATTCATAAGCAACATGTAAAACGTGCGTTTACCAGGCTTTATGGATGGACATTTCGAGGTCTTTCAAGTTCTTGTAATTGGAAATTCCTAAAACTGATTGATAATACACTTTCAAGTGAAAGGTCTGAAGAAGACGTGATTAACTACAAAATAAGGGCAAGTAAGCTCAATTTGAGGCAATTGTCTTTCCAACACGACATGTTTGAATTTATATGGACACCAAAAATAAAAAGAAATAATGTATATTTCACAAGCGATCCTTTTGACGGAACGTCTGAAAAGAAATACCTTTAAAAGTTAACATCGTCGCGTGACTGAAATATTGTGGAATTAAGTCGCCCAGTGACCAATATTACAATTTCACCTACGTAATCCTTCCCAATTGTAAATGTGTTTCAGAATTTTGGCTAACATTTCGAGAGATTGATCATTTACAGTAAACAATCACCCTTTGTTTGGTTGTAATGATAGTGGCTTCAAACAAAACCTTTCGTCCCACACATCATCAAGACCTCTTGGCATGCCGGTCTCCAATTTTCAGGAAACGGATGGGAGTATCCTCGGTCGATCTCACGGAGAGACATGCTGGAAGTGAAAATGTGAAGAGAAAGTGTGATCCATGTTACACACACATTCGGAACCCTAGGCTAACTCACGCTTAATCCGTTTTCACTAACGTTACGCCTGATCACCTTGAAGGCAATGTCGTCGTTGCAACCGAATCCAAAAATAATATCAGACTGTGCTTGCTAGCCCAAGTTGATAACTGACACGTGAATGCCGCCACACAGTAAATGGTTTTGTCAAAAGGTGTGGCCTAGGTGACGCGTTTGCACAGTTGCCGAATAACTGGCTCACACAGCGCGGCGAAATAATTACATCAAGGCAACGAATAATGCGCCCGTGTCTAAAAATTACTGCCGCCTCCGGACTCAAGCTTTAGGGCTCCAGACAGACGATAAAAGTGCGATTGATTTTTTGGAGAGTCATTATTACCCGGCAGCCAGACGACAATGCTTCATCATTCGGCACTTCCGAAGGAACTCTTGTTCTATTTACTGGTGGCAGTGACTCTGCTTAATTTTCTGTTTGCTGCAGAATATTGGATTTCCGTCTATTGGGAAGCACCCATCAAAACACATGAAGATACCCATCAGGGAGACTGGCAACGTCTCGTTTTCTCGCAGAAGACAAACAGCTTTGAGTTGTCACTGGCAGTGCAGGTTGTAGGCAATGGCCACGGCCGAAAAGGAAGTTCCGAGCAGCGGGTTCAAAGTGAAGTCTTTCAGAAATCCCCCTCCCAGAAAGAGCGATATACGTTCGAAGAAATGGCGGAGATTAAGGATGAAAATTGGGTACAACCGATCCCCCGTCAGGTCTACTTACTCTATCCACAGGCGCTAGATATGAAGCGGGTGGTGTTCGACATAAACAGCCGCCGCCCTATACCAGAGGTAGGTATGGATACCGGAAAGGAAGCGTATTGTAGTACATAATTTTGTTTTTCATTGCTATAGAGGGGTGCATTTATGCACTTCCTCAAAGAATCAGACAAGTTACAGAATAATCTTTCTAGGTAAATCTCACCCCACGCAGGCGAGAGTGCACACATGTAAAAAATTATAGTCCAAGTGTGCAGCATCAGAATATCTGTTTGGCCGTGGTATTTTTTTCAGTCGATTCCTCAAGAAGATGCTTGATGAAGATTGCAGTGGGCGACGGACGCTAATACGGTAGAAGATGATTCTCCTCCTCCAAACTTTCTGTGGTCATTTTTCTCTGAAGTAGCCTTCGAACGAAAACCTGCCGGCACTACACACCGATGTTAACTAGCTTCTTATTCCTTAAGAGTTCGGACTGAATGGCTCCTCGGATGTGCTACAGTACGCTCTGCAAGATCATGGATTAGTCTGTCTCTCTGACCGAGCCACTGACGTCGACGGTTAGTGCTTTGGAGAGGAA
>CACRXP010000144.1:935827-949198 GCA_902702965.1 Spirometra erinaceieuropaei
TAATATGGCCTTCGGTTGGCCGACGAAGTACCACCAAATCGACCTCAGTCTGGTAGGTGATGCGGATACGTGGGATCGCGGTGTGTGGGAAGCGAATGCCGAGTACAAGCAAAGAGTAGTAAGTTTTTACTGCTTGGAGCATTTTACTTATTTTTTATGAGTATTCGGGTCTATATTATTGCCTATTTTGCCTTGCTTCAGCACAATCTGTGTTGTGACAATTGTCACAGCCATGTTGCTTACGCCTTCAACTCTATGCGCTATAACGGCCAGTCGGACTGGAACATGTACAGTGTCTGGTGGTTCATTTTTATACACGGCAAATACACGAAGTAAGTGGATCCTGCCACGGACGGCGCTTCTAATTTTAACAAATAATATTTTCTGCACGTTCATTTTCTCCCGACCTCGGCCATAAATCGTCAACTACCCTTCTTCCACCAAAACTGAAAGTACCAAACACGAGAGCGTTTAGGCACACTTATTTTCTGCTATATTTGTTTAATACATTGTGGCTACCCGTGACCGATGTCAAACCGGGGAACCTTGAAGCCAAATGGATGCACCCATTGGCCACTTTCCTCCTTGGCAGCCTGAATTATGGCAGCAATCCAACCGTTTCGGGAATCGGCGTATGCGATTGACTCCGGCCACCGTGCCTGTCTGTTATGGCCGAGCTGCGCACGGAAGACTTGATAGGAAAGGCTGCGCATAGGGCCAATAAACCGTGCTCGGGTATTTCTCTGTTCAAGTGATCGCTACCTCGGCCTTCAATTGTGGCTTTCTCCAAAGCGGACGTGCACCCAAAATTTATGCATTGTTCTGCCCTCTAAAAAAACGGGTCCATTCTTCTCACTTTATTTGCGCAGGTCACTGGTCATCTGCCGTAGAAGAGTGTCAAATTAGAGGTCAGAGTAGTTCTTTGTAGCTAGTGTCGCCAATTTTTACAACCCACAGGGCAAAAATATAAACCAGGCATGCCCATGATGCCTTTGTCATCAGACCGACGGGAATGCCTTTGTCATCCTCAAGCGGCTATCGGCCTTTGAATCCCGCAGCTTCCTTAATTACATTTTCTGGAACATCCAGCTGACAGTGGAAGCGGAGAACAACCAGATGCCGTCCCGGGACATTCATTTTCATCATGCGACCGACGGCAGCCTAAGTTGCCAGAGCAAACACCCCATACGGCAGCTGTAGCTGTGTTCAAACTTAACATATAACCCCACTCCTCTCATGACTAATGAGTATCGCCGCAACTCGATCGAACGCAGTAGACGGTAGAACCGAAAATGTGGCGCTCACCCCCATGCCCTAACGGCCTTTCCGACGCAGTCGCTCCCCTCTTGCGGCCTCTGAGTATCAGTGATGCTCACAGATTTACACCCGATCGTAAGTCCAAAAATCGCCTTTTGAGGTGAAATGGTAAATATCGTTCATTTTACGCTCTCTTACCCTCGAAAATGAACAGTAGCCTTGACGATAACTGTTGGTGGCAATGGAAAGACGGACGCCCAACCAGTTTAACCGCCGGCCCGCGTCTTATCGGCTGCGATCGGGAACATCATCCACTGATCTGATATATATGGACAGAACTTGCTCACTACAAACAGTCACTCATGCAATGCTACTAAGGGAGGGGGGAGCGGAATAACAGCGTCTGACTTATCGATCATCGTTACTAGGACCGGTGACCCCAAACGCTTGGTAGGGGGCAAATTTCTCCCAGTATTCTCCCCTCCTCAAACCTCTTTCAACCTATCACTCATTGGCTTGCGTAAACTGGCCGAACGCACACTCTTGAAGTTTATTTGTCAGTTCCAGTGCATCTGCCTCACTGTCGCGCGCGTGTGTGTGTCGGCAGGTTATGCCGTTTTTGTTCCTTGTCTAACCTTCTGCTCTGATTTCTGCCCTGTTAGCTTTGGAGGCATTCTACGAACATGGCTTCCCTTCCTGATCCTGCTGACGATTGTCCTTCTGATCGCATTTCTGGTCTAGAATCCGATCAACTCGTTCTTTATTGTACTGGTGCATACTGCTGTAACTGTTTCTGCTTTCTTGCCCTCCGTTAAAACTGGGCACTATGTGACCCATTTTCCTTGCGACCGCTCCACTTTCACACATATTTTATGAGTTATCTATAAATTTTTTTGTGCGTTTCTTCAAATTTTGTTTTATTTTGCGAATTTGTGCCTGATTGCGTCAACAGAACCAGCGCCGGCTAAAGTGTATTTAGGCATTCGTCTTTTAATTGATTGCCAACGTCTGGTGTCAGGCATATCTGGAGACGATCAGTATTCTGCCACTGGGGTGCTGATCGGTTGCCATCCAGTTCAAACCGTGTGGAGACAACTCCTTGATACCTGAGTTATTGCCATATCTTTCTTCACTGTAAACACCGGTCAAAATTCCCGCAAGGCCCATATTCAATTAGTGATTGCCCAGGGGAGTGGGTCGAGAGAGGTTGCTTCTGTCGGCCTTCAGGCCTGGAGGGCCGCTTGTTGGACAGACGGGCATTAGAATGGTGTATGAGATGGGAGTTTTTTATTGGCGAAGTCGAATCTCCCGCCCTCCAACTTTCCGACAGTTCACTTCTCTGTTTAAGTATATTTACGGTGGTCAAGGAGTATGTATGATTGCCGAGTGTATTTCCTCCGCGAAACACACCTATTACCATTACTACTCTGGGGAGCAGCGACGACTTTGTGCATAATGCTGGCGACTTGCACGCCCTCCCTCTACCTCACTCCATGCTCCCCTATTTTGCAATTAAGAGACTAGGTCGGAAGGATTTGGAAAAGGTTCGGATGCATTGTCTAGCGGCACCCTCCCGCTTTCCCCAAAGAGCGCTGAAATGTCTTCGACCTGTCTCAAGTCGAAGAGGCTTCGCATAGTTTTTCAGCCTTGGAGAGGTGCCGCTCTGTCTTCGCGAGGCAATTAAGGCGAATACGGAGGGGTAACCGCTGCGTTCGGCATAGAATAATGGATCCTCAGGTGAAAGCTGGCAGTTCAAATGGGCCGGCCTCCTCGAGCAGGTAGTCAATTTGTTGAGTCGCCGATCCACTAAGGTGACCACCCCCCCACATCGGTCTTGCTGTAAGGGTCGTTGTTGGTCTCATCTAGTGTGGAGATCGCGGTTTTTCAACTGACACTGAGATAGCCTCTCCTGCTCCACATTATTACTACCAAATTGCTAATTTTGGTTGATTATTGTCGCCTTTGCCCCGTGCGGCTACAAATTCCGGGATCAGAAGCTCCTGAAAGACGGAAGTGGCCTGTTATCCAACCTGCAGATGATGATTACTTGAACCGCTTCTAGTGAGGCGTAGCTACGGAATAAGCAGGCATCCGGTCGTGCGGCGACAGTGGTCTGGGGCTCGGCTGATCCGCAACTGACAAGTCGGTCACCAGTTAGGTCACAAGCCGCAGGCCTGTTACGCCATGATTACTGCTACGCCCCACGACCTGCATAGAGTTGTCTGAATGAAGAGACACTTGACGCGCGGAGCTATGACGGAGCTGGCGTAACTGCGTGTCGGTGACAACGGCCGGTGCCCTTCCGTCGCACCACCGCCGACCCCCTCCCCGCAACTTTCCGTACCGCCTAGCGGCTTAGCAACAGAAATCTGTTCAGCCGTTTAGATTTGCCGAGTGTTATCGACGCCACCCACCAGGAACATGCTGCGTAACCTTTCGATTCGGTCCCTGTCTGCTGAGGATTTTCATTTGCCCGTCTCTCATACGGCTCCCCCGTCTAAAGGGTGAAATGACCGTGGAACATGTTACTCCCACAACTCTTGGTTACTACTTCTACGACTCTTTAGGATCTAATTCAGTCGTTTACGGGGGCGCCTGACCTGTTGAATTTAATACTCATCCAAGTCTTCGTCTTTTCTCAGGTAAGAAACGAACATGATAACCGGGTGGTCTCTCGAATAGTCTTGCGGGGTGGAGAGTGCATTTGTGCTCGACCTGCATTGTCTGTGCCAAAAGCCTCAAATTGGTGGAGAGCAGACTGCCAGGTGTGGCCTAAATCTCCCGCCCAAAAACTGTCTATTCCAATCAGTGGAGTTATTTGCGTTCCAATGTTTGAGAGCCCCCAGGGCACTTGAGAGAAGTGCGGCGAGAGTACTTCAACAGTTGCGGAATCTCTGTACGCCACCGTGAAAACTCTACCCTTCCTACTAACACCATACTCCGGGAAAGTGGAGAAATATTGTATTCAAGCACTCTAGGACGTAAAATGTGGCATTACCTCTTTCGAACCTGATGAGAACTGCAGTTGATGTGATGCTTGGGAGAATGCGTATCACTCAAGTGACGGCCTTTCAACTTGAATTGGCAGCAATTCGAGAGCCGAAATCTTACCGTCTGCTCCGAAATTCATGTGAAACTTAACAAGACTTTTAGAATATACTCTTACGTACCCTGTTCTACAGTCAAACCGGATCAATGAACGCTGCTCTATTGCGAAATTCAGCGACTTCCTCTGCTATGCTTGAGTGTGCTCCTGATGTTGCTTTGCGCAGGGTTTATTAATACACGATGGCATGTTGTCCTTTGAGATTATCTCGAGCCACCTGCATCGACCTCACTTGAGGGCAACTCGGTAGGTTATTGGGTGAATTTTCTTGCAGGTAACGGTGGTTGACAGCCAGACCCCACGCTAACTAGCGAATTACACTAAGCCATGCTTAAATGCTGCGCAACTTGGTCTCTCGTTGTCCCCGACGCAAGAGATTACGAAAAATCTGATGTTGACTATTCACAGGGTTTTTCGACACAGCCGAAACGGAAGCTGACGCTATGGGCGTCAGAATTCTTTGTCAAGTGGCCAAAGAAATCCTCGCCAGACTGACCATTCCAGTGTCCCTTGTCTTTGTCGCGGATGTTCATTTCATTCATAGTTACCCCTAAACCAGGGATTTTCTGTGCACGGCAGGGCTTAGTGTCTGTCACAGTAAGCAGCCACAGAGTATTGTGTGTTGTTTCGCCCAGATTAGAATCCTACCAGGGGCTTCCAGCAGGTCAAAATGAGTGGCTGACTGTTGGAATCGCGACCGCCTGCCTATAGTACGAGCCGTTGTGTGGTTGCTGGTTGGGCTCGAGAATGGAATGACCAGTTTGCTTCAATTCATAGAGGCCTGCATATACAACTTCAGTGTGTTGTCATACTATTTCTACTTATTCGGTTTAGGTAGTTTTACATGATTTAACAAGATTATGTGGGAGTTGCTTGTGAGGTTGGGCTTTATTTTATTGTGGTAGAATGGCGCTCACTGATCGTGTTACGGAATTCACACGTCCCATTTTGCCTTAGGGCTCTCTCTGGAGCCCAACCAGCAGCCACACAACGGCTCGTACTATAGGCAGGCGGTCGGGATTCCGGCCGTCAGCCATTGATTTTGACGCGCTGGATTATAATTTAGGTGAAACAGCACCCAATACTCTCTGGCTATTTACTGTGACAGGCAATAAGCCCTGCCGTACACAGAAAGCCCTGGTTTAGAACAACATTCCTGGCAAAGACAAGGGGGACTGAAATGGTTATGGTATTACCAACAAAGACAAGGGAGACTGGAATGACCATTTCTGGCTTATTAGCCGTCGTCAGCCAGCCATACCCGACCCCGAAATGTGGAACACCCGAGAATCGAAATCGCAACCTATTGGTTATCAGTCCAACTCCTCTAACCACTGAGCCACGGACTCGTTGTCCTGCCACTATATATATCCGATGGCAATCGACAGGATAACGAGTTGGTGGCTCAGTGGCTAGATACATTGGACTTCTAACTAAAAGGGTCGCGGGATCGAACCCCAAGTGTTCCATACTTCGGGCTTGGGTATGACTGGCTGACGACGGCAAATAAGCCAAAAATGGCCATTCCAGTCTCCCTTGCCTTTGTCGGGAATGTTGTTCATTTCATGCATAGTTACCCCTAAACCAGGGATTCTCTGTGTACGGCAGGGCTTATTGCCTGTCACAGAAAGCAGCCAAAAAGTATTGGTTGCTGTTTCACCTAAATTGTAATCCTACCAGTGGCTTCCACCGGGTCAAAATGAATGTTTGACCATCCGAATCCCGACGACCTGGTCCCGACTGCCAGCTTTCTCTCAGTCGTAACAAACGTATGTTAGTTGGGTGTAATCAGATAGGTTCACATGTAAATGTCTGGTAAATACTATTATTTGTCAATGCATGCATGTTGCGTCAAAGTGGGAATGCATATGCACTAACTACCGAAGTGTATTAAGTAGTATGGGAATGAATGCTTAAACTTCCACTAAAGTTAAGTGGTTCACACGTCGCCATTCAAAGGGGTGTCCAGAGAATTAAGTACGAAATAGTGTTAGTGAAACATAGCAAGTAGTATGCTGGTGACGCAGACTTTCGGAAGGGATGACAAAAGGAAAGAAATTTGTTAATTACAGGGGACGTGCTGGTACGCATGCCTTTACTGATCAAGCATCCTCTTAAATGTCCTCACGTATGGGGACATGGCGATGTCCACAGGCAGAACATTCCATTCCTTGCACCCAGTTTTACCCCAGTCACATGTGGTTTGAGAGGACGTCTTCTCAAGCTAAAATTGATGGCCATCCTGAAGAAGTCGCCAGCTGCGAGGTAACAGTCCTGACCCCACAACATGTGATACGCTTTTATTAGGTCAAGGCGTAGCTGCCTGTAGTCCAGGGAAAGAGGCCAAAATTGAACGATCGTGTTTCGTAAGGCCTCGGACAAGTTCGGCTGCCCGTCGTTGGTCTTTTTCAAGAGTGTTGCGATTTTCGACGGTCCATGGTCTCCAGGCTTGCACGACAAGTTTTGATTGTTGTCTTACGAACATCCTGAAGAGCTTACCAAAGCACACTTCGCCGAACTCTGCAAAATCCCGCTTGATGAATCATATGCCTGTCATTGCAGATTTAAGTACTTTCAAGCAAAGTAATGAGGGTTTCTGCGAGGTCATAATCCACACGCCCAGATCCTTCTGAGCCCCTCTGTCTGGTAGCGGTGTGCTATTCAGTAGTAAATTCTCTGGTGCGCAGTGCTGAGTCTGCCGATTCACAAAATATTGCATTTAGTAATATCGAACGGTAGGAGTCAGTTGCTTGACCATTGCTCGAGTCGGTTCAAGTTTGTCTGTAGATTCGCCCATCGTCCTCGTTGCGAACGACGTACCAAAGCTTTATGCCGTCAGAAAACACGGCAATGTCGTGGTCCAAATCACGAATAAGGAGGAAGATAGGGCCAAGACAGGAGTCCTGAGGAACTCCGTTCTTAGCCCTCACCTCCGCCGATTGCTGGTAGCCAAGACGGACAATTGGAAACTAACCAATCAAGAAGTCTTGGATCCACTTCAAAAGCTTACCCCTCACCCCTATACAGCTGATCTTGTATAGGAGAAGCTGCTGGGGCACACTATCGAAACCTTCTTGAAGTCTATGTTGACTACGTGCACCACATTTCCTCCATCAATCGCTCGGATCCAACGTGCTAGACAGAAGATCAAACTGGTCAAGCAGAACCATCTGCGCAATCCATGCTGCGCTTTTGAAGGAAGATGATGCTGCTCGAAAAACTGCATCGTATGGAAGTGAGGCTCACCACTTGGCAGTTGTTTGTCGAAGCACGACAGCCACTTTATATATCGGTGAAATCCACGCGGTCTTCCAATCGGGAGGCAGTCTGCCTGCATTAAGAGAGGCTTAGAAGGGAGAACATAGGGATTCTGCACTTCTATGGCTGCGTCGTCCTTGCAAATCCCGACGCTATCATCCGTTTTTAACAACATGATGGGGTCTCTATCTCGAGTGATTTATCTTGTATAGTCGAAGAAAAGCTTTGGGTTTTCGATTGCACAGATTAGCAGGTTACTCTAGAATTCTTGGTGGGCTTCATATGCACGGTTCCTTACACTATTTCTCTGTGCCTTTATAGTACTCATTGACTCGATGATTTTCTCCCTGAGGCAAGTGCTCCCACAGCTTTCTTTTGCGGGTTGTTTCTCTCTTTGGTGTAGCCTTTAGTCATTGGGGACTGCTCGTGAACTTCTTACTCGATGTAGGACAGTATCTGATGGTAGGAGTATGAGATAAGGCCTTGAATTCCAACCAACCCTCGAGAAGACACTTTGTGAATGTTGCATTCCAGTCTATACGGCATATTTTGATTTTCATTTAGTTAAAACCTTCACGCCATATGCTGCGTCTAACCGTGATGCTTCGATCAGGTAGACAGAAGAGCGAATACTCCCACTGTGGGACTACGTGGTTATTTTGCCGAGAGGGGGTAGACAGTTTACGACATCGACGCTGTCAGGCGTTTTTGCCGGTACAAGGTCCAAGCAGTTGGCTTGTTGCCCTTCGGTAGCCTGGTTGGAGGTGAGACGTGTTGAGTTAGATATAATTTTTGTAGGAGGTAACGATCAAAGTTTAGTGCTCAGCCTGGGGCAGATTTCACATTCCAGTGTCAATATTCGGAGCGCTAAAGCAGCCCACAACTATGACATCGGACCGGATAGGAAACACTTTAAATCCCTCTACCAGGTCGTTCCTCGGTGGCCGGTAGACCGTCAGAATTTCGAGAGCTGCCGTGACCCGGCAAAATTGTTTCATCCGTGAGTGCGAGTTTTCCTGCATCTAGAATCTGCCAGCTTGTCTGGAGATCTGGACCAAGCCTCTAGAAGATCTTCTGAACTGGACAAGGGCGTTTCTCGTTGGTCGGAAACAACGTGTCTGTATCAGAGATGATATGTCAGAATGGGTGAACGTGACCAGTGGTGTGTCTCAAGGCTCAGTTCTGGGAGTATTGCTCTTCATCCTTCATGTTAACGACAGCCTTCAGGAACTCGAATGACACAAAATAATGTTTGCCGACGACGTTAAGCTCTAGCAAGTCATTAAGAGTCCTTACGACCAGAGAACCCTCCAAAACAATCTGCATCGACTGCAAGCGTGGTCGGAGAAACGGCTTCTGGACTTCAATGTGTCGAAGTGTGACGTCCATTATCTGCGCCCAGCCAACTCTCATTCAAATGAGAACCTGAGGACATATCACCCGAATGATATAAGGCTTCCCGCAGAGTCTTCATGGAAGGATCTCGGGGTTTGGATACAGAACAACCTGAAACCAACACTGCAGTGCCACAAGGCTGCAAAATACGCCATGGGAGTGCTCCATGCAATCAAAAGGACGTTCGTAACCTTTGACTAAGACCTTTTCGGAGGGTTTACGGCACCTTTGTTCGGCCTCACTTAGAATATGGCCTACAAGCATGGCGGCCATGGCCAGTAAAGGACTAAGCATGCCTCGAACTGGTACAACGTCGTGCAAGAAAGCTGGTAAACGGTCTAAAAAGCCAATATTGCACAGACAGACTGCATTGCCTTAATATATTCCCTCTGTGGTACAGGCAGCAAAGAGGTGATCTTATCCTTGTCTACAAGTAATGCATGGCCTTGATCATGGACATAGCTTTGAGGACATGTTTCAGTGGCACCTTTCACCCAATCTTCGTGGCCACTCGATAAAGATACCGACAACAATGTCCAGGCTGAATCTTTGTTCTGAATTTTTCACGCAAAGGGTAGTGGACAAATGGCACGATCTCCCTCAGTCAGTCGCGGAGGCGACCTCTCTGCAACTCTTCAAGAAACGCTTGGATGATTATTTATGTCCCCTGTTTTCCCTCGACAGTCTGAATCTGAACTAGATACCCCGCGACACAGTACATTTTTTCGTTGAGACAATGCTACTCAAATGAATCAAGTACAGCTTTAATAGCGAATATTTTAAATGTTCGTGTACAGTTATTTCTTACGAGCTGACATGTAATCAATAGGGGTTTCAAAGGCTTTGCCTATTATCCTTACCAAATAAACTGAGATAAGCAGACCATGTTTGACATATGTGATCACACTCCCCCGCGACCTCCACTCTATCGTCTGTGAACAACTGAGAACCGGGGAGCGACGTTGCGATCGTCCACGATTCGGGACAGCAATCGTGTACATATTATTTTGTGTATATTAAGGGGACTTTCTTTCTACGAAATCTCTTTACAGTTCTCTTTCGTAGTGGAATACGGGGAATTTCAGCTGGTCCCTGAAAGGTTGGTGGTTACTGCGCGATTTGCAGTAGTTTCAGTCGATTGCCCATAAAAGTAGGTCCTGCGCTATGTGCTTATCAAAGCCCTTAAAATAAAATATTCCATAAAAAATTTGCAGAACTGGCGAGCTCTTGAACTTTCCTTCTAATGCAGATAGCCATTTAGGTCGTATTTGTAGACTAAGTCAAGTAGTAAACCTCGTGGTTGACGAAAATGAACGTACACACCGAAAGTCGGCAATGAATACACTCTAGTGAACAGCCTTCCCTAACAAGTGATCTCTTCAACATGAGCTTTACCAAGGTGGTTTTCTGATGGATGTCTGCGCACTTTGCCTTTTTTCCGTGGACGCTCGATGGGCTCCTATACGTCCATGAAGAGTAGTGGTGGTTTTTCGGCAACGATAGGGTGTGGGACCCACAGCTAAACTGAGCTAGGCTGTGGACCGTGTTATACGTTAAATGGTGGCAGGGGGGGTTTTACGTGTGGGGCAACACACAGGACGGAGGGCAAGAAGACACAGAAAACGGATAAATTCCTACCGACGGTCTTGTCGTACGCTGTCATTTGACAAAGAAAGTGAGCGCGATAGCTAAAAAAATAAACAAAAAGCAATTTCCAAAAAGTAACGGACTTTGAATATGGCGCCGCTGGTTAGCTTACATTTATTCAGGAAGGGAAGGAAATTTCAGACAATGAGGACGTTGAATAATAAGTGATGACTACAGTCACGCTGAATTTCGGACCATACATTTGTGGTTGCCATCTGCTTGTAGGTCCCACACCCTATCGCTGCCAATTCCTTCCGCAAACTATCCATAACTGTCCACCTACAAAGAGCAAAAAAGGCGTTATTTTGGCCTATGGTAGACCGTCTTTGAGTTTTGGATTGGCACCGGTGACAAATGCGTGGTTCCGCGATCTCCCGTAAACAGAGAAAAGTGTCTGTGGGCCGATTGATGTAATCAAGCATTTCCTGTTGAAGCTGATACTGTTCACCTTAAAGGTTTCCAGGAAAAACAGGGTCGGTTTCGGCAAATCGAAGCTCAACATCTCGACTCCATCAACGTCAGACCAGAGAGCGACATTCGTAGAACAATAGATTTCGTATCGGGAACCGACAGGGAAACGGGCTCGTGGCCCGGTGGGCAGAGGCGTGGACTTCTAAACCAACAGGTCGCGAGTTCGAGGCTCGGGTGTTCCACACTTCGGGCCTGGGTATGGCTGGCTGACGACGGCTAATAAGCCAGAAATGGCCATTCCAGTCTTCCTTGTCTTTGTCCGTAATAGCATTCTGCCTATATATCATGCGCCGCTGTGCGGCTGCTGGTTGGGCTCGAGAGAGAGCCCTTAAGGCACAACGGAACGAGTGAGTTCCGTATGAACGATCGGTGAGCGCCCCCCTACCACTATATATATATATATTTGTATAAGCGGAGATATGACAATCACGGGAACCATGGGTAAATGACCGTATGTCTCAAAAACAAACAGGCTTCCACGTTCGAAGGCAAGTTTTGCACGGCGCCTACGGCATGTATGGCTGGCGATCATGCCGATGTGCTGCCGCCGTCAGGACTATTTGTCCAGGCTGCACAGCGGGAGACCATGATTGCTGTCATGACGGTCAGTACTCTTCTCCGTCTCCTCATCGGGGATCAGGTCGAGATAGCAACGCTCCCTGCTGTCGTCTGCGCTGCCCGCATTTGTTGTCCCCGGCCCACATATCTCATCCTCGCCCCCCGTTTGTATTCTGTCCGCACGCGTCACGCTGGTGGTTGCTGAGTCGTTGCCGGTGTCTCCGTTCCTATCGGGCTTTCGACCCCCCTCATATGCGTTTCTACGCGAACTGTGCCTATGCCCGTCTGTGTTCAAGCCTGACAGTCTCGCGTTCACCGCGGTTTCCCCCTACCGTTTCGTTTGTGTCTAACAGGCGCCCACCCCCGTCTGTGTTTCGGATGAGCATGAGTTTGCCTACGACCGCATCCAGTCTGACTTCCTGCCCGAGATTCAATTGATTGAGCTGCACTCATAAAGCCTAGTAAACAGCGAGAGAAGCGTACAGCTTCCAGCGTCTCTAGCGTTGCTTTGTCGATACCTCGGCATAGGATTTTGGCACTCTGGAGAAGGTAAATTTGTCAAGAGGCTGCACAGTGTTCCGCCATCAACGACACAACTGCTCCATCTTTCCCCCTCCCCTTGCGTGTTCACTCACACGAATCTGCAGTCATTTGCCGACCTCTCTAACGCAGTTTGCCCCATAGGGATTTCACTGGACATGACAGGCGACATTTGCAGTTTCGCCTCGTGACAGAGATGCCTTGAGTTTCATGATCGGTTATCTTATAGTCGTATCAGATCTGCGGCACCGGTCCCCAGTGGTTGCGAGAAATGAGCTGCTACTTTGGATACATTTTCGGTATACGGTGGTCCCAAAGCGGAGTACTGTTCCTTCAACTTTTGACGACAAACAGTCCGAGGAGAATAAGCAGGGAGCAAGACTGGAGCATCAGTCAGAAAGCAGTGGATACTTCTGGCTCGGTTACCTTCCTCAGCCAGCCGATACGCGGGGTCAGAATGGCCCGACATCTGGCTCCTATCTCCAGTCGAGTTGCGGGCTTGTTCCCTGCTGGCTGCGAATAGACTACTGAAATTCCCATAGATTTTGTCTCCACCGGCCCCGTCTCATGGAGTGCCGGCAGGTCCTTGCGCCTTGGACTACCCGTCTAGAGGTGTTGCAAGCAGCTGCCTAGGGATGGCCGAAACGCAACATCCTTCCGGGTCAGCAAACACTGCTCTAACGTGGCGTGTTCGTGTTACCAGTTGGCATTTCGAAAAAACGTGCTTCTCCGCCATCCCCTCGAGATTATGAAGTCGGCGATGAACTGTCTGTTAGCAGACTCTGTTGAGTGTGAGCCGCCTACTTGCCCCAGACTGTTTGGTGACAGTGAATGAAACAGCAGCAGCAGAATACAGGCCATTTATTTTAAACGACGATTAATTGCCACGACATAAATTCTCTTAGAACGACGGCTGACGGCCAGATCGTCAGTCCTTCAAGGGTCGGCGCGCACATTTAAACGCGCAGTGGATTCTCAAAGCTGCCGAACACAAGGTCAGTTTGTCCACCCGAACCGACCGAAACCAGGGCACCGTCCCTCCCTCCCTCCCTCTCCCACCCACCCTCCTTCTCCTCCATCCCCCCCCGGCGGGCTTTCGGTTCTTAACGTGTTCCATGACCCCCCACGCCGCGCCACCG
>CACRXP010000144.1:952513-975847 GCA_902702965.1 Spirometra erinaceieuropaei
TAGAAAAAGGGACGCAGATATTGCGCAATCCGACATTTGGCGGCGAGGAGACTTGGCAAGCAGGCCATTCTGGGCACGAAACAGTATGCAGTAGTGAAATATTGCTCCACTGAGAGCCAAAGACAGTCGAGTCAAAACGTGAGAGACGACGGCCATGTGATATAATCAAAACGTGGCAGACCGAACTCTCACCTTCAGCAGTGCTGGACTTTGGGTGCGCATGATGGCTGGGCTATACACGCATGCAGCCTTCATAAAAGTCACCATTAGACCCTTATCATCACTTCTAGATGCAGTTGGTCTGAAAGTCGGCGAGCAGCATGTCGGCTGTTTTGCCGAAGGGAAGTAGATCTGTCAGCCGTGAATCTCACGCGATCTCCCGCTGAAGGTGACAGTCTCAGGCTCAAGCTATCATATGAAAATTGCAGCCCAGCCTGCCAGGTTTTCGCTTCGAAGCATTTGCCGTATGTTCGTTAAGGTATTTTCGGTAAAGAGTCAGTTGCTAACAGCAGTTAGGCCATAAATCAGGCGGGAACACTACCCCAAACCAACTCCCAACCCCCACAGCTGCTTCACATGCTGACAGAAAATAAGCAATTACGAGTCCCTCTGAACTCAAAACCCCAGACAGCGTTATATCCCGGTTGAACGCTGTTTTAAATGCCTGAAAAAATGTAGCCAACAGAAACAATCCCCAGTAATGTCATCTCATATTAGCGAGCATATTTGCAAACTGTGGACCTCATACCAATTCCTTAATGGTTTAAGTGGTGAACGTTTCCCGTATAATCACACATCATCCTAACTTAATTGGATTCTATATCAACAGAAATTAAATTTCCAGTATTTTGCCCTTTTCTTGCAGTCTTACGGCGTGCGCTTTCACCATGCAATTAAGTAAGTTAATTAAATTTACAAATATACACTTTTCGGAGTAGACACCCAGACGTCAGTTGAAGCATTGTAGTCCACGGAAATTAATATGCTAAACATATTATCCAAACTGCCATATTATTTATGGCCTCCTGCCCAAGGAAAGTTAGCAGCAACGATGCAAACACATATTTCAGGCGAGGATGACCATATTTCAGCCTTGCCGCCTTTTCGGGTTTTCGCAATGCACCTGTGTTGGATGCAGTGACTAGATTTTCGACCTGAAGAGGCGACATGTTTGCTAACGTACCATATAAAAACTGTGTGCTATCATAATTGAGGTGTTACTAAGCCTCACCTCACTCGAACTCTGTTTACGAGAAAAAGAGTCAAAGACAACCACCTCGGCGCCACTAATATCCGAGACGCGGTTGGGCTGTAGCTTGACGGTGAGCGGCGGGGTCTAACGCGGGGGTGTGATCTGGCTTAGAGTTCGGACCAGAAGACTGACGTAGCTATCGGCCCGACTACGTCAGCCTTGGGCCGAACGATGACGGCTGACGTCTTACTATGACCGTCATTCCGATGTGACTCACGGCTTTTTCATAGGTGACCACTTTGTCAGGCTGATGTATACACGCACGCCTGCGAGCGTTGTCACTGCATGTTTATTCAGGAGTCTGCTTAGATCGCAACTAGCTTCAGGGAAGACTGTTCCACAGTTCGACTGTTTATCGCATGTTCCACGGGGTAGACGCAATATTGACGACGTGCGCGCGAATTATCGCCTAATGAGGCAGACTTGCAAACCATCTGGCACACTTCCCCCTGCCTCGACAACTTGTTTTCAGCGACAAGATAGTATAAAAGCGGTCGGAAGTGAGTTTGGGCGCAGTTGGTGAAAAAACCCACCAGTCCGTCTACGCGTGCCGCACACTGGCTGGTCCCACAAATATACCGGGCATTTTGGACTTCTCAGGTGCGAGAATGCTATAGGCGCCACATTAGGAAGGCGGCAATTGAAGTATGACCCTCACTTCTAAGACGGACTGGCTTACACTGTGAACAAACTAGGAAGGCCGCAGCTGGGTTGGCAGACTCCCCAGACAATGAGCCCATCTGAGTGCTCAAATGGGCTACTTGAAATAAGTCCTCAGTGTGGCCATGTGATTGAAATAATGGAGATATTTTGGCAGATTTCGAATAATTCATACTGACCCAACTATGAAAAATTCGGCGCCTTGGTAGGATTTGAGGCCACAACAGCAAAGAAAAGGCTTCATTACAGACAACACTCTAGCTACGAGGCCCCACCGGGAGACGAATTCGAAATCTGCCAAAACATCTGCTAATTACGTGAGCCTGGTAGTCATCTAGCGGGTTCTAGGTGGACTACTTAGGAAATCCTGTTTGCGCAATCACTTAATGTATCAGATTTGGTGGATTCCAACTATAAGCGTGTAAAAACACGGCCGTTACTGATAGATCTTGAAGCTGCGAAGCCTTGTCAAACCGTTTGCCTTAAAGGGTTGCCAAAATGACACAGACATATTAGGGGAAATCCATCGAGATAACAGTTGTAATGCTCGGCCTAAAACAAGGCGTTCATAGGAGAGCTGGGAAGCTGACGTAAACTCCCGACTCCAGGTGGAAAGAAAACTAACAAATAGAAAAAATTGGCCACGTCCTGGCCATTCTAATTTCGTTTTCTTACCTGACGACAAAAGGCCTTCGCAGTGGCGGAAGACACCCTGGTTTGCTGCCAGATAATCCCGACGAAAAGTATTAACAATGCGGATTTAAACATTTAAAACTGGAGTATGTATACCAGAAGTCACCTGGAGAATTCTTGGGGCTCATTGATGAGCTGAGCGCCTCACAACTACGTCATTCAACGACCCAAAACCGGTTAATAATGCGTGTGAACTTGTAACAAGTTTCGGGGGTCTCCATGTGGTATATCACTCAGTACCCGTAAGCGTCTGACTCTCTATTTGCAGTTGGGCGCGGTTATTTTGCTGAAGCTGACGGATTCCAGCTCAAATATTCATGTTAACTGGATCAGCTTTCTCACAAGGACAAAGGGAAGGGAAACAGGGAAACTCAGTAATGCCATTCCGTCCGTCTCCCTTGTATTTGTCGACAATCTCAGTCTGCCTATAGTACGCGCCGTTATGCAGCTGCTGGTTGAGCTTGAGAGAGGGCCCCAAGGCACAACGGGACGAGTGAGTTCCGTAACACGACCCGCGACCGCCCTCCTACCATTTTACATACCCGATTGCAACCGACAGGACAGCGAGCCCATACCTCAGTGGTTAGAGGCGTTGGGCTGCTAACCAACAGGTCTCGGGATCGAGCCTCAGGTGTTCCACACTTCGAGTTTGACTATGACTGACTGGCGACGATTATCAAGCCAGAAATATCCATTCCAGTCTCCCTTGTCTTTGTCGGAAATGCTATGCTGCCGATATCACGCGCCGCTGTGCAGCGGAGGCAAGGCTTGAGAGGGAATCTCAAGTCACAACGGAACGAATGAGTTCCATGACACGGTCGGTGAACGCCCCCCTTACTATGCATATTAACTTTCAGACCGAGTGTTAACGGACTTTTCCCGAAGTATTTACTCTACGTTAACACATTAATCCCTGAGAAAATTAAAAAGGCGTCTGACTTTGATCCTGTCATCAGAGCACTGAACAAGGGCAAACTGAGTAGAGTAGATGCTGGACAAGTCCTTCCATCCTTAGCGCTATAATCCTATTCAGGGTCAGTTCACCACTATTTTGGAATTATGACGTTGGTGTTGGTGGTGTTGGTGGTGGTGGTGGTGGAGGAGAAGAAGAAGAAGAAGAAGAAGAAGGAGGAGGAGGAGGAGGAGGAGGAGGAGGAGGAGGAGGAGGAGGAGGAAGGACTCGACGAACGACTAGTAGACTACACATTTGTTCTGTAAGCCTGCGTCGATTCTATGGACGCGACAAAAGTCCCTCTGCATAACACCAGCGGAAGATGGAAAGTGGAAGGCTCTTAGTTAGTCACGACCACAGGCTACAAATTCGAAGCTTTTAGAAAACTTGCGTGATGTTCGACAAAAAAAGTCTCCAAGCCTGATACACCCGAACACGCAGCAGTGCAGTGATCTTTGTGAGATGTCTGCACCTCATGTCTTAAAAATCCAGATGTGTATTCAAAACAAGGCGTTTGGAGACCAAAATTATTGTCAGCGGCCTTTTCTTAATTTGACTGTAATTTCGTCCGGTCCTTGTGAGTGCTCATGCGGCATACATCACGGGCGGAATATTTTCATCAGATTCGTCCGCCTGGGGGACTGTTTTTTATCCGCTTCGAAATGTGAGCCACCATTGACTGACTATTCTTTGCTTCTGTCTTCACAAACGCTTCCTGTCAGTCTGCAGACTACTTAAATCTGGCCTCTATTCAAAGTAGACGATTTACTGATGGCTTTAAACTGTGAAGCTCCCTGCTAACTGGCGAGTAGTAGCCGACCAACTCCATAAATAATTGTAGTCCCCGTGCATTCTTTTGCGTCATCACATTCCTGAACGCTTCAACTCTCCCTAGATCTGGCAAGAGTCCCTCCTCGCTTACCGCAGATGCCATCTAGCATATTTCTCATCGAAGGAACTCACTCTTTTCCGATAGGGGATAGGAGATAGGCGATAGGAGACCAATCGGACCAAAACACTGCGCTCCTTGTGCCACCATTACCTTTACCTGCGACTGTCTCTGACGATGGGTCCGAGTGAGAATCCGAAACGTCAGGCCAATAAATTTCTTGTTCCGGTGATCGCATCTTCTTCTTCTGAGAAGCCACCTTCGTTTTACCTGCCTGAAATGGAGTAGCCCATCTTCAGTATGCTTTTTTAACGTTATTATCTGAAGGGCACTTTTATATTAAAGGAGCGCGGGTAAACGTGTTTCCAGTTTTTTTTAACAACAGACACATAAAAGTCCCTTCGAAATTTCATATTGCGTACACATATCGTAGACTCATGACGTCAGCCGTGTGGTAGCCATAATTGCTCGTTTTTGAAAGCAGTTAGCTGTGCATGAGATTGGCAGTAGGCAACTCACCTCGATCATAAAAAGGAATAATGGGGCTCTGTTTTGCCCCCCAGACTCCTTTTTCTAATCACAACGGGTCGCAAGGTGATCTGGGCTCGAATTTGTGATTAAATGGCCGGTAGGAAATGAGCTTAATTCTACCACGCGATTGGGATATGGATAGCTCTTTGCATATGTTTTGCTACGTGGTTCGATCATACACCTCCGCTTTAGCCAGGCTTGTACTGTTCTCCGCCTCTTAATATGGATCCATTTGAAGAACACTGTGCCTGCTATCCTGGGACTTTAATGTTTACTGGGCACAACCAGATCGCTTGAAGTCCTGTGCCAAGCGTATGAAGAAGATGACATGCTTTAAACAGCGTCTTTGTGGTGCTGAGGGTGTTTTAAAGAGGGCTGGTTTCAGCCCATGAAGACAGATAGCTGAAATTGTTTTAAGTTTGAAAAGTATTAAACCTCCCTTTCTTAAACCGACATTCAGCAAGACAACGGCCCAATGGCTATCTCAAACAGTGGATAATGATACCGTGCTTGTGTTTGTCTCGTAAACTCTCATCGAAACTTACTTTTGTGTTCAATGACACGCAATTGCAGTGGGGCCGAAACTCGTGAAAAGTCTATATGCTCTGATGGGAAAACTGGTCAACTAAGGCCGCGAAAACCGACTTACATAAAAGATGCTCTAAAGTAAATTCCCGGGCGATGAAGTGTTAACTTCCAGTTGAGCGTATATTCAGCTTAATGTTCAAATGTCACTTGCGGAGGCTGTGGTTTTTAACCTACTATTAATGCTCATTTAAAACAATGCATATTTTTTGTTAAACTAATATATAACTACCCTCCCATCCCATGCGATCAACCCCCATGCCTCGTTGTAGCCATGAACGCGGCAACTGTCAAAGTTGATCTAATCCCTTGGTAGAATGTTGTGTACAAGTACTGGGATAATAATACCGATAGAACCAATCCACAGTAATGTTGCGGTCTTCATTAAACCATGAATAGTTTAGGTATTGGGCCTTGCCCGTATAACTATATGTTCTCATGATTAAATTGCATGTAAATCAACAGATACAAATCTATACTGTGCACACTCCCATCTGGCAAGTGAACAAAGTAAGCGTACTTTCAAATATATCCTCTCCAGGGTGGACATTCAGCTGAATCATTGCAGTCCGTCAAAATTAATATGATATATAGATTGTCGATAGCATCACATCTGAGATCGATAATAGTTCGACTGTCCCATACGACGGTGCCCACCGTGTGCTCCATGGCAAATTGAAGCAAGCACAGTGACTTGCGTGTGGATTGATTTATAGTGATAGTAGACTTGCGCAGCATCTACCGCACTCTGTTCTCCTCCCCACCTGGACTCAATGTCAAGAAAGAGTCAAGAAGGCTGGAGGCGGTGGAGAGGGCAGGTGGGCAGCGCGGCCGAACCTGGACCTTGGCGCTCCGATCCACACCCCTGGTCCACAGAAAGTATCTGACCAGGATATTGGCCAACGACAGCAACAACAACAACAACAGCAACAGAAAGGGCGTAGATTACTGGGTGGTTAGACACACGACCTGTATAGAAGATGAAAATGCGATCACAGGAACAAGAAATTTATTGGCCTGACGTTTCGGATTCTCACTCGAATCCATCATCAGAGACATTCGCAGATAAAGGTGATGATGGCACCAGGAGTGCAGTATTTATATCACATGGCTGCCGTGGGACCGTATGCGCACTGCAATTAACAGTTCAAAACTGCAATTAATCAACAAACACAATGACCTCCCGGTACCCTATTCCGTACTGCGATCTTTCCTGGGCAGGAGAATCAGTCACGTGGGGAGGGCGAGCAATCACCACGTTGACAGTGAGCCAGTTTGCCGAGCAATCGTCACACCAGCATCCAGCAGGGATGGCGAAATCGCGGCCATTAACGGCTCGGACTCGGACCGACAAGCCGCCACCGCATCAATTACGACCCCAGCGGTGATTGTGAGAGCTGTTAATTTCAGTGCGCATACGGTCCCACGGTAGCCATGTGCTATAAATACTGCACTCCTGGTGTCACCATCACCTTTATCTGCGAATATCTCTGATGACGGATTAGAGTGAGAATCCGAAACGTCAGGCAAATAAATGTACTGTTCCAGTGATCGCATCTTCATCTTCTGAACTGCTACCTGGAGCTCGCCTGTTGGCTTCTATCAACACGACCTGAATACCCAGCGGGAGAGCAAGCACATCTACTGCCAGAGAACCAGGTACCGGAGCAGTGTCGACACACACCAGGCTGCGAGAGTTGTGGTTTGCTGACCATGGCATAACACACGCTCACAAACCTTGGGGCCCAAGAGGTCGATAACCCGATGCTGAAATCAACCAAACGAAAGAGGATCACCTCCATTTAAGCAGGGCGGTGGATAAGCATATTTCCCATTTGCAAGTCACAATTAATTCATGTTTCCGTGCCTTTTGTGATAAATTACCTCCTGTTTGCACTCAGTGCTTACAGAAATGTATTGTTGAATTTTTAAAAGATTACGATCATGGTAATTTATGGGACGTTCGCATGATTCTCGGGGCAATTCACTATAGCCAGGGTTATTAATGCAGTTTTCAAAATATACAACGGGATCACCGTCAGTTTATGAAGATTTTATGAACACCAGAATGTCTCTTCGGAGGGACACGAAGGGTCGTATGTATTGATTTCAATTAAAACACTGGACGTTTATGTTGCTTCACGATATACTTGAATTTGTCATCTTGTACAACTTATTTGCCCTACATTTCCATTCACCGAATTCAAAGTCGAAGTGATTTCTCGACGAAAGAGCAGACGAAGTTATTAAGCATCTAATACTGACAGATTTGCGATACTCGCAGCCAAAAGCTCAGAACCAGGTCTCACCTTCTGCAGCGAGCATTATAAATCAGTATTTGCATACTGCTGACTGCTGGTGGAAATATTGTGGACATTTCTCTGTCATTCCGCCTGCGCTGATGAGTTTCAGCGCAGAAGGTGCATACATAGTATGTACATAAGAAAGCCCCCGACTAAGAGAAGGGATGACTATTTCTGTCTTATTAGCTGTCGTCGGCCAGACTTAACGAAACCCAGTCTTGTTTCTGCGAGGCCTCAAACCTGCGTTTTTTGGCCATCCGGCGTTAATAAGTCCAACACTGCGAATTTACGCACGAGTCTGTTGTCCTGCCGGTTGTAATCGGGAAAATGGAGTTTTGTTGGGAGTGCACTCCACGATCGGGCTGGGAGATATCCGCGCCCCGTTTCGACTTGGCGCTCCATCTTTAGACACCCAGCGACTAATAAAGCAGTTTCTCGCAGGAGATGTGATAAAATCTCTGCTTTCATTAGGAATGTGGATGAAGGTGCATCCAGGTAAGTTATGATCTTTAACGAGAAAAAAATACTCGGCTAAATGCCAGAATGCCACGTTTGTTGAGCCTATTGAGGTTACATTATGTCCTACTGTTCTCTCAAGCGGCATTTTGGTAGTATCTCGTTGTTCAAAGTGCTGTTAACAACTTCAGTTGATGTTTCATAGATCGCGTAAACGGTTCGATGCATTTGGTGATAATAATAATAAGCGGAATCCCCCATGTGGCAGTTGTCCTCGGCAGCCCTTCATGATGTAAGACTTAGGTCCTGCGTATCGGCTCACATACAGTCAGGAATACCACTGGCCAGAAGCCAGTGAGAGGGGTGTATGCTGAGCGGCTAGTCGAAAATTTGACGTCATCAGGGGTTTTCTTCGAGGATTTGTCGGCTAAACGCATTTTATAGACCATCTTCGTCAACGTGTCGCATCTTCACTTCAGTCCAGTTGGTGCTGACTGACAGAGAAGAGCAAGAAACCGCTGTAGTCTCGTTCTGGCCCCTGGTCACGTGGGCATCCTACCAAACCACCGCAACCACCATCACCAGCACCACTACCACTGCTGCTGCTGCTGCTGCTGCTGCTGCTGCTGCTGCTGCTGCTGCTACTACTACTACTACTACTACTACTACTACTACTACTACTACTACTACTACTACTACTACTACTACTACTACTACTACTACTACTACTACTACTACTACTACTACCATCACCACCATCACCACATTGAAACTTGAAAGGGGTTAGTATCTAATGAATTAGAATTTTTGAAACGACCTCAAATTAAGCATTTTCCTACAAGCGCCACAAAGGTTTTGAGAGTGAACCGTCTCTTAAACTCATATTCGCACTTACGGTGAAGGAGAGCGGAGGATGAAGGCAGTTAAAGCAAGGGTCACAAGTGGCTGATAGTACCTTCCAAGGAAGAAGAGGAGGAGGAGGAGGAGGAGGAGGAGGAGGAGGAGGAGGATTGCTAGTGGCCCACTTGCCGAGACCGCGAGAGGGTGGCCCAGCTTATCAAGCTCCTTTCTTCCGCCACTGAGTCATTTACCCAATCTTGTCAGTGCAATTCCGTTAATGCAGCCTCATTTAAATATAATTTGACGCTGTGCCACAAAGGTTTTGAGAGTGAACCGTCTCTTAAACTCATATTCTCACTTACGGTGAAGGAGAGCGGAGGATGACGGCAGTTAAAGCAAGGGTCACAAGTGGCTCATAGTACCTTCCAAGGAAGAGGAGGAGGAGGAGGAGGAGGAGGAGGAGGAGGAGGAGGAGGAGGATTGCTAGTGGCCCACTTGCCGAGACCGCGAGAGGGTGGCCCAGTTATCAAGCTCCTTTCTTCCGTCACTGAGTCATTCACCCACTCTTGTCAGTGCAATTCCGTTAATGCAGCCTCATTTAAATATAATTTGACGCTGTGCCAATCTGCTGTCCGTTGTCACAAGAAGCCGCAGAGAAGTCAGAGGGAGAGATGGCGACTGGTGCCGGTCCTGCACGGCGAGAAGTGGCAGAGGCTGGCGTAAAGGACATGCAATATTAGTGGTACACAAAGAAGGAAAAGATACAGATGGAACATGGAGAAGTTAGAGTAAGGAGGGCGAAGTCGAGGCGGAGAAAAGGATGAGACTAGTGAGAAGCACGAACTGATAATGGAAAGAAAGGGGATGGGTAGTAGTAGTAGTAGTAGTAGTAGTAGTAGTAGTAGTAGTAGTAGTAGTATTAATATTAGTAGTAGCAGTAATAGTAGTAGTAATAGTAGCAGTAGTAGTATGAGGAGGAGGAGGAGGAGGAGGAGGAGGAGGAGGAGGAGGAGGAAAACCGCAGGAATGATAACGACAAGCGAGAAGACGTAGATAAGGATTCGTTTGGCGCTTCGGGAACTCATATTTAGTTCAAGGGCGTGTGCTCCGGTAGCCTTAGGTATAGCGATGGGGTCGGGAGTGCGGTTTTTCATCGAGGATCTTCATGGAGTCCCATATCGTCGAAGAAGTATATTCGAAGGCTGAACGTCCTTGGACAGTGTGGGCTGGTGAATACGGCTCGATGAGCGAATGCCTGGGTTTCTGACGCTGCTTGGCTGGTCCTAGTTGTATTGACGAACAGCTGGCCGACCGGGCCGATGCGCGATTCAGAGGTGCTGTGACAGAAGGCACAGGGTGGAAGGCTAACAGCTGAGTTGGTCGTGTTGGCGACGATGATGACTGTTTGACGTTGTCAACGGTGGGAACGCTTAGAGTGAGGGAGTAATGCTGGAGCTGGAGACACTTTTGATGGAGGATGTGGTGTAGTTGTGGTGACGCTATGATGAATCTCATCGTTGTAAATGCTCAAATGCCGAGACGGCTGACTGTGTGGTTTCTAAACAACCGAAAGGTAGGAACAAATTATGAGCGATCGCCGGAACGCGAGCTTTTTACACATACGGTCTCGGATTCATGTTTGAACCCCTCATCGTCAAAGGCAGCATCAGACGTGAATAGTTCATGCTCAAGGCTTTATGGTACTTACGAGATGGAGTCGTTGTGTTACCGCATACCTACAAAAATTACCAACTCCCCGTTCATCGAAGACAGTCGTTTTAGTGCGACAATTGCCTGACGGTTGGTATAAGAGACGCCAGTCGTTGTCAATTTCATCATTTATGTTGGTTATTGGCTTGATGAGTACTCGGCCACCTGGCTCACCGGTACTAACGATGTAAACAATGTTCTCCAGTGCGCTCTCCGCTCGGCTAATTACTCTCCCCAGGCTACGTATCAGCACCGAATACGGAAGCGGGAGGTCGTTGAATTTGTTGTCAGACTGGGGGCTGGTGAACCATGATTCAAGCAGATCGCGGCTCACGCGACTGCCACCTCTCTCGAGAATTCCGGCCCCATGGAACTTGAATGCGCGGTAGGGTCCCGCCGAATGAGCCACCATCTGTGAGCTGGCGTCATTTCACCGCATTGGTGTCCGCCCGTTCGCCCACTCGCGCCCACAGCGGTTATACAGTCTCTCCGACATGTTTGTCTTGCCCCCAATTACACCAGATCCGGCAAATGGCTCCAGACGTTTCTAGCTGTAGCAGTGTGTCTTTTGGTGTCATTACCTGGTGCCCAATGGTTGCCTCCTATCTGCGTGCCACTCCAAATGCAAGGGATCTCTGAAGACTGCTAACAGCCTCCGAGACTTTCTTGACGTAGCGAAGTCCTCGCTAAGCATTTGGATCGATGCTACTTGCGACTTCAGTCCATTGCACGCCGAAAGCTGAACGTTCACAACAAGCCTATACAACCTTCGTTTGACAACTGCTTTCTGTCAGTTCCAAATCTTACAGACGAGTAAATGATTTACAGCATTGCAGGTTTCTAGAAGACTAGACTGACTCTTAGCGTCCTGAGCTGACAAGTCAACCAAACATCGTCCAGAAGGTCGAGGCAGCGAATGATTGGAAATTTGGCCAGCGAAAGGCCGAATAGCAAGACACGTCACTTCCATTTCGTTTAAGTGCATTTAGCGCTTTGGCAACGGTGATCTTACAAAGCTCTCCAAAACGCCAGCATTCCAACAAACCTATTTCGGCAACGGTAGGTTGGAGGACCCAAAATAGCTGTAAGTATACTGTGGATCGTGTCATGTGAGAATGATGCAAATGAGGGATTTACAGATTGGTCAGCCCGCCGGACAGTAAGCTGACGGCAAACACAGAAGACGGTTGGTGGCCAGAACGATACTTCCGAAATGATGAATGTATGCAATTGGATACGCCACGGCGTGCCATATTGGGATGTCTAGCTCAGTCCTGGCGGACATTTCGGTTATCCCTTAATTCATGGTCGGTTGGTATCCGTTTTTTGTTTCTCTGTCTTCCGGCACAACTGTCAGTCCTCAGACATAACAAGATTTCGTATGTATATGCATCGTCACACGATTCATAGTATTCCGATAGTCAATCGGGGTCCTTCACATTATCGTCGTCCCTGTTCCAGTGAGAACGTCTTATTTCTTAAATTATCAGCCCGGATCCCTCGAGTCTGTCTATCTGAAAATATGATGGTTACGGTCAGAAACATACAGTCCAATTAATTAGAAAATCATATAATAACATATATAATATAATATATATATAATATATCATGATAGTGGGCGCTCGCCGATCAGGTTACGGAACATGCTCGTTCCGTTGTGCCTTGGGGCTCATACTTAAACCCTCGCAGGCAGTCGCACAGCGACTAGTAGTAGATATAGATGAGATGGTACCGACAAAGACAAGGGAGACCGGAATGGCCATTTCTGGCTTATTAGCCGTCATCAGCCAGTCATACCCAACCCCAAGTGTGGATCACTTGAGATTCGAACCCGGGATCTTTGGTCATGGAGTTGAACACTCTACCATTGAGCCACGGGCCCGTTGTCCTGTCGGTTGTGATCGGGAATATTAATTATGATAGTGGGCGCTCGCCGATCAGGTTACGGAACATGCTCGTTCCGTTGTGCCTTGGGGCTCATACTTAAACCCTCGCAGGCAGTCGCACAGCGACTAGTAGTAGATATAGAGCGCCCACTATCATAATTAATATTCCCGATCACAACCGACAGGACAACGGGCCCGTGGCTCAATGGTAGATTGTTCAACTCCATGACCAAAGATCCCCGGTTCGAATCTCAAGTGATCCACACTTGGGGTTGGGTATGACTGGCTGATGACGGCTAATAAGCCAGAAATGGCCATTCCGGTCTCCCTTGTCTTTGTCGGTACCATCTCATATAATATATCATATAATATAACAAGATGATGACGGCGGGGCAAAACGAGTGAGCAACTTAAAAGATAAGGGAAAATTTAGATTCGCCAAATGATCTTCTATGCACAGGCGCGATATGTCTCTCCCCAGGTAGGCTTTTCCACTAGACACCGAACGACGGAATAAGTTTGCAATCTAACAAGCGATGAATCGCTCAAATCAGTGCGTAAACAGGTTTGGTTCGTGTGCACATTGTGAGGGAGTGGATCCGACAGACGGCAAGCATTGATGTGACGTTTTATGCCGAGATACGGGCAGAGCGACAGATAAAGTCAGTCCGTGCAGGTAGGTGTGAGAGGCAGGGGCATGTGAATCTCGGTTCTGATGAGTTAGTCATTGAGGAGATGCACTGTAATCTGCACTGTTTCCCACTTAAAAGTCTCATCGGTATCGGAGGGGAAGTATGTTAGGCGCCTGTACACGGATCATCAGGGATTATTCAGGTGGACAGAAGGAGGATAATTCGGGAGTTGGAGGAATTAAATCCACAGCCGTGTCAGTTGTAACGTTTCGGAATCGAGGGGTAACTTCACGTCAACATCCGTCCTGCTTAATGGCGAGCTGTGGCCAGATGCGTTTTTCTTCATCTGAGGAATCGTGTGGTGATAACGCCAGGTTGTTGTTGACTCGAACCACACGGTACTGGAACACACTGGGCTTATGCCTGACTAAGGCCAAATTTTGTTGTTTGCGTAGGTATTTCAAAAGACCAAGTTGCCCAAAACACGGCTCTTAACTAACCGACTGCCGTTAAAATTCAACTGGTTGCTTAAACACACGGTCCAGCATCGTGATCCTGACAACTCATTATCTCTTTTCGCAAAGATTTTCTGGAAAGATATATTCTTGGGAGAATTACCGGGCGTTGCTTAAACATTGTCGTTTGCAAGAGTTTACAAGTGTCCACTCTTGCGGTTCGGTTACGCGTTTCCAGAATTTCTGCTCGCCGGGCCAAAGTAGAGTTCAGGGGACGTCTGATGACATGCTAGAAAATGCAAGCTTAGGGGCAACATGGAGGAGGACCAGTGAAGTAGTTAGAGTTCAGGGTGTGATTTGTACGTTCCCTCTCAATCTTGAACGCCGGTATAGACCTCAAGCCGGAGATGGCAGGGAAACTTGAAATTGACAGTTAAGAGTTAGTACCGACGATGCAGACAGCACAGTTGAGCATGGGAATTCGGGCCACTCGTAATACAGATTGTCTTGCTCTAAATCCTCTGGGAACTATAGTCAGGGCAAGGATGAGCGTTACGCTCAGAGTTACGGTAGGACTGCAAACTCAGGAAATGCTGACTGAAATTCTGAAATGCGCTTCCGACGCGAAAATATGACTTAAGTAGGGTTGTAATGTTAACTACCATGCAGCATAATCCCATAAAAATTCAGTTACTCCAGGATGTCAGCCTTTGAACAAACTCCTCTTCGACCGCCTGCAAAAACTACCTTCTGTAAAAAAATGACTACTTAAGTAGCACCAATTTTTCTCGTTATTTTCGATGTCCTTATACATTCAAATATATTTGATAGAAAATGCTGATAAAACATTGATTCTTTTACTCATTTGAGGGGAAATCACGTCCGCTTCAAATTTCGCACTTAAAGGGAGGGTACACTTATGTTTTGAGAAGTTTCTAATTATGAGATGTTTTAAGACTGTGAAAAGCCCGTTCGTGAAACATCGTGTCTCTGCATTTAACAACGTTCCTAGCAAAGCTTGCAGTATGGGTCAAATTGACTGGTACGTTTTATGAACCACATATGGTATCCTCTTAATAGCGTATAAAAATGCCTGATTTGCCGTACCCTCAAATATGCAGCTTGTAGTT
This sequence comes from Spirometra erinaceieuropaei, assembly GCA_902702965.1. Taxonomy (NCBI): domain Eukaryota; kingdom Metazoa; phylum Platyhelminthes; class Cestoda; order Diphyllobothriidea; family Diphyllobothriidae; genus Spirometra; species Spirometra erinaceieuropaei. The sequence goes on from CACRXP010000144.1 coordinate 967,488, forward strand.
TGGAAACCTTGAATGAGAGTGTAACGATAAGTCGGGTTCAAAATTTTGCAGGAATCAAAGAAGTTATTAAAACCGATTTATATCCTTTCTTCAAGTACAAAATTTGGAGAGAACGTAATTTTCGTTCAAATGATTAAGAGAGTTAGTATTTTTGTCAGCTTTTTCCACTAAACATATTTGAATATATAAGGACATTGAAAATTAATGAGAAAAATTTGTGCTACATAATTAGTCATTTTTTACAGAGAGCAGTTTTTGAAGGCGGTTGAAGAGCAGTTAGTTCAAAGGCTGGCATCCTGGAGTAACTGAATTATTATGAGATTATGCTGCACGATGACTGGTTTTACAACCCTATTAAGTAATCTTTCCGAGTCGGAAGCGCATTTCAGAATTTCGGTTAGCATTTCATGAGTTAACACGCGGACTGTAAGAGGGTTAAGACTACAGTTGTAGTTAGCAATCAGGTTGGGATTAAGAGGATTAGGTTTGGGTTTACGAGAGTTAATGTTGGGGTTAAAGTTAGAATACGGGAGTACTTACCCCCTGGAGTCTAGGCGATATTTCCCAGGAATGAAGTTAAAGGAGGCATGGACAACAGAATTTATTCGAAGCAGTAAATTTCGCGACGGCTTATCAACTGCAGCCTGTCATTGCATAACACAGATAACAGGTGAGAACGATACAGAGGTTTGAACTTCCACAGAGAAAATCAATGTAAAACAGCAAGGTCATCGTATACTGCATGTAGACTATGTTGCGTTTTGAAGTTACCAGTTTATTGATTTGATTAGTTATCTGTGTTATGCAACGACAGGCTGCAATTGATAAGCCGTCACGAAATTTACTGCCTTGAATAAATTCTGCTGTCCATGCCTGCTTTAAATTATTGGTTTATTTATCGTTGCTTTTGGCTGCCAATTTCAGACCAAGCTTCACAGGATTTCGGCCTTTGTGGGACTGTTTAATTATTTATGGACGTATCAGCAATTGCCACTATTTTTTCGCTTTTTTTACCCCGATAATGCCTATGGATTCAGGTCAGTCTTAACAGTACTTTGCTGCTGTTTTTTCTAATTTCTTCCTACTGGTTCTCAGCCAGAATCAGACCACCACTGTAAGCTTATTGCCCCTATCCTAGCCAAATAACGCAAATCACTTCTGGCACAAGCGTAGGACCCTCTAATCAAGACTTTTTTCACGAAAGTGGGCGTGATGGCGATACTGAAGGACACGCATCGTCAGGTGAGTAAAAAACCTCGTGAAAATACTGAACCCATCTGCTACATTGCTTATGAGGCCTATACAGTATCAGCGGAAACTTTCGACTGGCACAGTTGACAATAAAATCTCCCCCTCGCCCCAGTAGATGATCATTTTTGCCAGAGTTTGTGCAGGCAAGTCGAGGTGTGGAGGTCAACGTTCGGGTGTACGCAGTGCTCGTTTTTGCAAGCATTATGTTTATAGACATTACCACTAAATAGTGCTCAAAAGGTTCCTCAAACAATTTCGGTATGGTTGCTGGCAAACATGCGCGGCCAAACCACTTCACATGACCAGTGTGCTTTACTACCGGACGTCGGTTAATAAGAGTTCTTAGGAGGATTTTGCAGGCTAAATATATCAACTTTGTCCTCGATTCCACATATTAAAATAATGAAGTACGTGGATGTTTATCAGCAAATATTCAAAAAACGCTTACTAAAGACGTAATTTGATAAAGACGGATTACGAGTGATCAAAGCCATATTTCTCGCATACATTTGCCGTGATTGTTCTCATTCACCGCAGATGAATTTTTATGTTTGGACGTGTCTGCACATATGGACAAATTGCCATGTTTATAAAAACCCTAAGAACTCCCTACTTAATTAAACGCTTTCAAAATCTCCCTTCGAAGGTTTAAATGAAAAAAATGCAGAATCTTCCCCTATGGGCAGTCAATTAGAAACACTAAAATCTGTAAATTTCTCACTGAAATTTCAAGGACCCCCTGTACTTTAACGTACTCCATCGTCTTTAAAGTTACACAGTAATATTACGAGGGAAGAGTTCTTATGATACTTAAAGAACGGTACGCCTACGGCAGCATTCGGGGACTCTTTTCCGATTTTTTGAATTCACGGCTGGCCTCTGAGCATGTGATCCTATGAAAGGCCTCATCTTTCTGACACTGCTATCGGCGAATTCGAACGGAATAAATTTCGCCTTGGTTAATCGCATTTAAAACAATACGGAAACAAACAAACAAGCACAAAAAGTGTGACGAATGATCTCAAAATCATTTTAATACACAGAATCGCCTATTAGGCATTTGGCTAAATAACACGCGTCCTATTACGCTCGAGACATATCGCAATATTGTAAAAAAGCTTTTTAAAATGTGTTTTTCTTTGCCGTTTTATTTACTCAGTTACTTGCATGAACAGGTTTTATAGACTTCTACAATTTCTGCTTACTCATCTGATTTCATTTTCGTCAGCTTCCTTGTAATGTAGGTAATGTAAATTCCAACATTTATTCAATGGTTTAAGTTAACTGATGGTTTTTTCAAATTCCGATCGAGGGTTTTGGTAGAGGTGGTTGAATCGGTGTCTGATTTAGAAGAGATTTTTATTAATTTAATAAAATCTCATTAGTTACATCACCCAATGTAAAGACAAAATGTTGTAGTCTGTTAATCATCTGAGCCGGACAAAAATCAATGCCGGGTCTCCTAAAACCGCCAGTGACGGTTCTTGATCGGAATCCGGAGGGTATGTGGTTTTAATTCTTTGCAGAGGAAAATATTCAGTCTGTGTGTGTTTCCGATTTACATTGGTGTAGAACGTCAAAGAAGTAATTATTGTCCATTTATTTTCGAACAAGATACCTTGAGTTTCTGTGCCTTAGATAAATACAGGGTAGATGAGAACTATAATTCCAAGACAACGTTGTCAATCTTAAGATAGCGAATTCGCAGGAAACTGTGATGGGCCTGGTTAAAAAAGAATTACAGAGTGCATTAGTGATTGCTCTGTACCGTAGCAGACGTCAGGGTATCTGAGCATGGGGCCAGGTTTCTTTCACGAGACACCGTTATCTTCCGAAGAAAGGTTCCTAATCTGAGAAATAATGTGGGTTCACTGGAACAAGTTTAGTGAAATGCTGATTCTTCGGAGAGCGTGGTCGGCTCGCCATTTTTAAGACGTAAAATGCACTTAATCGATCAGAAGTAGAAGTGGCGTGTCGCGATAGTCGGCTTAAAGCGGATTGATCATTCTCTTCTCTCGCTGCCTCGGCCTATCGGCTGCCGTTTGGAGGGTGCTAGACACAGCTCTCTTCTGACGAAATTTCCTAAAGACCGAAGTTGCTCGGAACTTTCCTGTATTTTCGTACGCTGTTTAGAAACAGGGAAGAGTAGCGAATGTCATTCATCTGCAGGGCATAGTACTTTCAAAAACTGATACAGAAGGACAAAACATCAAAGTATATTGTTAATGGCATTTATGCGGGCTGGGTGAGGTAAACATAAGCTTAAACTCCTCACTGATTCGCGCCCAAGAGAGATCATTGGTATAATTTAAGTTATAAAAGCTAACTTTACCACCCACATGTGTCCTGGACATTTAAGATTAGACTGCGTTGTCAATCTGCTTTCAATAGATCAATATGTCAAATAATTCCTCTCTCACCTCCGGTCTCCTTGACTCTGCCTTGACACCGGACCCAGGCGGGAGATGTGAAGAGAGTGCGGTCGATCATGTGCAAGTCTACACTCACTATAAAGTAATTCACGCATATGTCACCGTCCCTCCGCTTAGCCTGCTGAAGAGCACACAGTGGACACCGTCAAAACCGACGGCCGGACTTTCGATGCCAAATAATTGAAGCATGTGGGGCAAAAGTGGTTCACTAAAAGTCTATTCTGTCATCAAAGTCTCATGCGGGTTTGAGATGTGAATACCACACCACATACAGCAAAGAGTGTTTCAATGTTGAATTCTCCGCTGCTCATAAAGCTGGATATCTGATTGCCCGTGGGCGTAATTACGGTTTCGAATAGTGTACAATTACAATGGTATGAAGGTCTGAATTTTGAGATAGGGCACAATTTCGCCCTTCTTGGTGATAGCGCGTTCGTACGCATCCTGCATCACCTGAATGGCACGGAGCAAAAAAATCTCTTTTCAAGTGAGCGAAGTTTGTTTTTGCGCATTTTTTTTCGTTTGGATTAATATCCGTTGATAGAAAAACATACACGGATGCATAAAGGTGGTGTGGGAGGATTCTTTACACGGTAAATTGCCGGAAAAGTATATGATGCTGGTTTCAGCCCTAATATGTTACGAGACTTATTTTAAGTGGAAAAAAGTGAATTTACACACTCCAGACGCCCCGCAACGGTCATCTAGACTTCCGTCACCTACTCTAGACAGTTATCCTTCCTCGCGTATAAGAAATTTGCCTTACGACCCGGCAGAATGACAACTCAGACTACATTAGGCTCACCTTAGTAGTCAGGAATACTGAATTTTGCTAATCTGAGGGCAGCGGATATTCGGACGTTTAGGTCCGCAGAACTGAATAGACATTCGGGAGTTCTTTGGCCCTAGTCCTTCCCAGATCAAGCTTTTTAATTGAGTACATTTCACGTTTCCGGTAGATTACAACGTCAAAACACAATTGTTACTTTATAGATTTATGAACTATATGGAGTTTCATCTAGGTGACCGACCGAGATCTCCAATTCCACCTTGGAAAATATACGCTTGATTCCGTGAGAACGTAATGTGGATTCACCTTTCGCCCAATTGACTGCTGATTTTCTACTGGCATTTTGCCATCAGCCTAAGAGGGACCTGGTTCAGATAATAGCTAAATAAGTAGTTTAACATTGTCTGAATTATTTAAGAGTTGTTACAGCAACACAGGCCTTAGAAGTGCCAGTGATATTTTATCCCTCTCCTATTCAATCCTTATGGAATTGTCGACACTCCGATAAACAAGTATTGCTGCGTGCCGAAAGAACGTTGAAAACCGTTTCGTCTGGATCGGCAGTCATCAGCCTAACTAATCTCATCGCGTCACTATGAAGGACTTTGTACACTAATCTGGAATACATAACTCAGCGATTGGACTTATGCGCCAATCAGGGTGCTGTTTTATGCACATATAATGAATGCAAACATTTCAAGTTCTGATTGGTTAAAACACCTTAGAGCTAACAGAAATCGTCATAGATGTGATTTCGTGCCTTTGGCGTTGAGAGTCCCTAGTCTAATCTAATGAGCGAAGTTTCGCATGCCAGTAGCCGAAAAATCCGCCAAATTCATTATCTGAACTAGCAGTGTTTGTGTGGATAGCTGAACCCCGGAGCATAACACATAATGTTAACAGGGTTCAATTGCGCAGCCAAGGGCAATGCCACAGCAGTCATATCTGGATTCGCTTACTACAATTCCCGATAATCTGTTATTAAGGGCAGGGAAAAACAAACTGACAGTGCCTGACGGCAATTTTTCAATGTCCATTTGAGATCGATAGGTCGTCCATGACTTGCCAAGAGGATGCCGGAGATTGCGTGAACCTGGCTGTTTTGCGGAAGACATCTGTAAGATAGACAATACCCCCTTCCCACCGTCTCTTATGTCTCAATTTCAGGGTGAACCAGGGGGATCGAAAGTCCTCCTCTGCGCGTACTGCACACACACTGTACACGTGAAATAGACTTCACTTACTCCGCCATCACACAAGCTAGAGGTGCCACCGGGCCACACTCCGCCAGATGAAAATCTTTCAAGTTATCGCGAAAGGTCTGTCTGTCCAACACCATTTCTCTCCCCTCTCCCCTCCCTCCTTTTGCCATTCTCGTGACAGGGCTGAGTCAGCAGAAAAGACATAAGTCTCGGTGTACTTTGTGGCCCCAAATATCATCACTGGCATTCGCAAGTATTGCCTCTATCTGTCAGACTTAAATCGGACATTTCCACCACGTTGGCTCTGCAAACGTGTTCTACTTCGGCCAACCTCTCTCTCACACCAAGGCCTCAGTACTTGCAGCAGCACAGTGCCTCAGTTATTCCCACCACAATCCCCCACGACCTGACATATATCCTTTTCAGAAGGCATTAACCTCCCTGTACTCGGCTCCTAGTCTTCTCATCCAAACAGTTTTTTAACAAGCAGGAGGAGAAGATACCCACACAGTGGGGGGATATTCTTGCATAATAAATGTCTGTGAGTACGTGTCAACTCTACCCATCGTGATACGGCCTAATTAGTCGAAACTCGAGGAACGCTCTCATGCAGGCATCTGCACAAACATTTGTGCATTCATGCGGGCATAGACATCCAGTTTGCAGAGCGATGCCTGCCTGACCTAATCCTTGCATGGGACATGGAGAGGAATTGAATTATTAAAGTACCAGTATGGACAAGGGGACTTAGTACCAATGTCCGGACCAACAATATATGCAAGTACTGATGGCCTAATCGTTTTGCGACTTGGTGACACTCATGTCTTCGGCATTCCAACTACTCCTCTTTCAGTTTGTTTGCCCTGGAGGCCAACCATGCCTCCTTGTAAATTCATGCAGAGGTTAAGTTGATAATGTCGTACAAAACAGACGACTAGATACGTGGATAAGGACTCGAAGTAAAGCATTCCGATGGTCATCTCGAAACCCCAGTAGCACTTTAATTAATAAGGTGCTAAGTAACGGAAAGAGATTATAAGCCACAGTTAGGGTGCAGTAAGGGATGCTTTTTCAGGTAATGATTTGGTTATGTTGGGTCAGGGTCAGGGGTCAGGGTTAGGGGTCAGGGCAACTTTTTCTCAACCACTCAATGCAAAACCACGCATTCCCAATAGTTTTTTTTTTGCATATAACCTCTGACCTTATCGCCTGCGCGTTCACTGGCCCCACCTGTAAAAACCCCCATTAGCGCCGGTCCAGTATTACAGGTGGCTGTGGTTTGCATACTTCACCTGCGGCTACACAACCACATCTGACCCTTTTTCAGTCAAATCCACCTTTACAAGAAGAAGACTTGCCGCTTGAACATACGATAATCGACCTACCCCATAAAATGTCAACCAAAATTCTCAAATACATTTTTGAATTGAAGGAACTACCCAAGTGACTTTGTAGGAACGATTGTCATGTAGGGTAATTCCAATATATTTTAGTCGCGCCAGGGTGCTCCGGTCGTTTACAGAAGCATACGCGACAAATACTTAAGTTAGATATATATTTCCATTGATTTTCGGTGCTCTTATGAATTAAAATACAAATTGCGGAGACATGAACATATTTATTCTTTTTGGCACGTATTTTGTGGTAAATCACATGTTCTTCAAATAGCGTACCTTTGTTTTTGAAAGACCATGAAAGTTCTATTAAGCTCGCATGGCCTGTGTCTGTTTATTAATGATTCTTATGAGGTATGCCACACAGGCCACATATGTTTCAGAGCTTTAAAAACCTAATTTACTATGCTCTCAATTGCATAAAGGAATAAATTATTTTAAGTAGGCGGAAAGTGTACAGCTTGCCGTTTCAAACCCCGACGGCAAATGCAGTACATGGCGTATTCAAAATTAATCTGAACTTGAAACGCATTTTTATATTAGAAATAAATTCTTTTTCGAGTATGGGGTTTAAAAACCATGCGATCTATACTGAAATTGGTCCAAGAAAGAGTGTCTGTATAAGTACTTCTCAAAAACGTATTAAAACTCATGAAGGCATGGAAAACCAATGTTAAATTCAGACTACTTAAGTAGTCACTCTTTACTGAATGCTGTTTGTGTAGTCGGCTGGAACGAGATCCACTGAGAAGCCCACAATCTGGAGTGGCTGGGGCATTTTTTCAATACGCCGCATTGTAATATTTTCAGCCCTATTTAAGTAATCTTTTCTAATCGAAAAAACCACATCAGAGTTTTCGTTGTCATTTCATGGGGCCGATCACTCACCGTGTATGCAAGCCGGTGCATAGCCCTTCCAGAAAAAAAGATTATAATTCTCCTTACGGGTTATAAATTACAAAGATTTACTTCAGTCTTCTGGCAGTTAGGAATCGTGTCTTCTTCTTCAAGAGTGCTTCCTGGGACTCGTCTCTTCGCTTCTATTAGTTAGGGATAATGCCCTTGCAGCACCCATAGTAATTGGCCAGTCAAACGACTACGTGCGTAGAGTGCAGACCGCTATTTTTCCTTGACTCGGAACCTAACTACGTCGTAATGTCACTTCTCAGCAAGTGAAGTATATTTCCCAGTTGGGCGAGTTTGAGTGTTGAATGGACACCTCGATCATCTGCAGAGATGGTTAGCAAACTCGGATATGACATTCAGTGGAGTGACGATCTTTTGCTCGATT
>CACRXP010000144.1:976094-1008591 GCA_902702965.1 Spirometra erinaceieuropaei
GGTAACACACACAGACACAGACACACACCCGTTGTGAATTTTAATACCACTCATCTGGCCTTTTTCCGAGCATTCAGTTGGGGCGTCAGAAACGTCGATCAGGGGCTGCATTATACGCGCGGGCTCTCCTCCTCAGTGCGAACACAGACTGAAAATCGAAATATTTTGATTGGTCTGCCTGCTCCGTACCCAGTCCTTTCGACCTTCACCAATTTCAGAGCGTCCTTACGCGTTCAGAGGGTGGCATTTCAACTGACTTTGTCCACGGGGCCTGCGCTTGTCCTCTAGAATTGCTTGGAACTCGTTAAAGAAGATACTGAAGAGTGTCAATCCAAACATACCCGACTGCCCGCAGTTCATCTCAAGCCAGGGATAAGGGATGGAGCATGCCGCTGACGTTTGTAGCCGTCTCGTTAAAGTGGCGTTCGTTGGAGTAGGACGCTATCAACTGGTGTAGTACTTTCAAACAAATGCAAAACTACGGGTACCAATGCTAGTGGTTTCTATGCCTTCTACCGCGAAGCTCTTCTGACAAATTACTTCTTTAAATTGAATCTCTGATAGAATTTGACTGGTTGTATAGTATACCTGGAAGTTAGGAACATGAAGTTGGCAATACGCCCAGTTAAACATGAAATGCGATGCAACAACGTGTGTTTACAGTGTGCGTAATTAGGCAATAACTGCATACGTCAAATGGTCCTCAACAACACCGGTCGTTCAGAAAGACAGGACGAATTTTTGAACTAAGAATTGAAAAGGTATTTCCCGACGCAGCAACTACTCACTAGTTAAATAGCCCAATTGGCCTTTGTTCAGTGCTATTTCAAATGTAGTGCGTAGTTTTCATCAAAATTTCATCCACTGTTAGCACTAGATTTTGGATTTTTTTTACCGCGGACAAGTCATTTCAGGACCGCAGATCGGGAGTGGGAAGGTAGATCCGTAAGGTGAATTCGCAAAGTGCTGTTGTTGAATTCTGCTGGTTTTTCCTCGATATTAGGTGCCGTTGTGAAACAGAAGTCGCCCATTTCTGTTTGACAATGTATGATAGGTTGAGGGTAAATGTGTTATGCCCATTTTCGACAAGCTGATAGTTTGATTGTGCCATAAATCGTTTTTTTTGCGGTTGCAAAAGGATTCCTCTCGCGAACAACCATGCAGTCACTGAATCCTCGGCTCGTCGAGGGTAGGGGGGATTCGGTGTCTGTTTTATTGTTTAGACCAGTTTTCAGGCGATTCCCAATTTTGCTGAAATTTTTTTGTACTAAGTTATTGTTTGTCCCAAAAGGCTGCTTTATTAGATGCACGCGTTTACGTACGTCGGTCGTCCGCCAAGTCGTGTAAGAGCCAGCCGCCTGCTGCCTCAACAGTTTCATACTTCCGCAACAGAAGTTCATTCTGGTCCATTGGTTGTCGCGAAGAACTACAGGACTTGGTCGGATGTGGTTATGTAGCCCCACCTTAAGTTCGGGTATCATTCTGAAACAAATCTAATTTACGCTTAGAAGGTGAGAGTTGGTTGCCAGATCATCTACCTGATCTGCTTAAGATGGATTTCGCTCATCTAGCTGGAAATATTGTGTCGGATGGAGTACTATGTATGTTTAGACTTAGTTGACTCACACAGTGGAGGATGTTTCAGCATAAAATGAATTATAGCATACCTCATTCTGGTCCATTCGTTGTCTTGAAGATCTACAGGAGTTGGTCGGATGCGGTGAGGTAATGAACAAACAACAGTCACCTCTAATACGGGACCAGTGTTAATAAGAGTTTTTACAGGTGGAGACGGGGAACGCACAGGCGACGAGGTCAAGTAGTTGTATGCAAAAGAGAAGCCATTGGGAATGCGTGGTTGGGCTTTGAATGTATGATAATTAGTTGCGCTAACCCCTAACTATAACCCCTAACCCTAAACCCTAACCCCTAACCCTGACATCTAACTCTAACCCCAAACAATAGCTCCTAACCGTAACTCCGAACCCTTAACCCTAACCCCAACAGTATTGTGCCCATCAGGTGGGGCTGCCAAACCACATCTTGGTCAGGACTTTTCACGGCAGATAGTTTAATGAGGAGCTGAGAAAGCCCCACGACCCGATTTGTAGGAAAGAATATTCTGACAGATTTATTGCTAAGCATATTATCGAGAAACCAGAAAAACCCATGCATTGACGGCGGGAATGAAAACTACATTCTTCAAAACCCCCTTTCAAGGAGATGCGGCGAGCAAACTCCTGAGATGACGCCTTGGCAAGGCCGTTTCGTGAACCTTTTCATCAGCCGAAGTTCGGATATTATTCTGAACCAACTCTATCTTAAGTTTAGAAGGTGAGAATTGGTTGCCAGATCATCTACCTGATTCGTTTAAGTTGGATTTCGCTCACCTAGGTGGAAAAAAATTTGCTCAGCTTGATTACTGCGTATGTTTAGATTTAGTCGGCTCACAAAGTGTAGGATGGTGTTCCATAAAATTAGTAATAGCATGTGTAATGATTAGCATGTATTTACGAGCAAAAGTTGTCTGAATAATTCTTCAATCGCGTGTTTAAATCAAAATCAAAAATTAAACCCCTTGAGTTGTTGGGTTTTGCAGCCGATGTCCGCTGTTTTATTAAAATGTTGCATATTTCCTAGCGATAGACCAAAAACGTTGGTCTGTTTTACCAGGTTTTAAAGCCATTACGCCCAGACGTTTTATGCTTACTAAGCGGGATGTTCCGATTGCAGAAGAATGTTAATAAACTGCCGTGTAGTTTTAAAGACACGCTGTATTCCTCGTTGACCCTTCGGCTTCCAATGTTGCATGTTTTTTGTGGGGAAAATCGTATATAACTGCTCTCTGATGGAGGTCGTCGTAAATAGTCTACCATACATGGCTTGTGTTACCTGTTATGCGACCACCACTGTGTGTAAACCGGCAAATAATTGGTTACTCTAACAATTATGATAAACATCCAAATATTCCCATAATAGTGAGCTTCTTAAAGACTGAAATGAACGTCTCTCTTAAGCAATGCCACAAAAGGAACGGCATTGTTCCGCAAGACAAGTCCTCATGGATTGTTTGTCAGGTCTATGGTTGACTTCCAGGAAGAGGTTGATAATAAGGGGAAAAAAGCGCACTCCCTAGACAACGGTTATTCCTGCTGAAACTGTCGAACGAGGCTAAGGGCCTAATTAACCAAACGCCGGTGTGCTGCCATATCTGAAGTGCCTGGGGTCTATGCTGCATGCTACTTACTGTGACAGTCTAGCATCGTGCTTCGTTTTCCGGTTTATTAGTACATTAGAAGATACATTTCAGTGCCTCATGAGTTTCAGTGAAGACGGAAAAATTGAAAACGCCTTTTAGTCTTGAGTCTTTTTAAACATCCAAAGGCTTTGTCCCTTGGCACACTTTCCTAATAAGTCAACTGTCTTTCCTTACTAACTTGAAAACGGCCTGCATGCTTGTTCAGGGAACATGTGATCTGGGCGACTCAGAAAAGACCTTTTCAGACACAGTCTTATAATGTCCTGGGAGGAAATCAGTCGGAACGAAGCCCTGCGGGCTCACTCCCAAATTGAGTGTGAATACTTGAGCCGAAGGTCCATCAGCTAAAGGAAAATAGCGTTGTCAAAGGCATTGCGTTCTACCTTTAAGATATACTGGCCTATACTGACCTAATCCACGAAAACTCTGTGCGGACTCAACTAGTGCGACGGTGAAGGAAGGGTGTAGGACCCACAAGTAGGTGGCAATTACAGAAATATACCGTAAAATCCAGTGTGTCTGTAAACATCACTTATTATTCACCGTTCCTCTTGTCTGAAATTTCCCTCCCTTCCTGAATAAATTTAAACTTACCAACGGCGCCATATTCAAAGTCCGTTACTTCTTGAAAACTGCTTTTCGTTTATTTTTTTAATTATTACGCTTTCGTTCTTTGCCAAATGACGGCGCACGATAGGACTTTCGGCAGAAATTCAGCTATTTTCCATGTCTTCTTGCTCTCCGTCCTGTGTGTGTTGTGCCACCCGTAAAACCCCCTCTACCACCATTCAACGTATGACACTGTCCACAGGCTAGCTCCTCTCGTTGCCATTGCGACTCATTCAGTTCACCCACAGAGTTTACTCCTAGAGAAGTCACATTGTACAAAATAGGAAAAAAGTGTCTTTTCTCCTTAATCTGTCGGGAAGATAATGGCCTATGCACAAATCACATAAAACAAAGGGAAAGTGTATTTCACCCATTTAATCTTCAAGCAATAGTCGCTAAGTCGGTGTAAGTAGGTTAGGATTAAGCTTTACGGATTCAGTCCGAACGCTAATTTAAAATTTGAGCCGAGGGCACTCCCCTACAGCGGATAACCGCGTACCAATCACAAAGTGCCAATAGGCAGTCAGTAGTATATATAGTTTGCGTTATTTGCCATACCGACAGAACAGATATTAGCCAAGCGTCCAGACGCTTGTGTCACCGATATTTTTCCGCTGCATCTGTGAGCTGTATGGCTCGCCAGCTGGTTCTCCAGCGCTTCCACTGGGCTTTATGGTAGATACTCCAGTTTAGAAATTGTTGCCTTGCTTAATTTCCGAGGAAATGTGATGTGAATATTTGAGCTGAAATTCACCAACTACTGCGGAATAACCGCGTGATATTCGCAAACCGCTAACAGGCAGCCAGTAGTATAGAATTGTGTAATTATTTAACATACTGACAACCCAGGTACTAGCTAGAAGTCCAGACACGCGTGTTTTGCCGATCCTGCGCCGCTGCGAGGGGTTCGGCTCATCAGTGGGTCCCCCAGCAATCCTCGTGTGTCTTCTGGTATATGAACTCTAGTTTCAGTCTGCCTTGTTAAATTTCCGGGGAATTGAATGCGTGAACTTGGTGAAATCCTTCGGAACAGAATTTTTCAGGCGCGGTTTCATCATGGCCTGGGAGAAAATCAGTCGGAACGAAGCTCTATGGGCTCAGTCTCAGAGTGAGTGTGAATACTTGGGCCGAAGGTCCATCAGCTACAGGAAACGCATATTATTTGCTTTGTGCTTTTCTCTCAGTGAGAACACATTCGATAGATGTGAAAAGACTACATCAAAAATTTGTTCAAATCAACTGTGGGCTCTAGTCCATACTGAAGCAGCCATTGTTGCAAAAAAACTTCTTTTGATATTGTACACCAGATATTCGTACAATTCTATACGCATATCCCATATTTGATCATAGTTAAGCTGGTGATCATTGCCCTTGTATGAAGGGCTATGAGCGGATTTTATTAAGTTAATAGGTCTATCCAAGGTGTTAAATTTGAACGGAGTTCGGAGTTAATACTGTCCGACCAGAGTCCTTCGAGCCTAAGCATAATTGAGCGAATGCTCAATTAGCACAATTCTACAGCAGAAAACAAACTCTGTGACTAACTAATAAACCATAAATAGATTAGAAAGGATGGTTGCTTATATATACAGTTTGATAGAAAACAAAATAGGCCTTTACGACCGTCGCTCCCTACTTAGAAGCCATTAGTAGCGAGCCCAGACGGTCATTGTGTTGGAGCACCTCCGTTATCTAACCTAGATTAAAAATTGCACTATGGCGTCCATTGTGGTGCTACCGAGGCCCCCCAGGGGTAGGTAACGCGATATCTGACAGGCTCTTTTTTGAAGTAACTGTTCGCTCTCCCCCCTCCACGCCGAACACCCAGGCAGCCCTGACAAAAAACGTTTGAGACGTTCAAATGCCCAAAAAACGATTGTTTCAATTTTAAGTCGCTGTCGCCCGTGTACCAGCAAGAGAGATTAGGGGGAAGAACATGGAGGGGGGGGGGGCGGGGGCTGAGCGTACGACATGCACATCAAACGTATCAACCGTGGCTGATAAACGTTCTGTGCGGCACACCCAATCCCGGTGGAATTGCAATCCGACAGCAAAAAAGTGCATTTACCATGAAGCGAAGAAAAAGGAGGTCTCCAGGGCGAGGGGAGGACGAGAAAAAACAAGGAAGAAAAAGAATTGTTAGTCGGTGGGACCAGCTTGCTCGGATTTGTCATGAAGGCCGAAAAAGTGAAGTTTGCAGCAGGGGGGAAGGGTGCTGTCACCATGTCCAATTGTCTTGTTGCACAGGTGGGGTGGGGAAAGTGAGAATGGGGACGGTTGAGACCTAGGACCGATTCCGACGTCCTGGCCGCCCCCCGTGAAGCCAGAAGTAGCATCCTGCCACAGACGACGTTGGGGGTTCAGTGGAGAAATAAAAAAGAATGACAACGAGGACGATATTAGAAGAAAAAGAGTGGAAGGCATTAGGGGGGGGGCAGGAGGGGTGGTGAAGAGGAGGTCGAGGTGGTGGTGGAGATCGAGGAAACCACTGAAGACAACTGAGGAGATGTCACGGAAGTGTGTCAACCCAACATTTCCAAGGATCCCTTGTTTTAAGTTTGTGCTGTTGTCAGCACTGCGAAATAATTCCTCCAACGTGCACTGGAACACTCCAACACGAAGTGCCCAGTATTTATGGCTAGAGACTATTTCCATGGCAGAAATTGTAGAATACTGTGCTTTTACGAACTTCCCTTGGTGTGAAACTTGTGTAGCCCCTAAACATAGGATCTTTGGTCATGGAGTTTGACGCTCTACCATTGAGCCACGGGCCCGTTGTCCGGGTTCGAATCTCAAGTGATCCACACTTGGGGTTGGGTATGACTGGCTGATGACGGCTAATAAGAAAGAAATGGCCATTCCGGTCTCCCTTGTCTTTGTCGGTATCATCTCATCTATGTCTACTACTAGTCGCTGTGCGACTGCCTGCGAGGGTTCTAGTATGAGCCCCAAGGCACAGCGGAACGAGCATGTTCCGTAACCTGATCGGCGAGCGCCCACTGTCATAATGGTATTACCGACAAAGACAAGGGAGACTGGAATGGCCATTTCTGGCTTATTAGCCGTCGTCAGCCAGCCATATCCAAGCCCGAAGTGTGGAACACCCGAGCCTCGAACTCGCGACCTGTTGGTTTAGAAGTCCACGCCTCTACCCACCGGGCCACGAGTCCGTTGCCTTGTCGGTTTTCGATCGGGACTATACAATGGTAGGGGGCGCTCACCGATCGTTCATACGGAACTCACTCATGCGTCGCTATGCGGCTGCTGGGTGGGCTCGAGAGAGAGCCCGTAAGGCACAACGGAACGAGTGAGTTCCGTATGAACGATCGGTGAGCGCCCCCTACCATATATATATATATATATTATGACAGATGGGCGCTCACCGATCACATATATATATATATATATATATGGATCGGTGTGCACCCATTCCTGAGTGAATATATATATATATATATGAATAACGGAACAGATTGCAGCCCGAGATGGTATAATAGAAGGAGAACCCTCGTAAGAAAATCGAGATATACTCGTAAATTTTTTACGTCATTTATACCAAGCCGTTGTCAGACAAAATGAATAGTGTGGTGAGGGATAATTGCACGTGAAGGGATAAATAACGAGTTTAGATAGGCGAGTTTAGATAGACGCATGCCTTCGTAGTGAGAGTCCAGGTCGACATGGCGGTTGATGCTGTTGTTGTTAGAGTGCCAAGCTTCGAGAATCTCTCACGCCTGTTTGGCGTTGGCCCTGGCGATCACTTCAGTCTCCACCCAGCTGGAGCGGTGATCACACCCAAGGGCATGCGCAAACACGAGAGACAAGAGATCCCGTCGGCGGATGGCCAACTTTTATTGGTTAATGGGGGGTCCCAAGTCGTCGGCCGGTATGCCCAATATAAACGTATGGGTAGCTTGCAAATGGGATGCGGTAAATGACATTTGTTTGGTGCTCCTTCGGTATGAGGTATTTTGCTCGAGATAATGTGAGTATTGAGGCGGAGTTTAAGCATTTCTAAGACGTATAGTATTGGAATGTCGATGAGACTGTCGTGCAGGAGTCGGGCCACGCCGTCAACGGCAAGGTCATGTGGTATTGAAGAAAACAACGCGACCACATAAAATGATAGAATTCCTTCATCAGGACTTGCGTTAAGAGGTCGGATATTTTCTGGGAATGCGTGAAATTTTTTGGCGCAAGATAACATTGCGAAAAAGCCAAGGGGGACTGGAATGGCCATTTCTAACTTATTAGCCGTCGTCAGCCAGTCATGGACAACCCCAAAGGGTGGAACATCTGAGGCTCGATCCCACGACCTGCTGGTTGAGCTCGACCCTGGCTGTCTGGTCAATACATCACCTTAGACTTTCGGCGTCCTGGAAGGCAAAAGTGTGTCCAGAGGCAACACAATGTTCCGCCATCAGCAAGAGCTGGTCCATCCTTCCTCCTGCGCTTGCGTACACATTCAGGCGGATCTGCAATCGTCTTCCGGTCTCTCCAATGTTTTTTGCCTCAAAGAAACTACACTAGACGCCGTAGACAGCATTCGCCCTTTTAGTCTCATGGCAGAGGGGCCTGGGGTCTCATGGCCAGGCGTTTTATTGTCGTCACAGATCTGTGGACGTCGTTGATCCCCAGAAGAAACGGGCGACTGCTTCAGAAACGTTCCCAATATACTGTAGTGTCCACCACAATCTCGACTGTTTTGTCGTTGACCATATAGCATGCTTCGGCTGTCTGCTGCGTTCTATGAAGCTTTAAGGGTAATTGTCGGAGTTGAGCATCTGCCGAAGTTAATTGAGCTCGGCTGATTAGTCCTTGCTGCCTTGCTGCAACAAATGCAGGCAACTCAGACGAGAACAATGGGAGAAAGGCACTGTCCAGCATGACAGCGATCAACTTCCCCCGCAATGCATCCAGCACGAATACCAGCACGCCAGCATGTCCAGCACCTATAAAAGCAGTGAGTCACCGTACAGAACCTACCCTAGACGACGAAGGTTTGCTGGCCTTTGAACCATCAGGATATTAAAGATTACGGTTCCCATGATCGCCTTTTCTTCTCATTTATACCCGGAAACGCGCATTTCCGCTTCAAATAGCAATACATATCTATATGGTAGAGAGGCGCTCCCCGATCGTGCTACGGAACCCACTCGTTCCATTGTACCTTGGGCTCTCTCTCGAACCAAACCAGCAGCCGCATGGCGGCGCGTAATATGGGCGGAATAGCACTTCCGACGAAGCCAAGGGAGACTGGAATGGCCATTTCTGGCTTATTAACCGTCGTCAGTCAGTCGTACTCAGCCACAATGCGTGAAACACCTGAGGGTTGCTCCCGTTACCTGCTGTTTGGGCTCGAGAGATAGCTCCAAGGCACAACGGGACGAGTGAGTTCCGTAACACGATCGGTGGGCGCCCCTCTACTATTGTACATTCCCTATCGCTACCGACAGGACAACGGTCCCATGGCTCAGTGGTTAGAGGCGTTGGATTTTTATATATGTGTAGATACACATATGTGATGGCCGAGGACACTCACCGATCGCGATACGAGATACACCCGTCCCGATTTGTGTTTTGGGGGTCTCTTCCGAGCCCAGTCAACAGCCGCATGAAGGGGCGTAATATAGGCAGAGTGAGTGTATCGAGAGAGACAAGAGAGAGCGAGATGGCCCATAGGCACAAAGGCAAATAGAAGCGAAAAGACGAGTCCCAGGAAGTAGTCTTGAAGAATGAGACACGATCGCCGGGACAAGAGCTTTATTAGTCTGACGTTTCGGATTCCTACTCGAATACATCATCAGAGACAAAAAAGCAGAAACGGGTGGTTGTTGCACAAGGGGCCGCATCCTATAAATACCGCAGCCCCTTGTGCAACAACCACCCGTTTCTGCTTTTTTGTCTCTGATGATGGATTCGAATAGGAATCCGAAACGTCAGGCTAATAAAGCTCTTGTCCCGGCGATCGTGTCTCCTTTTTCAACAAAGGCAAATGTCAGTCCCATAGCACGATCCATTAGCGTCCCTCTACCATTGTCCGATCGCAACCGACAGGATAGCCGACCCACTGCTCAGCATTTAGGGCGTTAGAATTCCAACCAATAGGTCGCGAGATCGAGTCTCAGGGGCTGGTGACGGCCAGTAGGCCGGAAACGGTCATTCCAGTGCCCCTTACCTTTGTGTGTAAGTTCTCCTGTCAATATGCATGAGTGGGTACATAGATGCACAATCATGTAGGAAGAAGTGTCAACAAAGAAAATTGTAACTGGAATGGTCATTTTTGACGTACAAGCCGTTATCCGCTTGTAATACACAAGCCCAGGCTTGGTTAACCTCGGGGCTAAGTCCGGATTCTTTGATCATTGGGCTTTTTTTAAGTCTAAAGCTCTACTACGAGGCCGATATCTTGTCGGCAAAAAACACCATCCAGTTATGAGCATACGCCATTCTGCCTATGAGCATATTGTTTAAAATGCCGTTTTTTGAAATTTCCTTTCTGAAAGAATGGCTTATTTATTTTTACAGAGAAAACTGACAGGGAAAATGACTGGGAAATTGGATTGCCTGAATGTATTGTTAGAAGTTGAGGAGATACTTCTGAATTATTCAATTCTGGCACGGAGTGCAGACATTGTTTTCTCCTGTTCTACAATTTAACTTCTGCGTGGCAGTCCGTCGTGCACCGGTATGTTCAGGTAGAAATGACGGTCGCAGAATATGTTGCCTTCAGATATAATGTCAAAGTCTTTGTTTACTTTCAGCCTCCTGATTTCCAGACATTTGTCCACGGCAAATCTATCGTCCTGTTTCTGTCCAAGTAACAGTGATGCAGTCTGATGATGCATCGGGAACTTACTGCCTTTTAACGTATTCTGCTGTTGCCACGTAGGTACTGCGGTCTGGGGTTCCCGCAACGTTGTTAAGACGGTCGTGCTACAAGTGATATTTACTGGGTAAAATGTGATTCATTAGGACCTCTGTGGCATTTGAGAACTCGGATCTAGTCGGTAGCATCGATTGCTGAGACGACAACTGCCAGCACGTCAGGAAAACTAGGCACACCTAACGGACCTAGACTCGTGATGAAAAAAAACAAAACCCTTAACAAGCATACTGTAGGACTATATAATCGTCTGATTTGACTCTATTGTATCTGACTGTGTTCACGCTGCCGTATTACGCATTTTGTTAATCTATTCCTGGCTTTCCCTTTAAAAAGGTGAGCGCAGTTTTAGCAGAAATTATCCGGGATGATGACGATGACGATGACGACGACGACGACGACGACGATGATGATGATGATGATGATGATGATGATGATGATGATGATGATGATGATGATGATGATGATGATGATGATGATGATGATGATGATGATGATGATGATGATGATGATGATGATGATGACAGTAATAGTAGTAGTAGTCGTAGTAGTAGTAGTAATAATAGTAGTAATATTATTATTATTATTATTAGTAGTAGTAGTAGTAGTAGTAGTAGTAGTCGAGGTAGTCGGGTGTGGCGGTGGT
Source organism: Spirometra erinaceieuropaei (assembly GCA_902702965.1). Lineage (NCBI taxonomy): Eukaryota > Metazoa > Platyhelminthes > Cestoda > Diphyllobothriidea > Diphyllobothriidae > Spirometra > Spirometra erinaceieuropaei. The sequence goes on from CACRXP010000144.1 coordinate 987,495, forward strand.
ACTGTTGACATTACACCCAGTTACGCGCACAGTTGTACAGGGTAAAGATTTTTTGACTGGCTATCCTTGTAAACACCTGCTTAACTTACGTTTTACGGCCCGCTCAATAAACTGACCTTGTTGTCGGTCTCTGTGATCAAATTTTGCACTATATCAATGCCGATACATCACTTTAGGCCGCCGGTTTGTTTTTTTGCGGTTTTATGGCGGACGTTGTCCCTAAGCGAATGAATATGGTGAGCATACTATTAGACGTATTATATAGGGAAATGAATTCGATGAGCATACTGTCGGCTGCATCATTTCTGACGCTGGTACGTCCATTCAAAGGTCTGCCCAACGGACGTAGGTAGTGCCTATGCACGTCTGAATTTCAGGGATAGGTGGTCATATTTCAATCTTGTACAAACATCGCAGTCATTGATGGCACTCTCATAAGTGATGACTGTGTCTTTTTACTTTACCTCTCTCACCCCCTCTCTCTCTCTCACTCACTGGAGGAATGTTTTGTGAAAACTAGCGGCTAACGGAATCACGAATGCATACTTGTCCGCACCCCGATTGAGGACTCCCTAAAGCTTTTCGTTCGGGTTGCAAGTCTCCTCTTTTTCCTCCTCGTCTATTCAAAAGTACTTGGAATGGTATAATTCACACCTTGCTTTGGAAAGGATATGGTGATATCGCTGCCTGCGGTTTTGCCAGTATAGTGCTTGCTTCTCTATTCCCGCAGGGCCAGCACTGCTCCGTTTCGTTTTCTCCCCGAGTCAGATCCCTCGGTGAGAGCGACTGCAGCATGTAAAGACGCCTATTTATTTTCTCATCTTTCTACCTTTTATCTTTTTCTCTCTACGTACAAAATCGACAAACTTTCCCTTCCCAATTGCCGGCGCTGCTGCCCCCGCCCCCGGGGAGCAGCGCGCTCAAAGGGTCGTGTCCAAGGCCGCCATCACCCCTACCACCGCCACCGGCCTCAACTTCATCGGTGCCAGTGCGTGCGTACATGCGCCTGAGACCCTCCCTGCCCCCGCCTCTCTCCCGCTGGTGCGTCCTCGTGGGCGCTGGAGGGACGGGCAGTACAGACGCACTTGTGCACGCACGTCCCCTGGATGCGCATGTTTGAAGTGAGCGCGGTGCTCACGTGCGCCACGCGGTGGTAGCACGGCCGCCGCCGCCGCCCCAGTCGTCGTCGTTGTGTTGCCGACGCAGGGGGGCGGCGACAACATCGCTGTCGTCCTGTCGCGCCCACGACAGGCCTTGGAACCCTCCTCCCTCGCCCACTCAGCCCCATCAACGCCTGTGAGACCAGGCCGCGGGGACTGCAGGTACGTGCGTGCGTGCGTGTGTCTGGGGCGAGGGGACCAATGCCGCTGGCACTGCCGCTACTGTTCAGCAGAAGAGAGAATAAGGGAGAGAGAGCGAGAGCGAGAGAGATAAAGGGGAGAAGAGCGCAAGTATTTGAGGAGGGGCGGCGCTGCATAGCCACCGCAGGGGCGGCGGCAACGACAACGGACGGCAAAAACGAAATACCCGACGACGAAGAGAAGAGCAGGCGGCGGAGGCGGCGGCGGAGAATGAGGACGACGATACCGATGGTGACGACAAGAAGGATGGCTGCGGCCTCTGCCGCCAACGCCGCCGCGCCGCCGTCACTGGCGGCAAAACCTTTTCGCGATCGCCATGGCAACGCCAAGGTAGCGGCAAGTACCGCTGAGGCGGCGGTATGGGTGTGTATTAACTCCCTCACGATCAACTGGACATCGGGCGCCCCGCAGTTGGGATATATGCCAAGTCTGCGGACACAGGCTGAGGGGTTGGAGGGGGGTGAGCTGGAGCAAGGCAACTTGACGGAGGGAGTGGTTGGGGGTGGATAGGGACTTTCAAGTCCCAAAACATCGTAGCCAAGACGTGCTGAAGAAACATTTTTGGTCGTACAAATTCCGAAGTGATCTTCAGTCTCCTCCTTGCCTGTTTGGCGTTAATTCAGGTCTCAGTTGTTAAGCCTTTGAAAATCCTAATCGCTTGCTCTTTGCATATTCTGAGCGAAGAAAGTCCCTAGTCTGGGTGTTGCGGCAGACCGCGCGATACGAATGAAACTATGTCATTTTCTATGCCGTATACTATTGTGGGAAAAGAGCGAGGTAGAGGTATTATGTCAAGGTTCTCCATCTAGTTCGAAAGCCTAACTCTTTAAGTCATCAAAACGGAAATGAGCACCCTAAAGACATGCTGTCAGTCCCTTTATCATTTCGTGTAGTGTAAATGAAAAGAATGAATGCGCATATGAAAATCAGAGGGCTCTTCGGGAAATCGAGTCGTATTCGTGAATTTACAATTTTGTGGCACCAACCCGTCGTCAGACGAAATGAACAGAGAAGAAAGCGGGATTGGCAGACTAGGTCGGTTGGTGTGACAGGACAGGCGGCTGGGGTATAAGATAGGTTGGCACTGAGTTACGGTAACTTTTGTGACGGGGGCGGGACAGGGAGATCCGTTAAGGAAGGAGGAGGAGGAGAAGGAGGAGGGGGAGGAGGAGGAGGGGGGGAGGAGGAGGAGGAGCGGGGGAATTGCGGATCAGTGGGAATGCGTGTGAATGTTCGTTGATGTGAGATGAGGCCAGGGGTCAGTGCACCGGCATAGGAAATGTCACGAGATTCGATTGTGGTTTGCCGTGTCGGAAGGAGGGGGTGGAGGAACAATGAAATTCCACTTGGTCGAGTAAGGATTAGTAGTTTATAGCGCATGAGAACAAGTCATTGGGCGTGCACGTAAACCCTCGCAGTATATTCATATATTGGAAGTCCGCTCATCGACCGCGTTACGGGACACACTTGTCCCGTTGTTAATTGGGGGCTCTCGCAGGTAGTCGCACAGTGACGAGGAACGTACGCAGATGGTGACCATGCGCACATTGGACACTGGACGCAAATTTGCTTGGGAACATCCTCGCATTGTAGGCGCCTGTCCAATTAGAAAAGAGCACGAAGTCCTGGATGCAATGCACTCAGATGAGGCATGCATCAGTCGACATATCGATTTAGATATCACAAAAAAACACTCAGGGAAAAATTCAAGCGAGCACAGCTACTCCCCAGAAGATGACGAGATGCGACTACCGCGTTTTGGTGTGGACGTCGGCGAACCGTAGGATCCTTTGTTAGACACAGATAATCAGTTAATTATTTAAACAAACCGCCGGTAGTCTGAAAACGAGCTGGGGACTAGCCTCCAAAGTGCGCGCGATAAAGGCAATGTTTGCTCCCAGAGAAGTTCATCACTTTCTAGTTAAATTTCTTGGGATACGCGTTTGTAATAAGTATATATATATACCAATAAAGGAAGTTGTTCGAAGGTTAGCATCCTGATATGATGGAAATATCTTGCGATTATGCTGGACGATAACTAACGCTAAAAATCTGCTAAGGTAATTTTTTCAAACCACTGGCACAACAGAACGAGTGAGTTCCGTAAGAACGATCGGTGAGCGCCCCCTACCACTGTATATTCCCGATCTAAATCCGACAGGGCAACGGGCTCGTGGCTCAATGGTTAGAGACGTGGACTTCTAACAAACAGGTCGCGAGTTCGAGCCTCGGATGTGTCACACTTAGGGGTTGGGCATGACTGGCTGACGACGGCTAATAAGCCAGAAATAGCCATTCCAGTCTCCCTTGTCTTTGTCGGTAATATCATTCTGCCTATATATGTATATGATATATAGGCAGAATATGTATATGATATATATGTATATATGTTGAGAAGGTGATACTGCCTGCGAGGGTTTAAGTATGAGCCCCAAGGCACAACGGAACGAGCATGTTCCGTAACCTGATCGGTGAGCGCCCACTATCATGTATATATGTATATATATCGATATGCGTAAAGATTCGAGGTCCAGACATTGTATCGCGTTCATCATCTCCCGAAGAAGACGAAGAAGTATCTTGCCGCTTGCGGCAAGACTGAACAACTCAAGACCGGCAAGTGCAACAATTACGCTACTCTGATGATGGAAACGAGGAAGTTTCCGAAACGTCAGTTCGAATACAATATGGTCCATGAATTCGCCCTCTCTACTTCTTCGTCTTCTTCGGGAGATGATGAACGCGATGTATATATATATATATGTATGTATATATATATATATATGTATACATATATGTATATATGTATATATAATACATGAGCAGCTCACTAAGAGTGCAACAGGCCAGACGCAGACAGCTGTTTCACGGTCGTTACGGTCGTATATATGTATATATATATCAGGTGGAGACAGGTGGCCGTGACAGTTTCCGAAACGTCAACATGAATCCAACCTGGTGGAGCATAAACATGATAATGTATCTGGACCTCGATTCACGTATATTGGCCGACTTCGGCCTGGTAGGTGGTTGCCTGTTCGTGACCCCTATCGCCCATACGAAGCTTGTTTGCTTCGGAAAGCCAATGGATCGGTGTGCGCCCATTCCTGAGTGAATAAATACCCGATCTGCAGCGACAGAGAATGGCAGGTGGCGAGACACTGATGAACTTCGGTTCGATGAAGTGCTTATGACCCATCTGGTAGACCCCAGTGGTGGACCAGCTGCGCCAGGTGCGTCTGAGCGCATGTTTGTGTTTCCGGTACCAGCTGCTGGTGGTCAGGGTTATGATTGGCTGAATGAAGGCAAACAAGCCCGAAACAGTGCTGTATCAATCTACCCCCAGACTCTGTCGTCTCCCCTCTAATATATAAATATATACTAAATAAAGGCAATTGCATCTATTAACAGCTGCTATAATAAAAGGAGAATTTCCGTCGGAAAATCGAGTAGTACCCATGGATTTTAAAGTTAACACCAACCCGTCATCAAACGACATGAGTATTGGGGTGTGGGGGGTAGTCGCATTAGGTTGTTTGGGGACATAGAGGTCGCATCGACAGACAGACGTCCACATGACTTGGTGAAAAGCGTGTTACGATAGATGCCGGCTGTTAGGGGGAGGTGTTGAGAGTCAGTTGTACTTCTCTGTCGGGGAGGTACCGAATCATGAGTGCGGACATACGCAGTTGTGCCGCTGATTTCCAGGGTAAAGGAAACGTAACCAAAACTTGCCATTGATGAAAAAGGAGTTGCGCTCTCTGAAGACTGATACCAGTTTAGTGGTTGTAACTGCTGACAAAGATGGCGTAACATTAATTACGTGGGCCAGGCAAACCAAGTCTTTAACGACATGGGAGACTGCACACCACTTGCCGAAGACCCAGTGAAAACGCAGGCCACGACTGTAAAGAAGAAGTCGGATGGGCTCTTTCCTCGAAAGCTGGTTAATCCAGATGACTGCAGCCTTGCAACTCCCAATGACCCCGTATCGTACATGTATATGACCTTCCAAAGGTGAATAAAGCACATGCATCGTGGAGAATCGTAGTGTTACTCACTGGATCACCCAATTACTACATTGTCAAACAGTTTTACATTCACCTAAAGTACCTCACCGGTGGATCACGACACAGAATGGAAAGGTTTCCGGGATTTCCTCAAAAGATCCAAGGTCTCAGTAGCAAGCTGGCTGGCAGACAGAATGGGTTAGAGAGCAATTCTAACTACAAGCGTGAAGGTCGCACGTTTATCTGACATGGTTATATACCCCACTTCATAATGCTGGGGCGCACTGATGATCGGCAACGACCGTGAAACATCTGTCTGCGTCTGGCCAGTGGCCATCTTATTGAAATGATTGCGTATTATTTGAAGTATATGTCCCATGGCACAGCGTTCATTGTCTCCAGTGGTAAGCTGGTGGGTGGACAGATTGGGATCAAGCGAGATTCTAATCACAACAGAATGTCAGGTTACGGGACATTCTCGTCCCGATGTGCCTTGGAGCTCATTCCAGCGTCCTCCTAGTCGGTCGCATGGCGACCAGTCGTATATGCTGAAGAAATGGCAAATGTCGGTTCGAAAACTCTTCCGGTTCCCCAACAATTCTGTACCCGACCTGCCTCTGCACTTGAAGTCGGGTTTTCATAATTACAAACTGCATATTTTTCGGGTAGGGAAAATCACACATTTCTGTACACTGTTAAGGAGATATTATAAATGGAACATATAATTTCACAATGAATTCAGACAGTTCTGCATTATTTATAAGCAGCATTAGTAGACGGACAGACATTATGCTCTATAAATGGACATTTCAGTCCGAAAAATCTCATAATTATACACTTAAGAAGCGACAGTTACTATATCTGAAAGCATGTAATCTAAAAATACTTAATGTGTTGCCAACTGTGCGCAAAAAATATTTCGTGCGTTTTTCAACAAAGTAAATCTAAATTTATAAAGGCACTGAAAACATATGGGAAAAATTCGTACCACATAAGTAGTCACTCGTTGCTGGGTGCTATCATAAAGGAATTTGAAGCATTTAGTCCCCGGTAGGAAGCTGTAGTAGGCAAGAAGTGCAGGATTTATTGGTACCAAAAAATTTCGCGACGGCTCTTCAGCTGCGTCCTGTCGCTTCATAAGAGATAACGAGTGAGAAGAATACAACAGATTTAAATTCGTGCAGAAAATCAATGCAGAAACAGCAAGGTCAGGGTTGTGGGCAAAGCTGGCTAATCGGTAAAGTTAGTAACTCAAACGCCGTAGGGGAAGAAAGTGAAAAAAGGGGAACGTTAAAGAGCAAAAAATGAGAGGAGAGAGGGGGAATCATGGAGCTAGAGGCTACCATGGCAATGTTAGGTCAACCACGTGTTCCAATTGGTTACAAAGATCTGGTTTCACCCGCCGTATATAGGCCGCCTCCAGGTAACGCAATGTCCGAGTTGTTCGTGCCCGAACAAGTACTCGGAAGGAAGTTTTGGGGTCGACTGAGTGACCAGTATCAAGTAGGTGTTTCGTAATGGAGGAACGCGGGATCTTATTTTCTTGTCTTAGGAGCCACTTGGGCAGGTGCTCGATAGACCTGGCTGCCAACTGCCTTTGCATTCGCCCAATGTACTTGCATCCGCAAGTGCATGCGAATTCATAAACACAATTTGAAGTGGCGTGCATTGGCAGGGCATCGTTTGCCCGTGGAATCGGAAGTGGTTTAGTAGGACTGCATAATACTAGTTCGGCTGCATTGTATGTCCTTTCAATGGCGGAACGTAGCCGTCGTTTGATAGTATTTAAAATATTGTCGCCCTTAAAGGGCAAAGATCTAAAGACGGGCTTTTTCGGAGCTAAATGTTCTGTCAATTTTGGCCGTGTAGAGTTGCTGTATTTGTGAATGAACCGTGCGGGATATCCTCGCTTAAGTAGAGCTTCTTTGAGGCGTGCAAATTCTGCATCCAGTGTGCCATTGGAGCAAATGTTCCTAGCCCTTTGAAAAAGAGCGTATACCAAGTTACGTTTCCATTGGATAGGTACAAAACTCAAAAAATGCAAGTAATGTCCCTTCCAAGTATTCTTATGGCAGACGGAACGTCTTATAGAACCATCTTCCTTTCTAAACATAAGAACATCCAGAAAGGATAGTTGGTTGTCTTGTTCCTTCTCCATTGTAAACTTGATCTTTGGATGCAGCTTATTCATAATAGAAAGCAGGTCTTCAGCCTCCTTAATGTCCTTAACAATAGCGAAAACATCATCCACGTATCTTTTGTAGAGTGGCAGCTTATTTAATTTGGCGGACACCTTTTCTTCTAGATGACCCATAAAGATGTAAGCAAAGGTAGGGCCAAGGGGACTCCCCATTGCCACTCCGTCAATTTGTCTATATGATTGGCTATTAAGAGAATATGAACTTTCTTTGTACACAATTTTAATGCGTCACGTAGGTTGGCATCCTGATATGATGGAAATATCTTGCGATGATGCTGGGCGATAACTAACGCTAAAATTCTGCTAAGGTAATTTTTTCAAACCAAAAAGCACTACAGAACATCAGTTGGCATTTCGTGAGATAGTACACACGCTGAATATATATATATATATATATATATATATATAAATGCATGTGCATATTTATATACATGAGATGGTACCGACAAAGACAAGGGAGACCGGAATGGCCATTTCTGGCTTATTAGCCGTCATCAGCCAGTCATACCCAACCCCAAGTGTGGATCACTTGAGATTCGAACCCGGGATCTTTGGTCATGGAGTTGAACGCTCTACCATTGAGCCACGGGCCCGTTGTCCTGTCGGTTGTGATCGGGAATATGAACTATGATAGTGGGCGCTCACCGATCAGGATGCGGAACATGCTCGTTCCGTTGTGCCTTGGGGCTCATACTTAAACCCTCGCAGGCAGTCGCACAGCGACTAGTAGTAGATATAGATGAGATGGTACCGAAAAAGACAAGGGAGACCGGAATGGCCATTTCTGGCTTATTAGCCGTCATCAGCCAGTCATACCCAACCCCAAGTGTGGATCACTTGAGATTCGAACCTGCGATCTTTGGTCATATATATATAACTTGATCGGTGAGCGCCCACTATCATAAATAATATATATATTTATGACAGTGGGCGCTCGCCGATCAGGTTACGGAACATGCTCGTTCCGTTGTGCCTTGGGGCTCATACTTAAACCCTAGCAGGCAGTCGCACAGCGACTAGTAGTAGACATAGATGAGATGATACCGACAAAGACAAGGGAGACCGGAATGGCCATTTCTGGCTTATTAGCCGTCATCAGCCAGTCATACCCAAACCCAAGTGTGGATCACTTGAGATTCGAACCCGGGATATTTGGTCATGGCGTTTGACGCTCTACCGTTGAGCCACGGGCCCGTAGTCCTGTCGGTTGTGATCGGGAATATTAATTATGACAGTGGGCGCTCGCCGATCAGGTTACGGAACATGCTCCAAAGATCCGGGTTTCGAATCTCAAGTGATCCACACTTGGGGTTGGGTATGACTGGCTGATGACGGCTAATAAGCCAGAAATGGCCATTCCGGTCTCCCTTGTCTTTGTCGGTATCATCTCAGCTATGTCTACTACTAGTCGCTGTGCGACTGCCTGCGAAGGTTTAAGTATGAGCCCCAAGGCACAACGGAACGAGCATGTTCCGTAACCTGATCGGCGAGCGCCCACTGTCATAATTAATATTCCCGATCACAACCGACAGGACTACGGGCCCGTGGCTCAATGGTAGAGCGTCAAACGCCATGACCAAATATCCCGGGTTCGAATCTCAAGTGATCCACGCTTGGGGTTGGGTATGACTGGCTGATGACGGCTAATAAGCCAGAAATGGCCATTCCGGTCTCCCTTGTCTTTGTCGGTATCATCTCATCTATACTATGTATATATTAAAATTATTATACCGTACTCCCGACGTAGATACTTGTTAAAAGCCCAGACACGTGTTTCGCCGATATTCTGCCGCTGCGTGACACAGCTGCGAGGGGTTCGGCTCTTCATTGGGACCCCCAGCGTTCTCTAGCGGTTGGTACAAAGACGATCACCGATCGCGTTACAGAGCTCACCCGTCCCTTTGTGCTTTTTGTCTCTCTCAAGTCCAACAAGCAGCCTCATAGCGGCGGGAAATATGGGAGGAATAACGTTATCGACAAAGAAGACTGTGTTTTGTCGAGTTTTTAAAAATCGCTCTACAGTTAGTAACACTAGATCGTTGTACATCGCTTCCCGTGGTACATACTACGTTTCCTTCCTCGAAAAAGACGGTTGGTTTTTGTGCATTGTTTGAGCTACGGCTTTATAGTTCCTTTAATACATTTCCCAATTTGTTCTTTCGTCAGTTTGCGCGTTTGTGAGTGCCCGTTGGGTGTGTTTTAACAGGCACTATTCTTAGGCGTGGTCTCTCATGCAGTCGATTCACTTCTGACACGCCATCGGTGAAAATGCCGGAAAAGCTAAGAAGAAGGCTGATCCTGCGTTGAAAGAAGCGATTAGATGACTCTCAGTAAGAAGTCCGGAAGAAGGAGACGCGATCGCCCGAACAAAAGTTCGGTTCATCTGGCGTTTCGCATTCATACTGCGGTCCATCGTCAGAGACAGACGCAGATAACGGGAGCGTTTTGTACAAGTGCTGCAACACTTAAAGGAAACATTTGCTGTGCCCAATGCATACCTACCGCAATTCGTGGCTCCCGCAATAATTCCTGATAGTTGTATGTGACGCGGCAACTGCTCACTTGCTCGCAGCTGAGTGATCAGTTGTCGCAACTTCGTCTGTCATGTGTGTCCTCGGACCGTTTCGCTCACCAGCACTAGCGCTGAGGACAGGTTTCATGTGCATGCTCTCCATGTGGCTAATTACTTTCACCATTCAAAGTATCAGAGCTCCATATGAAGGGGAGAGGTCAACACGCCCGGTAATCTACTGGGTGTCCACCAGTTCTCCGTTGGCGTGCCTTTCCACCTCCCGCGGAGTTCTCGAACCCAACATACTTGCAGGTGTGACGTGGCCCTTTGACTGAACCGTGACTTGAGAGGTGGCGTCAACTGCTTCCACATGTTCGGACATTCGCGCCGGGGGTAGTCTTCCAGTTCCTTTGCCGTAGTTGCCCACAGCCGGTTCAGATACGGTAATCGACTCCAAAAGTTTCCTGCTGTGACAGTGGGTCATTCAGCCTTCAGACCTGGTGCTCAATAGGTCCGTGTCCAACCCCAACTCCAAGGGGTGAGAGGTGGCTGACGGCTTCTGATACGTTCTTAGAGTACGTGAACAAATGCCGAAATTTGAGACGGATTTGGTTTATTCTCTCCTCCCGTTTACACACATATCGGTTGAAATCGTGCAGAAGGTTGTCAGCCGCTCCATGTACCCGTCGAGGACATTTTACTTCATAAATTACAATACCTTTATGGTTCTTAAGTTGGACAGAATTTATCCGGCTGTCGTCAAAATTGTATGCACGCAATCTCTACACAAATATCCTTCACTTACGCATGCTTTTCTCTCCCAAACGAAGAAAATCCCGTGGAGTGCGTTAAAGTGTGATTTTCCAGCGCCCTCTGAATTTACCGCGTCAGGGGATTTTTGTGCAGATGTCCCAGCAACTGAGAGACAGCCAGCTTGTTAATTGCTTAACTCCGCAATCTAAGGTTGCGAATTCTCTTTGAATGCCCCCAGGATTCCCGCGATTTTGATTAAGTTTTCTTTAGCACCCTGATGGCCCGAATTTATGGAGTTCGTTTAGTCAAAAATCTCCCTGAGCAAAGTCAGTGCAAAACACCGTAGGTCGTGCTGAAGACTTTATGAGCATATAATAAAGAGGTTTTTTATGATAGAGGACGCCCATTAGTCGATCTACAGAACCAAATCTTCCCACTGTGTCTTGGGTCTCGATCGAGAGCCCAGTGGGCAATCTCACAACGAATGGCATTTTGGGCAGAATATGATAATCGACAAAGACAAGGGAGACAGGAGTGGCCGTCATAGATCGGGCATGCCTCACCACGCTTTTTGCAACCCCAGAGGTTCGAATGTGCGTTTTTTTGCTAAACGTTCAATGCTCTCACCCACTGAACCATGAATGTGTTGTCCTGTCGAGATTGGGTGCGGCTGACAAGTCAGAAATAGCCACTCCAGTCTCCATTGTCTTCGTCAGTTATCTCATTCTGCGTATATCAGAAGCGGTTTCCCTTAGCCGGAACATAACCTTCGTAAGAATGTCGAACTATTCCCTAATACAACGAACAATTATTATCAAAATTCGCCGCTCTATACAACCGAGTAAAAATTCTGGAAAGTTACTGGTTTAACTTAATGGCCCTATCAACTTTGATAACTTAATTAATCTCCTTCAGAAGTTTGTCTTTTCGAGTCTTTGAGTCATACAGTGCACGCACATCCTGATTAAAAACTAGCCAAGACCTCTATCTGACTTTGTATTGATGAACGCTCAGTCAGTGTAGACGCTAACAGAGTAAATGTCTTGATATACTGGCTCGAAAAAACGCTATTTTATGTAGTAATCTTCCTGGATTTCTGCTAAAAGTGGAGTCGACTTTAGACCGTCCTGTCTCAGGTACGCTTTTCGACTGAAGTTTGTACTTTCGTTGAATGGCGGCATCTACATCTTGGCAGGTTACTCCTTTACCCTCAAGAAATGCTCCTAGGGTTGACAAACACCGTCTCCGGACAAACGCGCTGTTCTACGAAAGCTGGTTCGTCTGTTAGTTTCGATGACTGTGACTTACTGCTAGCATCCTTTCGGATAATGAACTGGCGACATCAGAGGACAGCTGGTGTCCGCTGAAATTTCAGGGACACCGTCAGATTCAACGACCTCCTCCGTCGCTGGAAGGAAAAAGGGGATGTTTGACAAGTGACCCCATTCTTATAGGACGCATATGGCATGTTTTTAATTTGCAACCCGAAAATAAGTATGTGGTTCTAAAGTAACACTTTCTCCTCTGGTCTCCCTAACTTGCAAATCAAAATTCCTTTAGAAATGATAAACTGTTCACAAGCGGAAATTTAATCAATACTCACACCGGATTATCGTGAGTGGCATTTTCAATGCTATTGTTTGGAGGCGGTTTTGGTTAATCGTTTCCACACAACCTTTTTACTTTGAAAAACAACAAGTCAGGCGGCTTTCTCAGCCTAATACTTCCGGTTGTCAAGTTATTCGTAGTTATTCATAATTAACTACATATTTCTTAATGCCAACACCCGAAGCGGTTCGAAAGCAGTGTTTCTAAACTTGAGAATAATAGGCTTAAATATAGCTTACAAAGCTTCCATAAATTACGATTTTTTAATCATATTTTTTACCTTTTCAGATATAAAAGTTTAGGGCGCCATTTCTTGATAACTTTATTTACCCTTTTGATCCTTTTTTTAGAAGAACTGGCCTAGTCTATACTAACACGGAATGATCAATAGAGAATTAAAGCTGCTGCAACGAGTTTACTTTGATGTTTTTAGTCCAAAAGTTGGCTCAAACTGTGTTCATGCAAACGTCGACAATGCTGCTATGGATTCTGCCCGACACCATTTATTTCTACAAGCCCCGCCATTTTCCTCTGGGAACCGTCGCATACCGCAGCGCCGTAGGAGATTTTGTCGTCGGGGGCTTCAGGACGTAGAACTGCTAGATCGTGATGCAGCCGACTGAAAAACAAGTTGCATTCTTAAGGCAAGCCATGGCATATGCGCCTGTAGACGTTGTTGACCTTGGCCTCACCAATACGAGACTTGGGATCAACAGATACAGAGACATATCTTTACGCTGGGGGTCCCACTGAAGAGCCGAACCCCTCGCAGCTGTGTCACGCAGCGGCAGAATATCGGCGAAACACGTGTCTGGGCTTTTAGCAAGTATCTAGGTCGGGAGTACGGTATACTACCATATATATATGTATAATGACAGTGGGCGCTCAGCGATCAGGTTACGAAACATGCTCATTCCGTTGTGCCTTAGGGCTCGTTCCGTTCTACTAGTCGCAGTGCAACTGCCTGCGAGGGTTCTAGTATGAGCCCCAAGGCACAACGGAACGAGCATGTTCCGTAACCTGATCGGTGAGCGCCCACTGTCATAATTAATATTCCCGATCACAACCGACAGGACTACGGGCCCGTGGCTCAATGGCAGACCGTCAAACTCCATGACCAAAGATCCCAGGTTCGAATCCCAAGTGATCCACTCTTAGGGTTGGGTATGACTGGCTGATGACGGCTAACAAGCCAGAAATGGCCTTTCTGGTCTCCCTTGTCTTTGTCGGTACCACTTGATTTACATCATATATATATAGGTAGGATTGTGTTACCGACAAAAACAAGGAAGACTGGAATTGCTATTTCTGGCTTATTAGCCGTTGTAGCCAGTCATACCAAATCGCGAAGTGTGCAGCACCCGCGGCTCGAACTCGCGACCTGTTAATTCGGAGTCCAACGCCTCTAACCACTGGGTCGCGGGCCCGGTGTTCTCTTGGTTTGGGTCGGGAATATACAATGGTAGAGGGGCGCTCACCAATCGTTCTTACGGAACTCACTTGTCCCGTCGAGCCTTACGGGCTCTTCCTCGAGCCCAAACAGCAGCAGCACAGCCGCGCATGATATAGGCAGAATGTTATTACAGTCAAAGACAAGGAAGACTGGAATGGCCATTTCTAGCTCATTATAGTGAAAGGAGAGGTATCCTTGGAAAAAATCGAGTTGAAATAGAGGCGTATGAAGATGATTGTACCAACACTCTGTCGGACAAAATGAATAGTGTACAATCGCACTAGACCGTTTGGGGTCACTGATGATGTCCCGAAAGATAGAAGCCAAAATGAGAGGGCGAAAACTTGCTAATACAGAATCTGGAGGTTAGTAAGAGGCGATGGGAGTTTTAGTTGCGGTTCATCGGGTCAGAGGAGTACCGAATCCGTAGGATTCTCCATCTCCGCGCATGAACTTACAGCTGTTGATTTAGGGTTGCTGCATGCCGGAGTGCCGTTAACGCAAATTTGCGTAGTAGGCGACCTGATCGACATGTTGGTTGAAAATGTTTGTGCCAGCGTGTCATGCTTTACGAAATTTTCGCCGCCCTTTGGCGCTAATACTGGAGATCGCTTCCTTTCCGTCCTAAATTTTGCGGAGTGCACACTCAAGGGCGTTCACAGACACAAAAGACAAGATGCCCCGTCTACGTAGGGTCAGTATGCGTTCATTAGTGTGGGTGCCACGTCGTCAGCCGATATAGGCAAAATAAGTACATGAAAATTTACCACATTGAATGCGATAAATGACAGTTGTTTGGTGCTCCTTGGTATGGGGTCATTTACTCTGCGCCCTCAAGAGCTTTGCTGCGATTATCCCACTGCGAACAATTAATTTTGTCTGACAACGTGTTGGTATAAGCAGCTTGAGAATCTACGAGTACGACTCGATTTTTCGACCGGCCTTCTGCCTTTATTATATCATCTCTGAATGTACACTGCCTTCTTTATTCATACACAAATATATTTTAGGACAAAGGACACTCATCGATTGCACTACCTGACGTGCACGTTCCGTTGTGCCATGGGGGTCGACCTGGCAGTTCGACAGTCGATTCCGACAATGTCCACCGTGTGCTACACAGCAAGGGGCAGCAGTCCCGGCGACTTACGCATGAATTAGTTTATAGTGATAGTAGACTTTCACAGTATCTACCGCACTCCCTCCTCCCCCACCTGGACCCGGTGTCAAAAAAAGTCAAGGAGGGCGGTGGAGGGCGTAGGTGGCTGGCAGGCCTCTAGGCGTATCACCACACCCTCTGATCTAAAACACACGCTTGACTGGGATTCTTCATCAACAACAACAACACCCGAACAGTAGTCCGGAGGACGACAGTTCGACCGTCGATGCCGACGATGCCCACCGTGTGCAACATAAAAAGGTTCAGCAGGTACGGCGACTTGCACGTGAACTAGTTTACTGTGATATTAGACTTGCGCAGAATCTACCGCTCTCTCTCCCTCTCTTTCCCACTTCCCACCTGGACCCGCTGTCAAGCCAGAGTCAAGAAGACCGGAGGCGGGGTAGGGAGCAGGTGATTGGTGCGGCCGGACTCGCACTTAGGCGTGCCACCACACCCTCTGATCCATAAAACGCACCTGATCAGGATTTTTCAGCAACAACCACACCCCAACAGGAGTCAGAAGGACGAGGATGACTGGGCAGCCATGCCCACGCCTGTATACCCAGCGGGAGCGCAAGCGCATCTGCCAGCAGGAAACCAGGTGCCAGGGCACTGCCAGCACATACCAGGCTGCGAGGGTCATGGTTTGCTGATGCTGGCATAACACACGCTTTCAGCCCTTTTGATCTCGACCTAGATCCTCGATGGCGACTGCACATCAGCTTGCAGAATAAGCAGAATAGTATTGCCGACAAGGATGTGGGGGACCCGAACGGCCATTCCTGTCTCATTAGCCGTCACCAGGCAGCCATATCCAAACCCAGGTTTTGCAACCTTTGAAGCTCATTCCCGCTACCCGATGGTTGGAAGTCCAAAGCCCTGACCACTTGGCCACAGGCTATCCTGTCGGTTGCGATTGGGCATATTAACAATTGTAGACGATGACGCTCACCGATTGAGCTAGGAGATACATCCGTCTCATTGTGCCCTGGGGAACCATCTCGAGCCCTCCCCCACAGACGCTCAGCGGCTACTACTATGGGCAGTACGACATTAACAACGAAGATAAGGGGACCTATAACGGCTTCTGGGGTTGCGAAACCCGGGGTTGGATATAGCTGGCTGACGACAACTGATATGCCAGAAATGGTCATCCCAATCTCCCTCGTATTTGTCGGAGCTCCCTTCTGGCGGGAAACCAGTATCAAAATGTACGCGATGAATTTGTTTCGTCTCCAAAGAACCGATCTATCTCTAATCAGATTTCACTGAAAACTCGAGAGAGAACCCGTAATGTACAACGGGACGAGTGAGTTCCGTAGGAAGGATCGGTGAGCGTCCCTCTACCATTGTGTATTCCCGATCGCAACCGACAGGACAACGAGCCCGTGGCCCAGTAGTTAGAGGCGTTGGACTTCTAACTAACAGGTTGCCGGATCCAGCCGCAGCTGCTCCAGACTTCAGGATTGGGTATGACTGGCTGACGACAACTAATAAGCCGGAAATGGCCCTTTCGGTCTTCCTTGTCTTTGTCGATAACACCCTTCTCCATATATGCACATCTATGATGGCCTAACGTGTGCCAAGCAGCCATGAAATTTGTCCTTCAGCCTTTTCTGTCTGTTTGTCCACCCCATCGAATACTTTTCCTCCATTGACCCAGTCTTCTCTTTGCTTACGAATTTTTCTTCCTTCACAGAAAAATATTGCGGTGAATCGTAAGTATCTTGAAAGCATCAAATAGAAAACGCCATTAGAATAGCAAGTTTAGTTGAGCTTATTTCTAGAGAGCATGGCTGCTAGTTATGCGAATAATTGACGGCCAAATACTTCTAAATCACCAGGCAGGCATATTTTGTAGCCCAAGTAGTTTTCCGCAATAAGTTCAAGTCACTTACCGCCATAAGGAAAACAAACTAACTGCTGCAACCATAGACTGATTAAGGCAAATCCATTTCAAACTATTTCGTTTTTTACACGGGACTTTAGCCTGCACAGTGTGTTTGTTTTCCCAGTTTTCTGGTTTTCACTACTAGCTGATGATCCCTAATGGAACTCCTCCACTACATTTTGACAGGTGTTCCGCTAAACAACCATAAACTGCCTTCTTTAAAAAAAATCGAGCTCATAAGCTTCCTATCGTGACTTTCAGTTCTTCAACTAGATAACTGTCTGTTGATAAAGGAGCCCTGATCACATTAGGTTACAGATTAGCTAGAAGGCACAGAAAGATCATGTGAGACTGTCATCCAGTGATCTAATTCAGTCTGAAAGACTCCACATGCTGGCGATTGAAATCGGTAATATTCAGCCACGTGGAGTCGACGTTCGCCCGAAAGGTAACTCTTTCGGAGCACGAATAGAAGCCATTCAGCATGGGAACAAACGGGGGTTTGCTTGAACTACGAATGGAAACGGGAACAACCCTAAATCCACTGTGAGGGCAAACGCCGCCACTACGGAAATAGCTCATTCGGTAAGGAATAAGTGAAGATTGCGATTCAAATCCCTCCGATTTCCTGGGACTTCTGCAGACTTTCCTCATGCCAAGATCCCCGTGTTGCATGTATTGGGATCAGTCAAAATACCCGAGGCGTTTACGCCTGAATCCACCATAACTGTCTCTAAAAAAAACTTTCAACCCTTCCACCCCCACCCCCCGACGGTGTCAGATATGACAAGACTAGGGTCTGTTTACCGTTACTTTGATATCATGTTTACTTTCCACTCTACCACCCCCTTTGGGACGACCGCCTGTCAATTTTTTTACAATCTAGATAGTAAAGTTGGTGGCTCCTATACATCTTTTGACACAAAAAGTGAGCTGATTCCTTTTTGGTGAAATATAGCGCCGCCTGTTTTATTGGCTTGGATGTCCTGATTAGAACAGCCTTCGCCCCGCGTCACAGTAAAGTGCAACCATGTCTCCTTCTGTTTGCGACAATTTGATCAGCGGTTCGGTGTGCTGCCAGCCTTTATCCCACACAGGGAAGAACATAACTTCCGGGAGGCGGATGATCCTAAGGAAACTCAGCCGTTATGGCTGAGATTTTATTCACCAACTGTGCCCGACTCGCTCATGACAACAGGTAAGGTTAATCGTAGGCAGTGGATTCCATTGCAGTTCAGGAAACGCCTTCCCAAGGTAGCACGTCAGGTGAAATAGGGACGTTTAGCGGGAGAAAATTAAGTTGAGTCTAGTGTTTCGAGTAGGGATTTCGCTACCGCCCTTGTCGGAGATTGAAAAGTCTGCACACATTTCCCATTATACGGAGAATTTTACCTGATCCATAGGTCGCTACTGTCGACAAAATACACTATACACTGGCAGCTGTGCACAGGGGTATCTAGTTCCTAAAGGTGGATAGCCGGGACCGTCACGAGAAACATCAGGCTTAAAATAGATTTCTTCCAGTGAGTGCCTCCACCTCCTTCGGATCTGACTATGTCTATTGCCTTGAAGAGAATTAGCCGAGAGAGAGCTGTGGATCCGACACTAGTCTGAGGGTCCTGGCGACAAAATGTGTGATGTAATGTGTTTAAAGAGCTGTATTACTGTCACTTAAAAACGGGCATCAGAGACTGCAACAGAAAAACACTGTTTCGTTTCCGTCTACAACAGTTCGCTCATCTATATATGAGTTCTGAGGAAGTGAATAATCTGGCATTTTGTCCCATTATTGCACACGCCCGCGGGTGTAGTAGGCAGACTGGAATACTTTTTGGTAAGATTACAGTTGGTAGCCAGGAATGGGGAAGCAGACGGCGACCTTACCCTTAATCCTAACCATAACCTCAACCTTAAACGTTAACCATTAACCCTGACGGCAACCCCCACCCTAACCGAAATCGTAAACGTAGCCGTAACTCTTAGACATAGCCGTAACTGAAAAACCTAGCCGCAATACTGTAACCTAATCGTACGCTCAAACCCTAACCGTAACCCGAAAACCTGAGCCCAAAGGCAGAACCCTAACCCGAAAAGCGAAAACCATTAACCAGTATCCTTATCCTAACCTCAAACGTAAACGGAAGCCAAATGGGTCAAATATGATTATGGAACCCCACAAAATAGCCCCATTAAACAAACCCCCCAAGCCACCTGTAGTACGGGGCCTGGCTCCAACTGCGATCTAGCTTACTTTTTTCCGGGTCGTCTTCTGGTCCAGATTACAGGACACGGTAATTATCCGGTGAAGAACCCCAAGCATCAGTGACATATAAAGAATACCTATCATACTTATTTAAGTGGATTTTAGTCCGATACGATTATTCCGGTTCAATGTTTCATCCTACGAGGTTTGGTCGTCTGTTCTAGACTGTCTGGTGCATTATCTACAATGATAGCAGCCGAGGGAGTTGAGAAACGATCGTTTTAGACACTTACTGTTCATTATTTAATCGTCCTGTATAATTTCGGTTGCTATATGTCAATGCATTAATACTTTCCGCTCGAAAAAAGAATTTGCCAATTATCTATACTTATTTTGCCACTTCTCTATGCATACCTAGGCCCCGCCCGTAAAACCCCTATTACCTCCTTTCCCCTAAGATTGGTACCGTGTATGTTAGGGGTCCTTCACCCGATCGTTGCCTAGGACTCATATCAAGGCCTCCACAGCAGCGCCAGTAATTAATGAATGTCACACATTTTATGGACTGACCGTCAAAAGTTATGAGGTTTACCACTACCCCCCTGAGCTGGGTGTGACTGGGACTGGGTCGTGAATTTTTATGTAGTGAAATAGACTTGCGCCGCGTTAACACCATTTTTCCTTCCTAAGCCTACTCTCTTTGGGCGGCACATGAGGGTCCTGACGCCTAGAAGAGGGTGGGAGCGTGGTGACTGACGAACCTGCCTGACGTTTGCCTGCCCCCTAACTCCACGTGAGCAGACTTCACACTCAGCTGGTGGGTTTCGAATCCTGCATAAGTATGGGGGGCTATAAAATACGTATTTGGAAAGACTGACTGCAGCACGAGGCCCAGTTCTGAGTAGGACCGGCGAAGTCACGGTTGTCATGGCGTCGTGATATATTCATACGCACCGGCATTATTTAAGTGTGGATTCTGTTGAAGCACCATGAGGACGGATTCTTCAGTCATGCCAGCGACATCCACTCTTCCACCTCCGGTACACCAGCCGATGCCTTTGGGAAGACAAAATGAGACTGATGTTAATCGACTGCAAAACAACACTTTTGTTTGCGGGACTGGTGGTCGCCATCGTGTAGGAAGGTAGGACTATAATTACACGCAGATTTTCTTACTGGATCGGGTGGTCATCATCTTCGGACGTTTGGCTCGTCCCATTGCGTCTGGCATATTTTCCGACAAGCCTGTCCTCGGAATTCGCGCATCCGTCTATGAGGCAGTGAGTGTGTTTTACCACTTTAGACTTGAGGATAACCTGAGCTCCTTCTGATATCCCTATTTCTGTCCACTTGCCTCATTAACTAAAAGTCCTCATGTGAATGAAGTGTCAATCAACCCCGGGAAACCAATTTTTCCCTGTTTACGTCTTCGGCGCTCATTGGCGTACTTTACGGCCGGCTCGCAAATCAGCATTACTGCCCTCCTCAATCGAAATCACCTCTAACTCCAGTCTACTCATATTCCGCCCTGTGATGGAGATAAATCAGTGAGGGCCACCACACGTGACTTCTTCATCCAAAACCCAGCTGCAGTTGCATACAGTTATGCTTAATACTGAGTGATTGAATGACCGCGTTAGGGCTCTGCTTCCCGCCGGCCGGGGGTTTAGAGTTCCTCGAGTGACGGCGCCAACGAAACCGACAGTTAAAATTCCAGTTTTGCCTTCCTGTGCCCATAATGAGTTGCGAAGCTGTTTCGAAAGGCCTTCAAGTGCCTTTTGCCCCGATGAGAGGTCCCCGCAGTTCCAGCGACCAAATCCTTAATAGGGGGTGAGAGACGCGGTTGCTTCTGCTGTCTGATGCGGAAAAATGACAGCCCGGGATGCTTCTTTGGTCCCCGCTGCAGCAACCGTTGCTATTACCAATGTGTGAGGAGGGAGGAGG
>CACRXP010000144.1:1008632-1034237 GCA_902702965.1 Spirometra erinaceieuropaei
GAGGAGGCTGGGGGAGGAGGGGAAGGAAAAGGGAGTGCAATCGACAGCATCCGCACTTTTCCGCATCTACATCATCTCTTTACTCGCAAACCTCGACGCGAGGGAAACGGAGCGTGGGCGAGACACAAAGAAGGCAGAACAAAAGACCCTGAGGAGAAGTGCACACATGCCACGGAGGCAGTATTTCGCCCTTGCACCAGATGCTGCACCGTGATATCTGCACCCTCCCCTTTCCCCCATTGTCCTGCTGTCTGCAGTCTGCCTTGCTGAAAACGCAGACTGTCTTCGTCAGATCAGATGCTTTAGCTTCCCCTCAGGCCATCCCGTCACCCTCTGCGGCCAGGCCAGGGCGCCTGTAGACAGTCTCCTGGGCTTCTGAATATAAGGGGGTAGGGTCCACTGTTTCACACCTGCTGCTGCTGCTGCTGTTGCTTCTGGCAGTTGGGGCTCAGGCGTTTTGCACACACCTGTCGCCAGCACTAATTGCACAGAGAAGGAAGGCGGAGGAAATTGTAGGGGGGCGGGGCGGCTGAAGAGTGTGGAATGTTTCACGAGGTGGACTTTTCTGCGCTCATTTGGATAATATGCACGCAGGTACCTGGCCTTCTGATGCTGGACGGTTGGCTACAATATTTCAAGATCAGCCTCGGCCAGGTGGCACACTCGTACAAATTTGGATCCTTTCCCTTTTGGTTTCAAGCAGGTCAAGATGACATGAATTAAAATTTCCCTCTCTCCCACCCAAAGCCACAGATAGGCTCCACCCACTCCAGTGTTAGTATGGGGACCCTAATTTGGGAAAACGAGCGCATCACATATCCGACTCTGAGTCCCGGCATTCATTAACATTTTCTTGCTTTCACAGAGGAATACTTTCCTTTGGGACGGCAAAACTTGTCGACAACAAATAACACTAGTATTCAAGGCACTCACCAAGTGAGGCACTCCTAGTGATTTTGGATGAGGTTTTGAGAGGAATTACAGCTGTATCGAATAGACATGAAGGAGTATGATCCGGGTTTGTTTTAATAGTCTGTAGGTCCAAGTTTGGGTGTAAAGGTGCCTGACGTGGGACTGATTTCCGCTTTCCTTCTTTTGTTCCCAGTCCAGGGGCGTGAATAAACTGATCCCTCTTCCCCTGTGAATAACGCTTTTGTAACGGATCGACCCTTCCTTCTTCCTCCTGTTTACGTTCCACCCCGGTTCTTCCAGTAGATACTTGTCATATCCTTGGGTTGTCGTATGATTGGAGTGTTATAGTTGGTGATTGATACCTTGAGGATCGAGATGAAGGACGATCCGGAACTGAACGTTTCATCCCAGACACCCCACAGAGATACTGACAAGAACGGCCGGTCGTTGCACAGCATTAAACACTCTGGTCCACTCATCACTCCGAGATACACAGGTTCGCACGCGTTATTGTTACTTCTCAACACTTGGCTTTTAGCATCTTGTTGGACAAAGTACTTGTGGAAATACTAGCTTGCCTGAAGTTCACGCTAACCAAGTATGAGCCTGTTTTTGACGTTGTACCATCGACGAAACGCTACAGAGGTTCCGCATCCTGCTAAACGTCATGTTCCAAGAGAGATGCAGTGATCTCTGCGCTTGCAGCAACAGCCCTTGATCGACCGAGGTTTTATTTTTTATTGAATTGCCTGGGAGACGGACCTATGTATGAGTTGACAGATTCAGTAAACTCGGAGAGCATCACCGGTGTTCGACTAAGCACCACATTTCACTATGCCAACTCTTGATTATGCACGGCGCAGGTATCATTGCAAATTCCTATTCGTTTCTCTGAGCCTACAACAGATGACCGTTTGTCCCAAGGCTAGCCTCTTAGTCCTAGTGGATGAGCTATCTTTCTTTACATGCAGCCCTGTCTGTGCGCATTCATCTTATTTTTACTAAGTGGGAGGTGTTAGTAAAACAAAAAGTGGGTCAGGTGTGGTTATGCAGCCGCACCAAAGGTAAACAAAACCCAGTTACGTGTAATACGGGACCAGTGGTGATAGTGAATTTTACAGGTGGAGACGGGGAACGCACAGACGAAGAGGTCAAGTAGTTGTATGCAAAAGAAAAGCTATTGGGAATGCGCGGTTGTACTTTGAGTGATTTAGAAGTAGTTGCCCTAACCCCCAACACTAACCCCTAACCTCTAACCCTAGTTCCAGCCCTAGGCCCAAGCCCCTCAACTCTAGCAGTGGTAATAGGGGCCTTTACAGGCTGGGCGGGGGAACTCACAGACTACGAGGAGAAGTAGTTGTATGCAAAAGAAAAGATATTGGGAATGCGCGGTTGTACTTCGAGTGGTTTAGAAATAGTTGCCCTAACCCCTAACACTAACCCCCAACCCTAACTCTTAATTTCAGTTTTAAACCCTAACCCTGAAACATCCAATGCGAAAGTTAGAAGGAGATGCTGGGACAAAAGTCAAGAAGGACAGCCGGCGTTGAGCCGAAAAGGTAGACACGGCAACAAATAAAATAGACCGCGGACAGAACACACACCGAAACGCACAGCAACTGTATTGTGACCATCAGGCGCTGCCACATAACCACATCTTACCAAAAAGGTGATCAGACGACCACGGGAGCAGATCGTCAGTGCGCTGTGATATTTGCAGGGCTTTCTGAGGCGGAGCAGTTCTGTCGGTCAACCATGGGACTTGGACTTATCTCCGATGGACGGAAAATGGGAAAAGATAGTTGAGCCATCCTCCACTTCATACGCCAAATACCTCCGGCAAGGACGTAGATCCCAAACAAAAAGGTAGACCTGAAAACGCTAGTAGCTGCAGTCACTGCCTTGCATCTGGCTATTTGAGCCGCGTTAGGTTACTTTCTTATTAATGGGGGAATATTTACAGTCTAGAGGTTTCTTGTTGGGCACCTCAAAAAAACTTGTACGGCAGAAACCAACTACTGAAGAGGGAAGATATTTAATATGCCCGTCATAAAAATAAACGCTATTTTTTCTGTCATGCTGCAGGATATGCCCTGAATTACAGCGACAACGGCTCGCACAGGACGACCTAAATTGTGAATCAGGAGGGGGACAGATTGTAAAACGGGCGAGATGTGGTTATGTAGCCGCACCCGGTGGACACAATACAGCTGACCTACTTAATTACTTGGAGTTGATGTGAGTGCGTTGGCTTGGTGTTGTTGTGTGTTGCAGTGTGTGTTCTGTTGGCGGCCTTGTTCACTTGCTGCCGTGCGTACACTTTTTGGTCCAATGTCGGTGGTCCTTCTTGACTTTCGGCCTGTCGTCTTCTTCTAACTTTCGTGTTGGATGTCTCAGGGTTAGGGTTTAGGGATGCGGTTAAGGGTTGGGGTTAGGGTTAAAGGGTTATGCTTAGGATTAGCGTTGGGATAAGGGGTTATGGTTAGGGGTTAGAGGTTACAACTAGGGGTTAGCGTTAGGGGTTAGGGTTAGGGGGTTATGGTTTAGGGTAACTATTTCTCAACCACTTACAGCTCAATCGCGCATCCCCAGTAGCTCTTATTTTGCATACAATTAATTGGCCTCGTCGCCTGTCCGCCCCCTCCCTCCTGCCCACCTAAAAATGCCCCCTTTTACCACCCGTTCCGTATTACAGGCTGGTAGAGTTCCATGCACCGACACTTAGCATACGGTATGGCTGATCGGGACGCCATTCCAACTATATGACAGTTCGATCGTCGTATGTGATGGTGTCCACTGTGTGTCTAACGGACTATACGCAGCGTTGGTGACTTGCGTACAAACTAGTCTATAAAGCGGTAGACTTTCGTAGCATCTTCTTCATTCGCTTTTTTCCTCCATCTTACGTTGCTTCGACAGCAAGACGGTTTCGAGACGACCAGAGGTGGGCGCGGACACAGTTACTGACGAAGCTAGATAGCCCTTATACGCATGCCACAGCCACGACAACCACGGCTTGGACCTCGCATCGTGAGGATGTCATAAAGGCAACAATGAGAAGAGCCGAATTACCCCTATCGGATGGCAGCCTTCTAAGGCACCCACTCGGCTGTGCGGGCCTACGAGTCATCTGGTGTTTTGATTGAGCTCAGTAATTGGCAGAGTTAAACAATCAGTTCGCAAGTGCCACATGCGATCTGGTTTTAACTTCTTGTGCAAGGCTACGTCAGAGGAAATGCTTCTCACCTAACTGTGATGCACACATTCTGGACGCCTCGTTCGCCACGCCGGCAATCACAGAGTGGAAAGCATGCCTTCTGTAGGATAGAGAGAGGTGGAGTGTTACAGCAAGATGTCATGTGTGTGGTGATTCTGAGTACGCATACATGAAGCTTAGGCATAAGTGCACAGATGAGCTTTAGGTTATCGTTCTTTGCTGAAGATTTTCCGGTCAGATTTGGTTATTCAGCCGCACCTGATGTAAACAAACCCCAGCCGCCTGTAATACGAGACCGGTGGTAATAGGTTTTTTACAGGTGGGGCTGGGGAAGGCATCGGCTACGAGGTCCGGTAGTTGTATGCAAAGGAAAACTACTCGGAGTGCGGGGTTGCCCTTTCAGACGTTAAGAAATAGTTGCCGAAGCCCCTAATCCCTAACCCTAACTGTTATCCCTAGCCCTAAGCCCAAACCCCTTAACCCTAATCCCTAACCCTAACTCCTAACCCTAACCCCAACAGAACATTTACCACAACGCACAGCGTCACCATGCCAACGTAATCACACCAACTCAAAATAACTAAGTAGGTCGACAATATTGTGTCCATCAGGTGCGTCTACATGACCATAGCTTACCCATTTTGTTTAAACGCATACGGCCGAGTGTTCGGAGACAGTGTTGGTAAGTAAGGCCACAGCTCCCGACATTGATTCGTCAGACTCAGTGCAATGTAGTTGATTCAAATATACGGTGGCAGTATGAACAGGATGGGACTGCGACTGCTTAGCGTGATTCAAGGACGAGAAACTCAGTCGAATCGACTGGTCGGTGAGGCCATGAGCAGTGTCAGGCCTATTAAAAAACCCCGTCATTGGTTCGTCCCACGTGTTTTCTCCGTCACTTCCCCAGCCCTCGTTCAAATCTGAAGCAGAGGCGTCGTCCGTCCTTGGGGAACCCGCCCATCGTCAGCTAGTCTGAACTGGTACATCTTAGAACAAAAGGTAAGACTGAGATCAGATCTCGACTGCTTTCTGACTGACAGTATGTTCATCCTGCTCCTACCGGCTTACGCATTCGCCTTTCCCAGTATGGACCCCAAGCAGTTGCGCGCATCCGTCGGAAGTCGCCCGTGACGTTTGGCCCGCCGGCTGGAGGAAAGGGCAACCCCTGCACGCAGAAGCAAAAGCGGGTGTCTCATTTTTTGGAGGAATGAAAAACGGAAACTAACCCACTGTCAATGTTCCAGCCGCATGGCGGTGGACGTGAGTTGCCGGCTGGCCACCCACGAGGGCGCGCGACAACCGCAGAGGCCGCGGTCGTGACAGCGAAAATGTCTCTCTCTGTGTGTGTGTGTTTGTCGTTTGCTAAGACCAACGACAACGGAACAACTAGGCATCAACTGCGGACCACATGTGACGTCGAGACTGCGCAGAAAGATAAACACGGCCGACGAAAACTTGTATTCACGCATATAGTCATCACACCGCACAGAAAATTCAAAGCCTGCATCCACTAGGTATCGCTTTGTTCAATCTCTTCGGCAAAACATACTGGCAGTCCGCTTTAACCGTCAAAAGAGTCTTCAAGGCCGCTGCTTTTAGACTGTTGCTAGACAGCTCGGAAGAACCGACTGAGGAATACGTAACCGCAGTTATTGTACCAGTTACCGGTTTTTGCCACTCTTTTTACTTTTTTTCCTAGAGGTGAATCATGTGAACTTGGAAGAAAACATAAAGTTTGATGGTGTTAACATGATTAACTGCCGAACGCCTTTTATTTTAACCTTATCGCTCTCCGGAGACAGGGAATTGAGAGAACAGCACATTAGTTAGGGTGCAAGTAGTGTCGTTTGCAATAAGAGGTATTTTCGGCCCTCTCATTAGGCTACAAACGTCAACTAATACGGAGAAGTAGTGAAGGACGAAAGGCTTCATCCAACGACATCATTTCACAGGTAACTGGTCTTATTTCATGTGACTAACTGTATTCAAACAGGTACGGCTGGATCTGGCATCTGGCCGGCTCCATGCGGCCGATATTCCTATTGACCAATTCCGAGTCAGTATGTCTACCTCGATATACTTTTATATTTCGAATGTAATCTGCCCACACATAGCAGAGACTTTATGCGGCAACAATAGATTGTGGGAGGAGCAGTGGTGCGTCGACATTTTGCCGGACAGCTACGTTTGTGGTCCAGCGGGTATGATAACTGCCTCGCTCTTGCCAGAATTTACTAGAAAAATAATCTTCAATCATTCCGTTAGGAAAGGGAAGTGCGGGTGGGGGTTTCATCAATCTATATTAACTGGAACGGGTTCATTATGATGTCTTGGAACCCTCTGCCCGAATATTCTGTAAGCTGTTAGTAGTGTTAGACATTTAAAGAAACAAGACCTCTTATAGGCAAAGACAAGGAAGAGCTCCGAACGAGAAAGGCCGAACACGCGGCAGCGGTGCGCAGAAATGACTGGTGCAGTTGCGGACAAAGCAACTACGTCGGAGAAACCGGAAGACAGCTCCGAACGAGAATGGCCGAACACGCGGCAGCGGTGCGCAGAAATAACTGGTGCAGTTGCGGACAAAGGAATTACGTCGGAGAAACCGGAAGACAACTCCAAACGCGAATGGCCGAACACGTTGCAGCGGTGCGGAGAAATGACGCTAGCTCACAAGTTGCGGCTCATTCGACGGGTTCCGGTCACACATTAAAATGTGACGAGGCCGAAATTCTCGCACGAGGTGACAACCGCGTGAGTCGGGAGCTACTGGAATCATGGTTTACTGGCACCCAGTCCATCAACAAGTGCAACGAGCTTCCCATTCCATACTCCGTGCTGAAACTTCGCCTAGGCGGAGTAACAAGCCATGCAAGGAGCGCAGAGGTGAACAATTTTACCAACACCGGGGTCGGTGCGTCAGATGGTCGAGCAATCATCACGCCAACATCCAACGCACGTGATGAGATTGCATCAATTATCGACTCGAATGTCGACCATCAAGCAATGATCACACCAAGTTCGACGATCCCGGATGAAGGGGGGAGCCGTGAATGTTCATAGGTATGCGATAGCATGGTTACTGCATCCTATAAATACCGCAGCCCCTTGTGCAACAACCACCCGTTTCTGCTTTTTGTCTCTGATGATGGATTCGAGTAGGAATCCGAAACGTCAGGCTACTAAAGTTTTGTCCCGGCGATCGTGTCTCCTTCTTCAAAAAAGAGCTGCATAACAATTTCCAGCTTATCTATTGTGACAAGCCAAACACTGCATGAACCCATGTAAAACAGGATCGCGGTCTGAGTCCAGAGTGTCTCGTCACGAAGTCAGGGGTTCGCGTCCTGCCACTAGTGATCGACACAAAATTCACTAGAGAGCACATGGCATGAAACGTTAACTGATATTCTTAAATACGCCCTCGATTGCGTAGGATTGCTTAATTGGATTTATAAAACTGATTATCATGCAACAGAATCTCAAGATATTTCAGTCACGGCAGAATATCAGCTATTGATTGCACCTCTTCAAAATTAGACGACTCGCATAAGTAGGGTGCATTCTTTCCATCGCTTTTCAATGCCCTTGTAAATTAAGATTCATTTCATGGAAAACATAGCGAATCATGCCCTTTTTGTGCTTATTTGTTGGCAAATCAAATCGTCTTCAAGTTTCACACTCAACGAAAGCATGAATTATGTTTTCAAAGAATTTTCCGATTTCGGGATAGTTTTGAACCTGTTCTGCTGCTGCAAAATGTATGCTGCATTTTTTTACGCAGGGCGAAAAAATACATCCCATCATACTATTAAAAAGATCCCATGTTGGACTTATAAAATTTTTATAAGTGCGGACTCAGTCGTTTGCTTCACAATGACACTGATAAGTAGGCAAATACAATGATATTTAAGTGAACATTTCACGGTCTTGAAAACTCCATAATGACCGACTCCGTTAAAACCGAAAGTCATCCTTTCGCCAGGCATAAAATTTGAAGAAGACGTGATTTGCCTTCCAAATGAGTACAAGATAGTTTACTTTTGTGCATGCTTTCCATAAAATCGAACTTGATTTATAAATGTATTCATATTGACCCAACTGTTAAAAACTTGGCGCCTCGGTGGGATTTGAAGCCATGCAGTATGGGGAAGGCTTTAGTACAGTCAACGCTCCAACCACTTGATCTACGAGGCCCCTCCGGACGACGCGAGTTTAACCACATTTGGGTCAAGTTATCCGCCCAACCTACTGCAACGTCTGGAATCCGCCAAATCTGATACTGTAAGTAGACTGCCCAAACAGGATTTCCTAAGTAATTCACCTAGAATCCACCAGATGACCACTAGGCTCACGTAATTCATAGATATTTTGGCAGATTTTCAATACTTATGAATTATGCATGCATCTTAATTCGATTAAGAATATCCATTAAAAATTAAGTCATCACTTATTGACAAGTTTGCCCTTAGTAAGTACCCGAAAGGAAGTACAATCCAAAGCCAACATCCCGGCGTGACTGGAATATTCAGGGATTAAACCGCTCGACAATGACTATTACAACCCTATCCAAGTAGTACTTCCTAATTATAAACGTATTACAGTATTTCGGTTAACGTTTCATGGGAATGGCCATCTGCTACGCTTCGCGACCAATATGAAGCGTTCGCCGACCAAACCAGGTTGTAGAGAATGTAGGCAGTCTTTCCTACGACGATTGTTAACTGACTGCTTTATGATTCTGTCGGTTTTCAGTGCTCTGAATAAGCATTCTCTGAAATGTTTTCTGGTAAATGCCGATGTGGGGACAGGTGTACCGGCCATTTATGGTAGTACAATCACGAGGACGGTGGACTGAGGGGCGGAAGACAAGATATCGCCACACCCATTTCGCGGTGTATGGCTCAAAGCCACAAAGTTCAAATAATTTCTGTGAAATTTCAGTGCAATCGTGAGTAGCCCCACCCATATTCCAGAGGAATACAAATCGTGGAGTTTTCATCTGTAAATTTACAGTTTGCAAGGTAGTATCGGTACTTCTCCCGCCCATCTGTTTATGACGGTGATTTGGCCATATCTGATGAAATTCCTGCTATAGTAGTGGAAAGATGGATCAGAGATTGGGTTACGGGAGAGGTTGGCCCGGCTGAACTTTAACTCTCAATCAACAGGCCTCGCAGGCAGTCAGACAATGACCAGCAAAAATGAAGGAAACAGCCCCGGCAAAGAGGATGACTTTTTACTTGCTAGTCCTCGCTGCCCGAATGTCTGTGGAGGGATATTTTGCGATCCAACGCACAAGGGGATGCGTCCATCGTCCAATCTGATCCTTGAACGACCTACCCGCCAGTGGTAAAATCCAAAGACGCAACCAGCAGGCAAAACGGACTCATGACACAATGATGGGACGTCGAAAGAAACGCCTAATGGTCAAAGATTTTGGGTTCGAAGACAAGATCATCTAAACCCGGGGTTGAGTGGGGTTGTCTGACGCGAGCGAGTAGGCCATAAACTGCCATTCCATCTTCCCTGTCGTTATTTAACTCTTGACATCCCAAACCCTTATATCTCTCCTGCCTTCTGTCTGGGTTGCTTTAGGCGAGACATTAGTTGGGACAAGGAATTTCAAACTCACTATCGCGTTTAAAGTTGAGGAGGGAGCGACCACTGAGGGACGCGCATTTTGAATCTTGTAGACAGTTAAACAGCTGGGTACCCTAAAACTTGTAAATAATGGTGCTAACGAAACCGGCCATTCCCTTCCTACAATGCCTTCCCTCGCAAAATTCTTAAAGAAGTACCGACCAAATGTAAAATAACGGCAGTTTATGTAGGACAGTTCGGCAGCAAGCCCTGACCGATTTGTCTAATCTTCGAGCCAGGATGTGCCCTGGAAGAGTGATCGCTAGGGAAAGGATCATCTCAGAGCATACACTACGCAAAACAGACAGAGTGATTGTTCTGCTTCTATGTGAAGTACTGTTACGAAAAGCAAATGTCAGCCACTGCACGCATGTTCACTCAATATCCCGCTATGTTTAGTACTCAACATTATTCGGATTTGTTGAGTGACGTGATTGCGTCATTTCCTTTTTATTAAACTTTTTCCCGATTTCTCTCTGGAGGATCCACGCAACGTTCAACCTAACGATTTCACACGTAACCATGTCACACCCGGTTTTTGGGCTGTCCATCAATCCAAAAATCAGAATTCCCTGTCTTTCGAATTGGCACACGAGGTTCCGAGGCCACATCTCTAAGCTGTAGCTAACAAAGCGTGCGGTCTACTATAAACTCCTCAGAATAGGACTCTGGCGCTTCCTGATGAGATCCAAATCTCAGGTGGAAAGTTCCGATGCGATGAAGTCAGACTCAGCGAGCGTACACACTTAATTATTCATCATCAGGCCTGTGCAATAATAGACGTAGACTAATGTAGAGCAGCGAATGTTTAAAACAACCACCACCTGAGCTTTATTAATGTGCGCACATTTCTAAACCACCAAGGCTACTTTTCTCAAGGACTCCTGTTCCTCACTTCGAGGGTAGGGATAGGTTGCTTTGTCAAACTTCCTTACTTTGCATCTACGCTTTCAGTTGCTGCTGTAGGGTGGCTTATACTGGGTGAATGACTAGGCGCCCGTCTAAACGGATGCATGAACACTATCCCGCGTGGCTAAATCGAGAAATAGAGGAGTCGATCCCCATCGCTGTTTTAACTCACTTGGTTGCTCGTGACCACCGGATACATGTTAACCAAGCATTTTAGTCGCCTATGAAGTGCCAGCGAGGCACTCCAAATTTGTGTGCCAGCGGTTGCCTGCGACAGCAGGGGCAGTGGCCATGCTGTTAACAAACCCAGTTTTGTGCTCGTAGAAGACACTGCTTTCAAACTCTCAACTTACCGTAACCCAAGCCGAGCCCCATATGTTAACTGGCTGCTCTCAACTTCCGTCTGCTTACCGTAACTTATTTATATTATTATATGGTTCTGGTATTTACTAATAAAAACGTACTTCTTCAAATCTGACCATTTTAGTGTTTACATGAATAACATTGCGGAGCTTAAAGCTCAAAATTGTCATTCGACCTACTCCGCCTCGTGAGTGGTGACTGGGTTAAAATGTTTCCTCTTCTGATTTAAAATTTCAAAAAGACGCTTACTGTCTTTTTAGTCAAAAGAAGAGTGTCGCGTCAATGGAAACTAACCATAAGCAAAATCAAGAAGTCATTTCGCGGGAAATAAAACAGAAGAGAACTAGGAAAAAAATGCTCAACGTAGCCTTGAAAAACACACCGTTGGATCTTCATGATCAGACGCCAATAGATCGGGCGCACTACATGCATCTCAAAACCCCCGTTTTCGGACAAAAAAGCGTTAAAATTTATCAGGCATTCGAAAAATATGTTCTCATTAGCGGCACATCCTCTTTCAAGACCACAGCTTCCAAACTCCTGTCTATCTTTTCGGTCGTCGGAAAAATGCTGAGTACATCAAAAATGATAAGAACACGAATTAAGATCCACGACTTTGCTGCCCAGAATACTTTTGGGGTGATCTAAGTCAACCAAGACCCAACGTAGACCCATTCGGTGTTCGTATAACCAAATAATCGTAATACGCCTGTTCCGACTTTCTCCTGCCTCGTCGTCCTAATGGCCCTAACACCTGGCCTCATAGTTTCCCACCCATGTTTTACAAAACAATTTTTTTGATTTTCATGCCCTTATCGACATTATTCTCATCCGTTTTTGTCGGAACGGTCTGGCAGAAAAAGTTCTTTACCTTAAGTTTGTTAGAAAATGGATGTTTAAACGAATCATTTCAAGACAGTTAGTACTTTGGTTTGAAAATTTTGAGTTCATTATTTTTAAAGCTCGGTGTGTGCCAAGTCTGATCGTACAGAAATTAAAACTACTCTGAGTACGAATCCCCCGAAGTCAATTCTGAATCCTTGATGATCCTTCTTTACATTGAAGATCTCAAAACTCATTGAAGCCTAACTTTTGCTCGGAATGACTACTAGGACTTTAAACGAGACCAGGAAGTCTGTGTAAGTCAATTCAACTTTTATTCACGAAAGCACACTGTTCAGTCATCAAAGATGATTGAGCTCAAGGAAAACGTAGAGTAGGACGGCCGTTATGGGAAGGACTTTCATTGATCGGGTTACGCTGTTTGAAATTTCCGAACACCAACCGATAGAACAACGGAGCCACCGCGCAGTGTTAGAGCATTGGACATAAAAGCGCACACGTAACAAAGATCTCGAGTTCGAATCACAGTTCATTCGGAAGCGGGACAGGGTATGTCTGTTCGATGACGACTGGTAACCCAGAAATGACAATCTCGATCTCCCTTGTCCTTGCTGGCACCCTTGCAGTACAATAACTTTGCGGTTTCTAACCTAATACCGTCTTCAGTCAGTCGTACATCGCGCTCAGGCCGGATAGAACTGAGGTCCAATAATTGGGCCAACGATCTATCAGTGAGCCGCGGCACACAC
This sequence comes from Spirometra erinaceieuropaei, assembly GCA_902702965.1. Classification (NCBI taxonomy): domain Eukaryota; kingdom Metazoa; phylum Platyhelminthes; class Cestoda; order Diphyllobothriidea; family Diphyllobothriidae; genus Spirometra; species Spirometra erinaceieuropaei. The sequence continues at coordinate 1,021,266 of CACRXP010000144.1, forward strand.
CCTAAGAACTTCGATCGTAGTTTTCAAGATAGATCAGCGTACAACATTCTTCTATTTCTTTAAATAGGAGTTAAGCTGCGATTTACTTCAGTCTGCTCACTTTTATAAGGCCCCAAGTATTTTACTTAAAATTTTAACAACTTTTTGTTAATCTATCCAGTTTTTGCTCCTAAGAAAGAAAAAAACCAAAACGCGAAAAATTTGTTGCGGTTATGGCTTATTACAAAATCGTGCAATACAATAGCAAGCAGTAAAAATGGTTATTTAGAGGAGCAGCTAATATGACGGCAGTTCTTCGCATCTTCCCAATGCGACGCCGTGTAATCATCACTTTGTGTACAGACTAAATTGTTTGCCACAGCCGATGAACAGGGCGATGAAAACTCCGGGAGTAGCATTCACAAATCGATCTGTTCTCAAAATCGACGAACTTTAGTCATTCTTCGTCTTTTACGAAATGCCTGGAAGAGGGAAATCGACGGATATTGATCGAGACAAAATATTAGCATTGAGCGAATTTATTCGTAGCAGTATAGAGATCACCGGCCACTGAAAACGTCGCTGGAAAACTACATTGTAGAGCAGGAAAAGTACTGCCAGAACAAACCAGCTGTATGGAGGGGGAATATATCGCCCAGGTGAAGATGGTAGTATTGTCAGATGCGTCTGGGAGAAGCAGCAATGCGTCACCATCAAACGAGATTTGTCGCTGGAGATTCCAATGACTACAACTCACAAGGCTATAATGAGTTCGCTGCTATCCAATTATTATAAGCTTCGGCGAATACCGCCTTGAATGAATCAACATAGGAGTAGCCGATGCGTCGATCTGAGGATCAGGTCAACTGGACAGATCAGTGGGACAAGATACTGTCCTCCGGTGGACATAAATATAAATAGGACTAATCGGACGGTTGGAACTATTACCTGCATTGCCTGTGTTAAAAAGCCCGATACCTGCAGTGGAGGATCATGTGGAGGTAGATATGTGATGATCTTAGCAGCTTTTATTTCGCGCAAGAAGTCGGAATTTGTATTTATACAGCAAAATCACAATACTCGGCTTTTATACTGGCAATTTCTGCTCAATTACTGCCCTTCGTGAGCGGATGCAACCGCGGACAGTTGTTGTTTCAACGCGACAGCTGTAGCATATATGCAGTTTACAGGCCGAAGCAGTAACCAAGATGCCACCAAGTTGATCCATGCTAGCTTTATGTCCCGATCGTAATTCATTTGAGAACCGCCGGGAGTATTTACCTGGGCGAACTTACCAACGGAATTTATCAGTCAAAAGGACAGCAGATGCGGGCTATTCAAAAACCATGGAATACCTCGAATTAAACATATAAATATGCACAGAACTGTTGAAATGTTTTCTAAAGACCGGCCGCTTTATAATTGTGAGACAAACCATAACACTATTGGGAGTGTTTAACATCCAGTTCGATGCGTAACGATCACTATACTTCCCGTTATCTCCACAGTCATGAATATTGTGCGGTTGCTCCATTGAAATCAAACGCAGCTCAAGCGGGTGGTTATTCTATCTAGGTAAAAAGACTTGTTTGAGACAGAGGTGTCACGTTTCAATGTCCAAGCTGTGAATTTCTTAGCTTTAGACTAAACAAACCTCCACGTTAACCTGGCGAACTTACCAGAAGGCACATGTGAGACCTTGGGCAACCCGCCGAGGAGCTGAAACTCTCGTAACTGCTTCGGGCAGCAGAGCAGTCGGCGCAACACGTTCCTGGGCTTTTAGCCAGTATGCCTCTCAGCCATAGATTGTTAATATCGTAAATGTCGTTATCTTCAATGCCCCTTCTATTGAAAAGAATTTTCCTTTTGAGCTTACAAAACTAAATAACTATGGAACTATACCTAAGGCCACTTTTTTAGACTAGCGTGATCGCTCTTGAGTGAACACTCACGTATGCGCACCAAATAGGCCAGTCACTCTTTGTTAGGTCTTGTGCTTGAAGGGAAATGAGTATTTTGGTTTTAAAATGGATTCGCATTCCTTGTGTACAATCTTCGAAGCCAATCAATGTAGCGCCCAAAATGTTCCTGTTAAGACTTCACAGTGGAGGTCGAATTAGATCACGTGGCTTTGTTTAGGAAGCACACTGATACATCTAACTACAGTCATCTCCGCACGCATCGAGCATTTTACTCAAGCATAAGAAGGCAAACAAAAAAGCAAATTCCGATTTCGTGTCTTTTGTATGTCCGACGAATACCAGCCACTATTGCGAAAATTGCGCAATTCCGTTCACTTTTATGTCACACACTGTGTCATAGACGACGATAAAATAGATGGGCACAAGTACTTATGAAATTATGTCTCTTTAATTGGTACTGTAAAAAGTATCTAAAATGGAAGCATAAGAATGTCGGATATAAGTCAATACTGAGTAGAAACGGTCCTCACTGTGATCCCCTGGCAAAAACCTGATCGCGTCAACAAAATTCACAGTAGGACCGGAGAAAACCACCTAAGGGGTGATTGCGTGACTCAAAGACTCCTTTGAATTTATTTCCTTGGCTGATTGCCCAGTTATCCTGTCATCACCAACAGACTTTTAGTGACGCGGATACATGAACATGGGGTGGAGGTGCGAGGGAGGATGGAGTGGCAAAAATAGGAAGAAGAAGAAGAAGAAGGGCGTTATGCTAACTGCTGCTTACAGCTTTTTCGACGAACAGTTATTGATTTTTTTGTCAGGGCAGACCTGAGAGACAGTAAAGCCATATGACTCGGATTCCACATCCATTGCCGACCGGCCCTCTTGCATCCACTCTTCCAGTTAGTTGCTAACTTACTTTTCTGTGCTTACGAGGACGTCAGTCATTTTGGAATCAGCCGAATCCGTAGTGCAAGTTGATTGCGTCGTGGCAGAGTCATGGGAGATGCTGCGGCAGTTTGGAAGTCGGCCACGCAGACAGTAGGACAGCGATGCAACCGATGCTACTTTCCCACACATTCGTCGTGTTTTCATTTTCATCCTCCAGGTAATGTCGCCAGCCGGGATCTAGTTCGGACGAAATAACATCCCGAGCGATTTTGTCTTCATGCCGAACCAACCTCCCAGAGGAGTGCAGAGGGCGCGGCTGACGAGTTACATTCCCAGTCGACGATCTAGTTGTCAATTGGAGACGCAACCATACAGCCAAATTCGCAGACCAAAGCGCGAGCACTGTCACTAGGGCTCATATACTAAGTGGGTACGTTCTCGACGAAAGTGTCAACTCCCACAAGCGTATAGAATGGATTTCTTGAATGAGAACTTCACTGCTGAGACCTCCGAATTCTGAATTGCGTCACTCTGATTCCAGACATTTTACCGACGCCAAATAACGGTCCAACACACTCAACTGATCCGATGACCCATTTACTTCTTACCCTGCCCGTTGTACGGAATGTATGAACCAAGATAACTGGAGCCATCTACTGCGCCGAAAGTTCCACCATCTGTCCTGGCCAAGGCGAGTCATCATCGGTCACAAGACCGGCACTTATCATCATTGTCTTGGACGAATTTATTTTCTGGTTCATGTTAACTGCCCTCTCATTCACCCTGGACACGGCGTGTAGCGTTGTTACATAGTGTCTAAGTAACACCACAACATCATCAGCCTAGTATAAATCCGTAGTACGTAGACTATGACTGGGACATAGATTGACTTTTTTTCTAACGAGCGTGATCTAGCAGATGTTGCCGTGGAATTAACTGCTCAATAATCTGCTGGGATAGATCTCTCATTTTGTGTTCACCAGCGTCTGCGTTTGAAGTACCAATGGCTGATAATACAGAAACGATCATCCTAGTGGGAGAGATTTTTGTCTGTGCAGTTCTTCGATGACTGATCACTTGTCGCTACGGCACGGCCCGGATGGACTACAAGCTTCTGTTCCATGTTATAACAGAATTGCTCATTTTTGTCCTTTGAGCGCGACAGGGTAATTAGTAACTTTGCAATCTGATTTTCAGCACTAAAAATCTCTCATGCATTGTCTTGCTTTAAAAAGGTCTCGGGAAAACATGGCGAGAATGATAAGATGTGACCGTCCTCTGGAGACACTTGACTGTCTGTTCGTATAACCCGAGGACTGGCTGTCACACAGACATGTACCAGGCGTTATCTACGACTCTGACTGCCGCAACTGCATGACCATATATTTCGGCATGAGTGAAGAACGCCTAGTGATATGGATGCACAGATATGAACTAGCAGTACGCGCTCGCGTATGCATTGATTTCGTCCTCACTGAAATGGCCGAAAGCAAACCAGCCGAGAGACAATTTAGGTCTGACAGTCTGGCGCCAAATCTAATTAACTGGTGAGTCAACCTACCTGAGGCCTATGTGAGGCTTCTACTAAAATTTTCAACTTTGCTCTCAAAATGAAAATATGGCAGAATATTACGGAATACTCTGCGCGAGACACAATGTTTAGTCACTTAAAGTTGACCTTCTAGTGACGGCAGAATTTCCCAACTGGGAGGATCATATCATCCACACTATCAAAGTGCCATAGGTAGTTATCATAAAAGTGCTAACCCATGGTTGAGATAAAGAATGAAAAATCCATTTATGTGTAAAAGAAATTTTTTATGAAACCTTCATACACAGAGATTAGTTCCGTGAAAATTCCCATATTACGATTGAAAAGTCAATTGGCTAGCATATGCTTTCGGTAATGCCTCATCAGGCCTGTACAATTACAAGGGAACTGATCAGTCATGCGGGCGGCGTGGGAACATGGAGTTCGATTAACCCAGCCCTCGAGACGCATTTATACTCTGTCGACATTTAGACTGATCATTTCGCTTGTAATTGTACAGGCCTGATGAGGAAGTACCGAAAGCATATGCTGCACATAGGTTACTTAACTTTGCCAAGTGAAAGCGCGTTGCGTCTAAGGAGGTTTTCTCCGTACTATCATCCCTGAGTTCACAAGATCTTTGCGTATTTCCGGAAGGGCATTTATCCAATCACCCTTATCACAATCAAAATAATCCGTCAAGCAAAAGGGGTACACCGTGTAGGTCTCATGGAAAAGTAAGGTCAGTAAGCCGACCAGGACCCTTAATTTCGGTCTCTTTTGACTTTCGGAGTATAGCATTTCAGAGTAGGCCTCGTGCACAGAAAGACAGCTGGAAAGCTACAGAATTCAATTTATCGCAAACGTACATGCTCCAAAGTCATCATGCTTGGTAGAAGCAAACATGCCATTCCTCGCAAACGCTTCTCCGTTAGTAGCAGTCGAGTTAAAACTCACTGTTCCGATAATAAAACTTTTCGGACAGAAATAAGATTAATCTTCATACCAATTCTGAAATGGGATATGCGCATCACTTTGTATGTCAGTGTAGGAAACTCTGACAATTCAGGCCGTCTAGGCAAAAAACAATCCCCAGTCGACTTTTCCATGCGTGAACAATACATCTGAACTTGTCGCAACTGGCACACCAACCAGCTATCCCTTTATGCATTGAGCTTGTACGCACTAAGGGCAGAGGCAGCTACCTCGAAATAAAAAGTCTTTGTCTAGAAAACCCCATGTGAGAGTTGCTAAACCGTCTAATGACACCAAATTGGGAAGTCTGTTTCAACCGGCATACACGAGCATCAGCTAGCGGTGAGGAGACGAGACCGTATATTCCAAGTGGTTATGCACAAGCTGAAAAAAATGGACGCAATTTTGCGTGGGGTAAAACTAGCGTCGTTGACGCCTGCCCAACATAGAAATGCCACGAATTCCTAGACGTAATGCACTTAGACGACGCACTCATTAATATGCATTTAGAATTAGATGTCACATTAAAAACGGTCACAACGACTGCCGACCCCGTAACCGAATACGGTTGACTTTCAGCCACAGCCTTTTTGTCGCCTGGTTCGGTGTAATGGGTTTCTACACGCCAGTAGTGTTCTCACGCAGCTGCGTTTATAGAAACCCATTGCACCGAGCCAGCCGATAAGAAGGATGGAGTCCAGTTCCTGCGGAAACTCTTCACAGAAAACGGCTGTCCTGGAAATAATGTTGAAAAGTGCAGGCAAGAAACCCGGAGAAGGAAACCAAAGAGGCAACCTAAACCGAAATTCTGGCTCGCAGTGCCGTACATAGCTGTTGTGTCAGAAGAATTCGCTAGACTGACGAGGGAATTTGGCAATGGCGTCGCTCACAGACCTGAAGCAACAATACGCCAGCAACTCATGCACACTAAGAACCCGATTCCCATCAATCAGAAATCGGGATCATTTACCGGATAGACTGAAGTTGTGCTCAAGCAAATTATGTTGGTGAAGCCGGAAAACACGTTCGCACGAGATTGCACAAACACGAGTTGGCTGTGAGACGGAAGGATAAACTCCCCTTGGTAGCCGCCCACGCCTCCACGCCAGTACACGGCTTCGACTTTAAGTGCGTGAGAATATTAGGCCAGTCGGAGAGCCGAGTTGCCCACCTGCTGCAGGAAGCGTGGCAGTCAACCGAGCACTCGATTGATCGACATTTCGATTTGCCAATCGCTTAGCAAACACTGCATGAACAAATCAACAGAGCAGCTGGAGGGCATCCCCGGCAGGGGTGGGCTAAAATTGCGATGAGTTGTACAGTTTTTTAATTCCTTGAGGATGGGCACGCGTGAGAGCTCGAAACGCCGAATAAATAAACAATTTGTGCCAGCGATCGCCTATCCGTCTGGACCGCGTCAGGCTATATATATATATGCAACTATGTCGCGAGTACGGTATAATACCGTTGTCATATACATTCCACAGAAGCTGATAGTCTTCGACTCGAATGTTCATTGACACTTCGGGTCCGACCCCAAAAAGTCATGTCCCGAGATTATTTGCTTGATTCTTCTCCGGAGTTCATATACCAGAAAGGGCATATGAAATGTAGGGGACCCAGTGAGGAGCCGACCCCCTTGCAGCTGTGTCCCGCAGCGACAGAAAATCGACAAAACGCGTGTCTGGATTTTTATTCAGTACTTATGTCACGAGTAAGGTGTAGTACGTTTGCCATGTATGTATATATGTATGTTATGATAGTGGGCGCTCGCCGATCAGGTTACGGAACATGCTCGTTCCGTTGTGCCTAAGGGCTCATACTAGAACCCTCGCAGGCAGTCGCACAGCGACCCGGGATCTTTGGTCATGGAGTTTGACGCTCTACCATTGAGCCACGGGCCCGGGTTCGAATCTCAAGTTATCCACACTTGGGGTTGGGTATGACTGGCTGATGACGGTTAATAAGCCAGAAATGGCCATTCCGGTCTCCCTTGTCTTTGTCGACTCCATCTCATATATATATATATATGTATATAATGCAGATAAGAGCAATGGCCGCCGTCCCCTCCCCACACCCAACAATGGATGTGGAGGAGCCGACGCCAACCCGTGATGCAACGCACTAGAAGTCAGTGCCACGTAAGCACGAAGAAAAACCCTTAAATACTGTGAGGGACCGTCCGCAGCCCATCACAGATGATGGAAGCTTGTTTGCTTCCGAAACGTGAGGCCAATAAATCTCTGGTTCCTGTGATCACCCTAACTTCTCAGTATGTCCGGGAATGCACACTTTGTCTTCCATCAGCAATGTATATGCATATATTTACGTATGCATATACACTTTAACTACACACGTGCTATATACATGTTGATAGGAGTACCAACAAAAGCATTAAAGACTGAATTGGCAAGTTCTGGCTGGTTGGTCTTCACCAGCCAGCTCTATCCGAACTCGGGTACTGTAACGTCATCAATTCGAGCCAGGAATCTTCGGACATTGGATGCAACGCCCTATGATCTTGACAAGGGTCCAGCTGTTCTGTCGGTTGCGATCAGGTATATTAATTAGCGTAGGAAGCAGCGTTCACCTATCGGGTTGCCGAACGTGCTCGTACTTTTGCGCATTGTGCCGCAATCTAGAACCTACGAAGTTTCCCTTGCCTTTGCCTGCACTTCTTTCAGTATATATAGTCGGTATGCGACCATATATACGCATACATAATTCTCCAAGTATGCCGGTAATCTTTACTGCTTACTTTTGGAATTTTTTTTCCAGAACGGTTACCCTAGAGATTTCGTACATCGATGCATGACAGAACACGAGATAAAAACAAAGGAACTAGATATTTCCAATCAAGCGTCCAAAGCAAACACTTGGCGAATCCTTCCTTACATCACGAATGTGTCTGAACTTGTTGAAGGACACTTGAGGCAACACCAGATAAAAGTAGCGCACAAACCGACGACTACTATAAGCACGCAGCTTGTACACCCTAAGGATAGGGTTGGCTATCTCGATATAAAAGAAGTCGTCTATAAGATCCCATGCGATGCCTGTGATGCCGTATATTGTGGCCAAACGCGAAAATTTGCCCCTACACGCATCCACGAACATCAACTTGCAGTTAAGAGGCGAGACCACTTGTCTCAAATGGCCATGCACACTCTTGATACTGGGCACACTTTCGCATGGGACAAAACTCTCATCGTCGAGTTTGCACATCTAAAAAAGGCCGAGAGTTTCTTAAAGCCATGCACTCCGATGAGTCATGCATCAATAGGCATATCGAGTTAGATGCCACGTACACAAATCCCAGAGGAAAGTGGAAGAGACGAAAGCCGATCAATACGGCCTGATACATACGACGGCAGTTTACTAGCTGAGGCACCAAATGAGTATTGATTTTGTAGTACGTTTGAAATTTTAATTGTTTTCTGCACCCTTACTCTAGTCTGACGACGACACGGGGAACCGACGTCGAACATTTACTCAAAGTAGATGACACTTTTGTCATCGTCACGAAAGATCAGTTTAATCTGCTCCATACCAATATTAACTCCATATTTCCAGGAATTACATTTACTTTGGAAACAGAGGTCGATGGACAACTCCCATTCCTGGATGTCCTTGTACGTCGAAAAACCGATGAATAACTGCAGACATCAATTTATCGCAAAGAGGCGTATTCAGAGGTCATTCTACACTTTGAGAGTAAACACCCTGTCTCTCACAAACGGAGCACAGTCTACAGCCTTCTGAATCGAGCCAAAACCCACTGCTCTGACGAAACAAGTTATCGAGCAGAAATGAAATACCTCTACAAACTGTTCTCCCAAAATGGGTACCCGCATGACTGTAGACGTCAATGAATTATGAACCAGCAACTCAAGGAAAAAGGTATTTCCAATGCAACGGCCGCTCAGGCACAAAAACCAACCACAGGGCGAACTCTCCCATACGTCAAAAATGTATCTGAACTTGTCGAAAGACAATTTAAAAATTACCAGATACACGTAGCACACCAGCCGGCAACTACCTTACGCACACAGCTTGTGCACCCTAAGGATAGGGTCGGCTACCTTGAAAGAAAAGGTGTCGTCTACAAAATCCCATGTTCTAGTTGTGATGCCGTTTATTGTGGCCAAACTGGGAAATCTGTCTCAACCCGTATACATGAGCATCAGTTAGCGGTGAAGAGACGCGACCATCTATCCCAGGTGGCCATGCACACACTAGACACTGGACATAAATTCGCATGGGAGAACACTCGCATTGTTGGCGCCCGCCAAACAAGGAAAGGCCGCGAATTCCTGGAGGCAATGCTCTCAGATGAGGCATGCATCAACCGGCATATCGATTTAGATGCCACATACAAAATCGTTAAGGACAGATTCAAACGGAGTCAGCCAACCCCGAAATGACAACCTTAACCAATCGTGGATTCGGAGTTGCGAAAATTCCCACATTCCCACACCCCGCCCGTGTTTTAAGTACAACTTTTATCGATTTTTCTTATCGCTGACGTGTTTTTCTTCTACCCAGTTCTCATATAACTGTACTGGCCCGACGAGAATTTATCGAAACCTACGTATGCTCGCCACCTCGTCTTCTAATCATGGATTCCTTTTGCCGGACTCAGTCTAAAAGTTAATTGTTTTTGCACACCCGTTGTCCGAAGACGAGCTGGGGAACCAGTCTCGAAAATTCACAATAAAATTTTGCTGTTTCCCAAAGAGCTTCACCTTTCTGATTATATTTCTTGGGATGCCTGTTTTTCAATATTTATATATATATATATATATTGCCAATTAAGGCGAAAATGAGCGTCCCCGGGATAAATGAGAAGAAGAAGCGATCTCGGGAACCATAGGTTTAATAGCCTGACGTTTCAAAAGCAAACAAGCTTCCTTCGTCGGAGGTGGGTTCTGTACGGCGCCTTACAGTATTTATGGGTGCTGAGTATGCGGGAGTGTTGTCTTTCCTACTGCTATTCGTATAGGATCTGCTGCGGGAAGAGAAGTTAATTGCTGTCGTGCTGGACGGTCCCTTCCTCCATCTCCTAATCGGGTGGGCTGTGTGGGATGGCAAGTTCATTGACCTCGTCTGCATTGCCAGCATTTGTTGTGACTGACCCGCGTTTCTCCTAATTGTCGCCAGTTTGCCTCTGCCCGTTTGCACCTCGGTGGCTGCTGGCCCCTTGCCTGTTTCTCCTTTATCGGCCTGCTGGCCCCCCTCATCGGTGTTTGGGTGCGAACTGTGTTCACCTGGGCTTGTGATGCTGACTTCCTGCCTTTGATTCCGTTGGTTGAACCGCACTCGTAGGGCCTGGTAGGCCGCCGGGAGAATCGTGCAGTGGTTGGTGGAGGTCGGTACGGTGTATCAGGCTTCGAGCGTTTCCCTAGTTGTCTGGTCGGTACCTCGGCGTAGGATTTCGGCGTTCTGGAAGGCGAAAGCGTGCCTAGAGACTGCACAATGTTCCGCCACCAGTGAGAGTTGGTCCATTCTTCTCACTGCCCTTGCGTGCTCACTTATGCGGGATTGTAGACGTTTTCCGGTCTATCCAACGTAGTTCGCCTCACAGGAACTGCACTGGACACGGTAGACGACATTCGCTGTTTCGCCTCGTGACAGAGGGGACTTGGGTTTCATGACGAAACGTCGCTTTAGGTCTGTGGGTGACGCCGATCCCCAGTGGTTGTAAGAGACGAGCGACTGCTTCGGATACATTCTCAGTATACTGTAGCGTCCGCCACAATTTTGGTTGTTCTCTCGTTGGCCTTATAGCCTTCTTTGGTTGCCTGCTGCGTTCGATGAAACTGCGAGGACAAATCGTTGGAGATGAACATCCGCCGAAGATAATAAAGTTCGGCTACGTTGTCGGCTGCCTCGCTGCAGTGAGTTTCCGCCCTCTTGTAAAGAGTCCGCACACAGCTACGTTTATGGCACAACGGGTGGTTACTGGTAGTAACTGAGAACCTGACGTGTGTTGGTGGCCTTTCGGTATACCGTTGTTCTTAGGCTCCCGTTGGTTTTGCGGTGGACCAGGACGTCTAGGAACGCTAGTTGGTTGTTGACTTCTGCCTCCCTTGTGAACTGGATGTCCGGAAAAACAGAGTTCAGGATCGTGTGAAATTCGGAGACCATCTCCCGCTTGAGGATGACGAAGGTATCGTCCACATACCGTGCCCAAAATATTGGTCTGTGGGTTGCGAACACCAGCGTCTCTAACTTTTGAAGGACCGCCTCAGCAATGAAACCAGACAGCGGCGAACCCATTGGAGTTCTTTGATTTGTTCATAGACCGTTCCTTCAAAGGTGAAATAGGTCTTGAGGCAAAAATGGAGCATCTGGATAAGGTGTCCTCGTTTAAGCTTATTGGTCTCGTCATCATATTGACTCTCGAGTAGATCGCCGACAGTTTCAATTGCTAGACTCTGAGGAATTGAGGTGAAGAGTGAGGTACATTAAGGTGTAGACCCTGAAGTCTTTCCAAGAAATGTACGGCGGAGCCTGATGTGAGACAGTTCAGACGTCGGAACAGCCATTTTGCCAGGTTGAATGTAGGCGTTCCGCGCAAAGATACGATAGGTCGAAGTGGAGCACCAGGTTTGTGCACTTTCGGCAGCCCATAGAATCTCGCCATAGCCGAATCTGTTGGCTTAATGGCCATTTGATCTGCTTTTGAGATGGCACCGTTGCTCTGTAACCTAGCGAGCGTCGTGTTTATTTGTGTCACCAACTTCTTCATCGGATCTCCGTCGCACCTGAGGTGAGAAGAATGGACCAACTCTCACTGGTGGCGGAACATTGTGCAGTCTCTAGGCACGCTTTCGCCTTCCAGAACGCCGAAATCCTACGCCGAGGTACCGACCAGACAACTAGGGAAACGCTCGAAGCCTGATACACCGTACCGACCTCCACCAACCACTGCACGATTCTCCCGGCGGCCTACCAGGCCCTACGAGTGCGGTTCAACCAACGGAATCAAAGGCAGGAAGTCAGGATCACTTTTCAATTGTAACATGGGAATATATATATAAATGGAGAACTGGAGATCCCCTCTGGGATCACATGTTTACTCTTCCGGCTTTTCGATCGATAGATTATTGATTTGCTGGCTGCCTACCAGTCGCTGTAGGAAAAAGCCATTTTCACAGTTAAAGTTAAATCCCGACAGATGTGTGTTAAGTACACTGTGGGCTGTACTTTCTGTCATGCGAAGGTTCGGAACGTCAAAGGAATAAGGAAATTATGCCAGCGATCTCCTCTCCCCCTTATACGTCTTCCTACATTGCTTGGGTCTCATGTGTTTTCTGCCAATCATAATGCATATAGATTTAAATTTCAAATGCGGTTATAGATCGGATTGTGCCAGATCGTCGACGAAAGGTACCGAAAGTAGGAGGATGTGCTCATACAATCAAACCAAACGTCCACACAGTTAACAGTAAGTTAAACCGGCCAAAAGTCAGCTTGAGACTGCTTTACTGATTTCCTCTTCTTCTCTCTTTTGAGCAAGCGAGGACGAAATGCGCGATGCATAATTCGCAAAAGGCGCCTTGCGTGACACCTGCGCCGCCACCCCTTTACAATGGCAGTGACAGCGAGTTCATTAAAATTTACTTTGAGGGAACTACCTGAGTTCCAGCCCAATTTTGTCCGCTCGTC
>CACRXP010000144.1:1034278-1056423 GCA_902702965.1 Spirometra erinaceieuropaei
GCTGGATTTGTGCAGGGTCTCTTCCCCGCCACAATAACCCCTATCCCGGCAACTCCCCCAAGACGTCGCGGCACCAAACAGTACGAACAATTTAGACTGGACGTGCGCACGTCCCGCGCTCACCGACCGCCATTTTTTCTTCCCTACACCTCTCTCCCTTTCCTCCACCTCCTCCTCCGCACGCGCTGGCCTTTTTGCTACGCCTTGCGGGGCGGGCCATAGGGATGGTGGACCTGGAGGAGAAGCGGGCGCAGGAACGGGGTGAGGGGAGGCGCTATAGCCAACGCGCGAAGACACGCAGGGCGGATATTGCGGGAAAGTTGGACGGGGCGGTAAGCGGAGAGCAAACACGGGTCAGTCGGGCCTGGCAATGGGTACGCGCGTGGCTAGGGAGGGGGGCGGGGTGGCAGAGAGAGAGAGAGGAGTCGCTAGGGGCAGGCGTGTGCGAAGGGGAAAACAGAAGGCGATGAAGGGGTGGAGGACGAAGAGCTGGACGGATCTGCCAGGTTCCGGTCGGCACCCCCGGTGGAACACCACGGGTGCAGCCTGCTTAAAGGAAGAGAGGAGAATAGGCAGAAAATTGCCCGCAACTCGCATCAGGCGTGTGCGCGTACGTGGGGAGGGATGACCTTGAGGGCAGGCACAACTGCACGCCGGAGGACGCGCACATGCACATTTCCGCGAAATCTGTCTATCACTGGTTGACTTTTTTGTCCGCCACCCCTGCGGTGTCAGCAAAGAGACGCGGCACACGTGCGGAAACGCGGCTTCCGCGTGAATCATTCGGGCGCACCGCGCACGCACGTGTGCTTCCGACATCGAGGCACATTGCGGACCAACGTGCCCTTTCCCTCTCTCCTAACAACATCTGATTTCTGATTCTTCTTTTTCCGTTCTTCATCCACTTCCTCTTTATTCTCTCCCAAGGGAATTCTACTCCCACGTTCAATGAAGCCGTCTCCGCACATTTCCACCCTCCTCCTCCCCCTCCTGCTCCCCCTCCTCCTCCTCATCACCATCATGGCTATCTTCGTATTCCTTGCCGTTGTTGCTGTCGTCATAATCGCCGTCGTTTCCACCTCGAAAAATTCAGCGGGAACAGCAGTGGAAATATCATCGTCCATCCTCTTCCTTATGTGCCTCCTCTTTCTTCCTCCCATCTTCATCTTTCAGCCAGATCGCAGTTGGTACCCAGGACCCGCATTACAGGTGGCGGGGAGGGGTTTGTTTACTGGGGCTATTTTATGGGATTCAAAAATCACATCTAACCCATTTGACTTCCGTTTTACGCTTGAGGTTAGGATTAAGGTACCGGTTAAGGGTTTCCGATTTTCGGGTTAGGGTTATGCATTTAGGTTTAGGTTTTCGGGTTACGGTTAGGGTTTAAGCGTGCGATTAGGTTTCAGTATTACGGTTAGGTTTTTTAGTTACGGCTGTCTAAGAATAACGGCTACGTTTACGATTTCGGTTAGGGTTGGGGTTGCCGTCAGGGTTAATGGTTAGCGTTTAAGGTTGAGGTTATGGTTAGGGTTAAGGTTAGGATTAAAGGTAAGGTCGCCGTCCGCATCCCCATTCCTGGCGATCTAACCCATCTTTCTCTTGTCCTACTTTTCAATTGTTGGTTAAAGGGGTCTTGCGTAACGCTTCTGCTGCTGTTTCACTGAATAATAATAGTAATAATGACGATGATGAGGATGATGATGATGGTGGTGATGATGATGATGATGATGATGATGATGATGATGATGATGATGATGATGATGATGATGATGATGATGATGATGATGATGAAGATGATGGAAATGAGAAAGCAAAGTGCACTTTGTACTTGGCGTTAGAGGGGTCGTTTAACAGACTTTGAGATGACAAAGCCCTAGGAGTTCTTCTTGGTTGAAAAGGAACAAATGGGGGTTTTCAAAGCAGAAAATTTCCGCCGTGTTCTCCTACAGGCCTGTGGAGGTAGTAGACGTCCCAGAGTTTGGTTACGAAGCCCTGCCCAACGTAGGAAAGCAGATTCTCTGTAAGCAGTGTCGGTGATATTTCTCGTTCGTCGATAATCAAGGCAGTAATCCCCTCCATTACTTCCTTCGACGCCTACTCACTGGTCTAGAAAAACATCGTGAGCATCAAGCATAGCATAACAGAGCATTGCTACTACCCTTCAGTGTATGTTGTGTAGATGGTAAATTACGGTGTGCCAAAAAAGCTCTCTGTTGGCAGAAGTTCTTTACCAACATCGACATACGAAACCGACGCAACAACCACAACCTGATAGGATAAGTATGAGGACCAAGAGCTTACATAAGTCAGAGCCTGTCCTTTTAAGTGGGTATCCAGGAGTTAGAACCGTAGCAGTGTGGATAGAGGCGAGTTCATGAGCGCCAAGTTCCTGTGGAGGAGAAGACAGCTTGATCATCGGAAGCGTGTTGCCTTTTTTCGCGGCCGCTTGACCCTTGACTGAGATGACCACCAAAGACCTTCTGACTGGAACTGTGCAGAGTCGATTTCCCGACCCTGAATTTGGTCGACTATATCCGCAGCGAAGTCAAAAAGACACTGGTGGAGAGGTATTACCAGCCGAGAGGGAGAACACTGTCGTCAACCATTTGATACCCACCAGCAGGCTGAGATTTTAACCCGGGTACTTTGGTCAGTAGCTGTAGCTCAGCATTAAGGCACGGGCCCGAGTTCTGTTTAAGTCATCGGGAATATGCATAGTGACAGAGGATTTAATTGCGCCTAACTGCGCATGAAACGCGGACGTTCTGTTTTGTTTTTCGGCGTCGTTTCAGTGAACGCGCCGGCTATCGCCTGGAGACGACCAAGGGGACTGAAAGAACTATTACCTAACTTGGTTCTCCGATTCAGGAATCCTCAGTTTCCATGATGACGACGTCGCTGATCGCTCGTTCTTATGCAACTACCCGAAAGGGAGATCAAGACCAAAATGAGGTCGGTTCTCCTTCTTAAAGTCAGAGTATCTCGGCTTATGCCACTTCTTCGCCTAGCATCGAGGGCAATGATGTGCTTATTATTAGTATCCTCAGAGAAGATATAACATTCCCAAGCCGCTGGTCCTTTCCGTTGTCCTTTGTTTCACACCCTCGCTTTAAACCTCACGGTCCCGTAGTAAACGCTCATCATAATAACCCACCTGCGCACATCATCGATGCGTGAATATTGCCCCCAGCCTCTCTCTTGTCCGACAACAGATTGTCAACAGTTAGAAAACGTACAAGTACAGTAACACTTGTCCGCAGACCTCTTTTTCCATTGACATCAATAAGGCATGCCAAGCGCCGTGCCAGCACGAGATTTACTGCGTCCTTCAACACGGCACTCTACTTATTAACTTTGAACAAGATCCCGGTGGCAGAACTTTGGCTGTGCTAGAAAAGCACTCAGTAATAGAAAAATGTTTCTTCTTGCTGAAATCTCAGGGCTTAATTTCAGGGTAAACAAGTCACAGGTCGATAGGTTTTCTACTTTTGTCAGGCTTTTCCGGCGTTTGTCGTAGTCGTTTGGTTACACAGTACAATACGCCATCTTTGCACTTACAGTAAATGTGCTAACTCCTGAAATGTCAACCGAAATTTCGAAATGCGTTCTCGTTTCGAAAAGATAAATTAAGTAGTGTTGTAAAACGAATCAGGATGCAGCATAAATCTATAATGATCCAGTTACCTCAGGGTGTCGGCTTTCGAAAGAACTTATTTTCGGCTGCATGCAATATCTCTACTCCGCAAAAAATGACTACTTAGGTAGTAAGCAATTTTCTCATTGAGTTTTGATGCCCTTGAAAATTCAATTATATTTCATGGAAAACATGCATAAAAATATTCAATCTTTTATTTTTTCGGTAGAACTTCACGACTTCTTCCAATTTCATACTCAAAAGAAGAGTATAATTCGGTTTTACAAACTGTTCTAGTTCCCGAATAATTTTGAATCTGACCTGCTGTTACACTTGCATTCAGGGTTCCAAATCTACAGGCCATATAATTTCCGCGTACGGAAAAACGGGAATTTCTCTACGGTGTTAAGAGGAGACCATATGGATTTCATAAAATTAAGCAGTGGATTTGAGCAATATTGTTAACTTTACAAGCCACATTCGTAAATGCAGATACATGACGTTTCATGAACGGCCATTTAACGGTATTAAAAATCTCACAGTTAGAAACTTTTCTAAAACCGAATTATACTCTTCTTTTGAGTATGAAATTGGAAGAAGACGTGATTTTCTACCGAATAAATAAAATAATCAATATTTTTATGCATGTTTTCTATGAAATATAATTGAATTTTCAATGTCATCGAAAATCAATGAGAAAATTGCATGCTACTTAAGTAGTCTTTTTTTCAGAGTATAGATCTTGCATGTGGCCGAATATAAGTTATTTCGAAAGCCGACACCCTGAGGTAACCGGATCATTAGAGATTTATGCTGCATCATGATTAGTTTTACAACACTACTTAATTTATCTTTTCGAAACGAGAACGCATTTCGAAATTTTGGTTGACATTTCATGAGTTAGCACATCTACTGTAGGATATGGCTCATAAGTGAACAGTTAGACCTTGCTATTGGGCTTTAAGATGGCAGCAATGCCGCCAATGCAAATTTTGAATTTTACACGCGTCTCAGGGACATTTCGACCTTAAATGGCCGACTTCCGCAGTTGGGAAACTCCTTCATGCCGATCGATGGTACTGAAAGATCTTGGGTTTAAACCGCGTTGCGCTACAACTGCGTGGGAGTGCAGGCGGCCAGCACGTGTGGGTTGCATGCATTTTATGGAGGCCCACAACACGCCAGTCCCCGCACGCGAATAGTTCGACCGTTAAGTACGATCATGTCCACTGTGTGCTCCACAGCAGGCTGAGAGGATGGATTGTGATTTGTGTGAAAATTTAGTTTATAGTGACAGTAGACTTTCACAGCATCCACCGCACACTCCCCTCCTTCCCTACGTGGACTCGGCGTCAAGACAGACTCAAGAAGATCGGAGGCGGAGGGGGTCGCAGGTGGATGACATAGTCGAGCCCGCACCTTGCTGCTACACTCCACACCCCCTGATCCACACAGCAAATGACCAGGTTTTTGACCAAGAACAACAATGGGGGGGGAGCGACAGGAGTCCCAGTGTGCGCGACGACTGGCGACAACCGGGTCCGCCACCGCACCCCGAAATGTTGGCATTTGTTTTGGTGCGTAATCCGATAACGCCTGCTAGAATCCGATATAGCCCCTGTGTTGGTCCAGCGCATCTACCACGTGCCCGACACACAGTCGGTTTAACTCGATCAGGAAAGACAGATAGAGGAATACGTCAGTTTAGATCGGATTTCCTCACTATCCTCTCCCACGGCGAGTTAAAATATTGGGTACGAAAGTCTATCGGACGGAAAATGTAACTTGGTCCTCCTTGCGACCAAGTAGCAGACTGTGAAAACTCCTTCATAATGCAGAGCTTACGGCCTTATCATCTTCGTAGGAGCTGGGGCGTCACTCTTAGAGAACGTGTGACACGTGAAAATGCCGTGCATGCGCGCATGTCCAGTTGTCTTGAATCTGTACTGCCAGTGAAGCAAGCAGGACGTGGAAAGGGTTACGCTGGACGATGTGCATACTTGCTTTACTACAAACAATACTCCGCACATGTAACCGCTGTGCTCTATCTTGAGTAACGGCGGATCTCGTCACCTTCACCTGCAACTCACCGTTACAAGCGTCCGTCCGATTATCGCACATGAACGACCTCAAAAGTATGATTTTATGGGACACTATGAGGTCCACTAGCCGGACTGCAGTTCGCATCACAGGTTATCTTCATCCATGACTTCCAGGGAACCTTCACGGCCGATCGGCTGTTCGTGCAGGGGCTGTACGAAGGTAAACACTCCATCTTTAATTCATGAGTGTTCCTCAGAATGCTTCTTCTCCTGCGCTATCCCAATACATATTAAAAAAATAAAATGATACCGAGAAATACAAGGAAGACCGGAATGGCTTTTTCGGGCGTATTAGTAGTCATCAGCTCCAAGGCACAACGGAACAAGCACGTTCCGTAACCTCATCGGTGAGCGTCCTACTGTCACATATTAATAATTTTTAAGGACTTTACTTTGAGCTACTCATGTTGGCAAGTCGGTTAATTATCCTGATGCATTATGCCTCTAGTTGCTATTACACATTTTTAATACTATTCGAGTGGCTGAACTTAAAGGAATGTCCGAATTTATGAGTGGGAGTAAAAGAATAATGCCTAATTTGAAAGGCCCGCAGGCATGGTTGAGAAAGTTTCGTTTTAGAATGACCGATAAAAACTTGAGGTATCACTAGTCCGAGACGACCCAACGGAAGCTGTCTTGTCTGGAAATTATGTCAGAAAACTCCCTTTGCGTTTTTAAAGTAAAACACCAAGTATTTGAGGTCACAATATTCATCGGCAGGGACCATAATACCACGTGGGTTCCTAAACGGTAACACGCTGACAGTTGATTGGGCATCTTTCCAGCCAATTGTATAAAGCACACTCGAAAACCCCTGCGCTCTTGAAGTCGGATTTGTCTTTACGGCCTTCCATTGCCTAGGGTAACGCCACAATAACGGCCAGAAAGCGCCATCAAAAATCCAATTCCTGTGCCTATTACGTAGGAAGTAATATCTGGAATTTGGTTAGTGAGGCAAATGTAGTTTCTGACTAAGAGAAAGTTTACGAACTCCGTATGGTTACGCGTATGCTCCACTTCACGTCAGTCTATGACCGCTACAATGCAATCCCTGTCTACCGCAATATCTGTCCGGAAATATTTTGAAATTACTGAGAGACTCCTTAAAAAGGAAACACAATTTATTTTGCAGGATGCCATACGAACAGCACAGGTACCAGCTAAAACACTCTGTGGCTGATGGATGTTGGCCGAAATATTCATACATCTACGCCTATAGACCTTACTTCAAACTTATTTATTCAAAATGAATAGTTAATTTCTAAAGAAATTAAAAAGTAGCAGTTGTTTCATCGCGATCCGAAGCCAAACCAAAACTGCTCGTCACATAAAAAGTAAAAACATTTCGACAAAGCCGGCTGAGAATGTGCTTCCTCAGAGTCAAAAACATGCCTCAACGAAAACGTGAGTTGCGACTGTGTTTCCCGATATACGTCTGTGCAACCCATGTAGTTAGCGATTTGCAATTAAATTCATATCAAAAGATGCAAGCTATGCTGCATTCTGTCCCTAGATGCAGTCTATAATCTGAAAACACTGAATTCAAAGCGTTTGACCTTGAAATTGGCTTTGGTATAGGGAGGAGTTATTTTTGACTGAGACACCTCCGCAACTTGAAAGCAGACTACAAACCCCTACTCTCACATATAACCTCCAAGGCTGACAGGCAAAATAACAACAGAATTTGTACTCTGTGAGAGGACGTACCGGTGTTATTCGGTGCTTAATATTCAGTTCGTCTCGGAAGATAGTTCTTCCGTCGCTGAGTAGATTTACCGCAAATTTTTATTGAAGAGAGCGTATGAGGAGTACCAGGGGACAGTGCGAATTGTCCGAGACCGTTAAAAACTTTATATTAGTTTAGTGTTTTTATATACTGCTGCGGGCATGCTAGAAAGCTCAGGAAAAGATTTCAACTTATTCTCCTTCGCCAATCCGATAATTTTAGAAGGCCATTCTCGAGTTCGCACGAAGGAGGTTTAAACTGCTAAAGACTACAAAGCGCACGACGAACAGAACGCCACCTTTACCTATTCTAACGTACCATGGTTTCCCTCTCAACCGACAAAGTCTGGATGATTTTGTTCATCCCCTTTATTCTAAACTATTTGCTTCGAAGTCCTCCCAGCCCACGCCCCGTGGTTTCCAATATATCTCTGGCCGTACATTGGCATATGAGCATTCACTATGCCATTTCAATCGCGATACATTATGTAAATAAAGCTAAACTCGGAAACTGCGGCTTGGACTGCCCCTGCAGAAGATAGTCACTTCTATGCAAACCTGTTTACCTTTGCATCAGTGGGAAAATTATATCCAGTTTAAAATGAGCGGAGCCATTTTTACTGAAAAGGCTGAAGGATACTTTCCAAACAAGGCGTACTGTTCTCACTTTCTTCCGTTTTCGTTTAAAGACAACGTTCTGACACTCTTCGTTCACATAAATTGACATCTTCGCGCCGGGGTTTGTTATAATAGGCTGGTTGGATTCATTTCATGCTAACGGGCGATCTTCACACTTCCCGAACGATCCGCAATCCCCATTCATCTCCCGCGGATTCTTGAGTTCACTGATTGTGCTCTTGTCCGCTTGAATCTTTGCAAAATCTGTAGTTCAGTCTGATAGGTAGAATTACAATGTAGAAACGTAGACAAGGAAGTCCACATAACCTTGAAGGTCTGTCGAAAACTTCTCAGACGCCGCCCTGAGCTCCAAAACTTTTCCTTTTTTGCCGGAGCCACAATCTGCCGTTTTGAATGCAGTCGTCAGTTCGATTTGGAGGAAGATGATCGTGCCATTCATAACACGCATGCACAGGCGAGACCTTTTTTAAAAGAATAGGAGTTGAAATCAGCGCGAACACTCATATGTTGAAGTGATTGCTCATTCGACACACTGGAGTTTCACAATTTCACTTTGACGGAAAAGCGCGGTAGGCCTTGAGGCCTCTTAAACACCTGGCCGAAGTTCTGATAGACGCTTAAGAACAAC
This sequence comes from Spirometra erinaceieuropaei, assembly GCA_902702965.1. Lineage (NCBI taxonomy): Eukaryota > Metazoa > Platyhelminthes > Cestoda > Diphyllobothriidea > Diphyllobothriidae > Spirometra > Spirometra erinaceieuropaei. The sequence goes on from CACRXP010000144.1 coordinate 1,043,007, forward strand.
AGTAAGTTCCGGCCTATGATTGCAGCACTCTGAAGCATAAAACAGAGCGTAACTGATACACTAGCACGGTGAGTGTGTGTTGTCAATCAAACTGCATACTTTACAGCAACCGTCGAAATGCTTAAGTTGTTTTTTGTTGTCCATGGAAAGTCACCTGTTTTGTGCGTAAAGAATCGGCAAATAATCGCATTCCATGCGATCCAAATTAAAGAGGTGCGCCTTTTGCAAAGTGAATATTTATGAATAAAAATTGTCTATTAGGGGTGTATATATCCAACACATGTGCTGGAGCTATTTGGAGCTATTTGAACAAGAGATAAAGCGGCTCTGTCGACCGAACAGCTGCCATAGTAGCTGGTGAGAACGGAAAATGGGTTTTAGCTCTGGTAGAGGGACGCTCACGAATCGCGCTACGGAACTCACTCTGCCAAAAGACAAGACATACAGTGTACGCCGGTTACGGTGTCGATTCCGACTGCGTCGAAGCCCTTACTGAACACAATGACTGTATCGATGCCAGTTTTATCTGAGACCGAGACTACACACGGGGAAAGAAGCTAGGGTTTTCCGAGCAATACTTCAAGTTATTAACCCCATCCTATCCGGGCAGTTAGTAAATTTTGATGCTTACCCTCTGATTCTCACCTCCCTAATTGCATCCGGTTAATCTGCGTAAGTCAGTTGACGAAATAGTTGACTTACTTCCTTGGAATACCACATGTGCCGTTTTCATATGTCACAATATTCGTCCTGTTCACTTATGGTCTCAAAATGTCCTCTGGAAAAAATTATCCGGCGAGGAGATAGAAGTTCGGACACACGTTAGCAGCGATTCTTCCGACCATGATCTCAGCATTCATGCGTCTAGAGATGTTTGATGTGAAAAAACATGAAAGACGCATGAGTTCTGGCCACTAACTCCTTATAATATTATCATGCATATGATTTGACATCTATCCTGTTACTTTGACCGCGACAACAGGAGAAAAGCGAATGGGTGTGTTATCGGTCGTCGATCGCATGCCAAATTAAGCTCGATTGCAATGTGTGTGCTGTAGGTGAACAATAAATGGAATGTGAACATTTGTCGCACTTTCCTGAACGAAGAGCCACACGGGACGTTTTCATTTTTAAATGAACAGATTTCTCACGAAAAAGGTTCCATAGACCGCGATAATGTCAAAAAGGTTGAGGGCTGACACACCACACTTCGACGGAAATTGTTCCCAGTCGAATGCAACTACTTTGTGGCCACTGGATCGGATCAAAGGAGTTTGACCAGACCTTGAAAAGAAAGACAAACTGAAAGTGGACATCGCGTGATTTTGAGGTCGGCCGGAGGGTAAGTCGTTGATTGAGGCATTTGCCTTGAGATTTAATGCCGAAAAAATAGGAATAACTTCAGTTGCCGGCATTCTGGACTGCCCGCCTTAGTCCATCTCCGGGATACCAATAAACCTGACAATCTAAACATTGTCAACGTGGACGTTCGACGTGTAAACAACAGCATTGCATGCGTAAGGGTAGTGATTTGGGTATAAATTAGTTTACAGGGATATGAGACTTGCAGTAGCCAGTGCACTCTCGTCTCTTACACCCATATGAGCCCGTTGTCAATACAGGGTCACAAACACCGGCGGCGGTATCGGACATGGTGGGTGACAAAGCAGCGGGTACCATGCATGCCTGGTCAGCGCCCAGTAAACAGAAATTTAGGCAGTATGCCATTGCCGACAAAGACAAGAGAGACTGGAGTGGCCATTTCTGGCTTATTAGCCGCCGTCAGCAAGCCATACCCAAACCCGAAGTATAGAACACCCAAGGCTCGAACTCGCGACCTGTTTGTTAGAAGTCCACACCTCTAACCACTGTCGGTTTATCGATCGGGAATATACAATGGTAGGGGGGCGCTCACCGATCGTTCTAACGGAGCTCACTCGTTCCGTTGTGCCTTACAGACTCTTTCTCGAGTCCAACCATCCGCCTCACAGTGGCGCATGATATATAGGCAGAATGATATTACCGACAAAGACAAGGATGCCTGGAATGGCCATTTCTGTCTTATTGGCCGTAGTCAGCCAGTCATACCCAGCCCCGAGGTATGGAACACCCGAGGCTCGAACTCGCGACCTGTTAGTCTACGCCACGTCTAACAGGAACTTCACAGAGGTAAAAGTAGGGACGGCTTGGGTCCCAACAGACTAGAAGTGTCATAGAGGTCACAGTAGGAGGAAGCCATTGCCGCTTGGCTCTCCGTCCTGCAAGGAGGACCGAGTTACCCCATCAGCTGGCAGATTTCCAAGTCCCGACTTTTGGTGCATCGTAATGGTTTAAATCAACTGGGTGACAAATGGACGGGGTCCGTGGTGTCCTCACTCATTCTGTCTTCTCCCAGGCACCAATCCACTGTCCGAGTCGGTCAGCTGCTTGGTGCATAAATATGGAATAAGTGGCTGGCGCAGTGAAAACATACATCAAGGCTTGTCAAATCATCTTCAATGTGTGTTACTTGTTATGGGTGCGAAGTCGGGTTAACATGTACGATGCATTAGTATAGTTCCCGTGTTTTGAACCAGCACATCTATAGCGTGTTCCGTTGTTCAGAAACACCTATGAACCTGTATCGTCACAGGTACAGGATGTTTCTCTAGCAGCAAGCATGCGACCCCCTGTTCCGATATGGTCGGCTGAACGTCGCGTGTCAGAAGATGCATCTACGTGAGAAATATGTTCTTTGGTGCATCCTGGTACACGAAATAGGGGGCAGACAGTGTGTGGCCGCATAGATGGTCCGTCTAGCTTTTTCAGACCGTCAATTGAAGGACTCAGGCAGTCTACTGGTGAGGGAGGAGAAAAAGAGTGAGTCAGACCCTGCAAAATACATCCTTACGATACTTCAGCGCATTCCCCACTGATAATAAAGATGACGGGCTTCAATCAATCGCCACAAATCGGGCCTTGGGAGAGGTCAACCTATGATACAGGTGGATCTTCATGGTCAGAACGTTGGAGGCGAGCGAGCCAGACTGCATGTGGTTTCCTCAAAATGCGGTCTTTGTGGCATTCTCATACACGGGCGATTTTAGTTGCCCTTACAGAGTTCTGATGCATGTGCAGCGGTGATCCCGTCGTGTGGGACAAGAGAAGTCGAGCCGCTTAATTTTTTTCAGTCACCACATTGGCGTCCACTTCCGATCGTCTTGGCAAATGTCTTGCCATCGGAGCCTTGTCGGTCACAAGGTGGACGACGCCGCTCGCGGCCTCTGAACTGTTCTCTCGTGCATTACGCCGCCGTGATGTCCGCGCAACATTATTCATTAACGGAATATATAGCACCTAATCAGAAAAAAAGAGAAATTTCTGCTTTCTCGAACAAGTTCGCTCTGTAGCTGAAAAGCATTTACCAAAAAGCACGGAAGCAAATGGGCTTTCCTTTATGTTTCATTGCAAGAAAAGTCCTTCTCATTGAGAACTGGTGACAGGAATAGACTATACCGTTTGTGAATTCGAGCGCAGTGCTAAACCAAACCAAGTACGCAATTAGGAACGCAGCTAACGGCAAAAATATATAATAGGTGGCTAACTCATGAAATGTCAACAGAAATTCCGAAATGCGTCTCCGTTTCGAAAAGATTAACTAAGTAGAGTTGTAAAACAGATCATCATGCAAAATAATTCTATAAAAATTCAGTTACCCCAGGACGCCGGCTTTCGTACGAACTTCATTCTGGCTGCATCCAAATACCATATTCCGTAAGAATGACTACTTATGTAGCATGCATTTTTTCATTGATTTTCGATGCCCTTAAAAATTCAATTATATTTCACGGAAAACATGCAAACAAATATTCATTCGTTGCTCATTCTGTAGAAAATTACGTCTTCTTTCAACGTTACACTCGAAGGAAGGGTAAAATTCGGTTTTAAAGAAGTTTCTAATTGTGGGATTTTTTAATACCATGAAATGGCCCTTCATAAAAGGTCATGTCTCTGCAGTTGCCAATTTGGCTTGTAAAGTTAATAATGTGGCTCAAATCCACCGCTTAATTTCATAAACCCCGTATGGTCTCCTCTTAATACGGTAGATAAATGTATGGCTTTCAGTACGCGGAAATTATATGGCCTGTAGTTTGGGAACCCTGAATGCAAGTGTAACGGCAGGTCGGGATAAAAATAATTCGGGAATTGGAAAAGTTTTATGAAACCAAATTATACCCTTCTTCTGAGTGTACAATTGAAAGAAGACGTCATTTCTCTACAGAATGAGCAATGAATAAATATTTGTTTGCATGTTTTCCGTGAAATATAATTGAATTTTTAAGGGCATCGAAAATCAATGAAAAAATGCATGCTACATAAGTAGTCATTTTTACAGAGTATGGTATTTGGATGCAGCCAGATTGAAGTTTGTACAAAATCCGGCGTCCTGGGGTAACTGATATATTATAGAATTTTGTTGTACGATGATCTGTTTTATAACTCTACTAAATTAATCTTTTCGAAACGGAAACGCATTTCGGAATTTCAGTTGAGATTTCACCAGTTAGCCCACTTACTGTACATGTCTGTGTGTCAGCGCAGTTTCTAAGACGTCATTCTGTATTTACTGATTAGTCTATTCTTATCTGTATCTTGCGTGAACACGTTATTAGATGAGCCGAGTAATTCCATGCAATAACGGAGGGTTTAAAAATATGCAGTACATACCAGAACATAAGACAGAGAGGAAACACCGGTATGCAAGGCGTGCTTTAGTCGCAAAGCCGCTCCTTCAGCCGCAGTATAGCCACTGAGGTTGCAATAAGCGAGGTTTGTGGCCCAATCTGCTTTGCAAGACAAACGTCGTGAAACCTGTACAACAACATTTGAATCGATTTCCAAAGCCACGTAGCAGAACTAACCGTTAGGAGTACTGCTTCTGAATTGCTTCCTACATAGCGGCACCTCTGTTTTTGAACTAACCTTTTCGAATCTGTGCTAGAAAAGAAAGACACTAGTTAAGTAATACATATATTTGTCCGGCTTGTGGAGCTTGTATGCAGTCACCCAGGTTTCCTAAAAAGGATACAAAAGGTTCTAAGTTTGCGGTGCATTGGAAGGTACAGAGTTTACCAACAATAACAATGGGTCGCGCACACGAAGCATCTTATACACATACATATTCTCCCAATATGAATTCGTCCTGGCACCTGCTTCCCAGCGAATTCGCATTAGGACGTTCTAAACGCACTAGACTCTAAAGACTTACCAAGAGCACAAGTCATTCTTATGTTTAATTACTCAGTTTGACAGAAAGACACTGCCAGGCGAGTTAGCTCAAGGCATCGGATTTCGTAGTTTTACCTAGAATGTTTGATCAAGTAAAAAGTGGACGATAAGTGCACATTATTTAATAGGCTGTTGTGTCCCGATGTGATCGACGCTATCGGAGTCAGTAAAAGATATCAGCTGAGGCAGTTCGTCTCGGGTCGATGGGCACCGCAGTCACTCGTGTCTTATTTGAAAGCTGCAGTTATTAACTAATTGCGGGGCATAGGCTGTCTGATGGAAAACAGGACCTGTGTGCAGTACACAGGAGGAAAACTCACACACACTGCTGAGATAAGCCGAGAGACGACATCTGTCACGAATCCGCCGCATGATTTTTTAACTGCGTTATAACATGCACTGAGTAACGATTCAAAGGGAACACAGGGGGTAGGAAGCGGGATTGACTGACGAAAACTACGAGCAGGCCACGCCGACACCAACGAGCGCGCATAGCTCTAAAATTAATTTGTCTTTAGCCTTGAACATCCGTAACTAGACAATTTCGCCCATTAAGGTCGCCAGAATCCTATAAACGGACAGTATTCTCCAAAATAAACAAATGACGAGACGTAAAGGAAACAGATAGTGTGCCCAAGGTGGCTGTTTGCCAAATATTGATATCTACACTCATTCTACGTGCATTTTACACAGTTTGTTTTGTCATGTTAATCCTATTCAGCGTTAGCTCCCTCCTCCTCCCCTTCATACTCCCCCTCCTCCTCCTCCTCCTCCTCCTCCTCCTCCTCCTTCTCCTCCTCTTCCTCTTGATCTGAAACTGGCTGGCATGACTGGCAAAGGCACACGACAGACCTTTATCTTGTCGCAAACACCGATGTTGCAAGTGATAAGTCCGACTACAGTCCTGCAACGTAGTCACTCCGTTCTCATGGCGATCCCTTGCAAACGGTGTTGAAACGACTGTAGCGCTTCGGTAGGTTTCTCAGGAGACGGGCTGCTCGTATGTATTAGGAACGAGCGTGTGGCATCTTTGCAAAAACTGGCGATCAGAGATGGACTTGTAGCAGCACTATTCGAGCAGAATCATTATGCATGACGACTGTTCGACCGTCGATTCTGTCTATGTCCGCCCCATAGCAGGGTGTGCGCAAGGACGGCGACTTGCGCTTAAATTAACTTATAGTGATTATAACCCACAATTTACAGTACTTTACAGTAACGCCTACATCAAGTCTGAATGAAATCGGAGCAAGATTTTTACACGATACTGTCCACAAGTAATTAGACTAAAGAAAGTACAAACCTCGACAGGTGGATACTACAAATGAGTGGACTGAATTCCAACGCCTGACTTCGGACAACACAATGTAAATTCGCAAGCGTGCATCGCACGCATGTACAGGAACGATTTTAGGTGACAGGGACGACCTTCGGCCTCAAGGTCAAAGTCAACCGATTGGCCAAATAAACAAATGCAGTTCGGGTGGGCAAGGAAAGAACAAAGAAGGTTGCAGAAAAACAGGCAAATTTCACAGAGGGTAGACACGGAGAATTTCCAAACTTGACCCTTAGAAGATAACAGTGATAGTAGACTTGCGCAACGTCAGCCGCACTCGCTCCTTCCTCACTAACCTGGACCTGACGGGATCGGGCGCAAATGTGTGGGTCGGCGTGAACGTGCGCCTGGGCTTGCTGTCAGTCGTTTTGCATATTAACTAGGAAACACACCAGGTTCAGTATCTGTATTTTGTGGTGCCCACAGCTTCTTGCGGCTCGCATTAATCAGGCAGCTTGGAGCCCACTCGACCGCATAACCGCTGCCGTATGTGGGCAGGGGTGTGATGGCACGTCTAGACGTAGGTCTTCAGACTGCCTTAGCCAGTGCGCCCAAACCTAGCACCCAATGGTTGACAGGATCGGCCAGTCGACTGGTGCGTGGCAAATAGAGGAGAGAGTCGGGCCGACACTGGGGAATCCACTCAGCCCTGATGCATTGCTCTCACGCGCTTGAATCTATCCTGAAACGCTGATAGTCGTGACTAGGAAGGTTGTCAACTGATAGGATAACTCTGTCCTTCTCGAGACTGAGAGTCAGACCGCAACGACTCCCCAGCAATGTGGTCTTTAAGACGCCCATGCGATGTCCCAGAAGCCGTTGTGAAAGCCTGTTGCATGTTGAGGAGGTCATTTCATTGGGTGTGAGACGCGTACACGGGCCGCTCAACTCTGCAAGTCACTGCGTCCAGGCCCACTTCCGGTCGCGCTGACATTGACTTGCCGTCGGGGCAAGGCGGCTGAGAGCAGAGCTAGAGCGGTAGATGTTTCGAAGGTCACCGGTGTTGCGTCAACTCCGTTGGGCACAAGGCTAACGTCGTTGACTTGTTTCTCACTTTTCTCCTTGCATTAGACACGTCTGGAAATGTTCCCTGTACGGAAATCGACGACGCACCGTAACGCCGAATGCCATCCCCGAAATCTCGACTTGGACCTAGAATGGCCGTTCTACAAGCTGTTATGTAGACCTGTCTTCCACCTGCCAAACGATATGCACCGTTTATGGTCAGGAGTGCACAGCTGACACATGTGATGGGACATCACAAATACCGTTCATTGCCAACGATACCGTCAGTCTCTCCGGTTTCAGATGCCATACTTATTTCGGTCAGCTTCTACTATATCCCAAGTTACAGACAACTCTTATCTGAGGAATTTCAGAAAAATGTTTGTTTCCTAGAGCCCAGTGGGGTGCCAAACTATTGTCACTCCTGTCGACACTGACTCTTTCCATCCATCAGGCCAAATTGATGAAAAACATGTTAGGAAGGTACCGGGAACTTCCCCCGTTAAAGCCCATAGGGGAAATATGATGGCCCACACAACCACCGCCTCAGTTGAATACCTGCCAAATATTATTCACTTAAGAAGTAGGAGGCTGGTGGATGGAAGGCAGAGAGCATTGTCGGGGGCCGTGTCGTCCACGCCTATGGGCTGGTCTGTCTTCACACCCCATTTGCCGAAGGGCACGCAAGCTGTAGAAGAGAGAGAGAGCGGGGGAGTCGCAGTTTTTATTGGAAGCACTTACCACACATAGTCCCGCCACCCCATGCACCGCGGCCCCTTCGTGAGCGGTTACAGTTGGTGGCTACGATTATGAAGGGAGGCTGAAACAGAAGGGAAAATTAATGCAAGTTTCCCCCTTTTGGCCCTCCCACCCCGCCCATCCCCTATGTCCATCTCGAAAATCTAATTAACGTGAACTCCGCTGAGTTGTAAAAAGCATTTGGAGCGTTTAACCTGATGCCCGGCTTTCATCTACCCCTCGTCAATTCCCTCAGCCCCCGCCGCCGCCGCCACCAGCGACCTCATAATTTATCGCCTGTGCTTGTGTGTAGGTCATATTCCAACATGGCCCCTCCCATTTCCCAACCGCCGCCCCCCCCCCCCACCTTTAGGGCGCATATTGCTACAGAGCACACGACAAGCGCGCAAGCCCGGGATGCAGAAAGTGGGTGCGGTTGGGATGGACCCGGACGACCTGGCGAGATGGAACGTAGGCCTGACCAGATTAACTCGTAAATACTGCTGGTTAATTTGGGCCTATCTTGTACCGCTTGAGAAGACCTGCGGCGCCGGCCACGTAGACGGCGTTTTGCTCCACAGACAGGCTGACGGACAACGAGGACAACGATGAGGGTTGCCGTGGGTACGCCTGCGGTTCTCTTGACTACTCCTCTGCCTTCAACGCCGTCCCGCGTCATCTTCTCCTTACCAAAACATCTGCGTGAGGCTCTCCAGGCCGAACTGTTGCGTGGCTCGACGATTACCTTATTTGCCGCGCTCAATTTGGTCAGTCGGGCAAGCGGACATCCATGGTCATTCCCAATGCTTGTAGAGTTTTTCAAGGTTCCACTTTATTCCCCCAACAATCTTAAAAACATAGCGTATGCCTCAACTGCTGCAAGAGACATTGCGAAAGACGGTAAGGATACAGTATGCAACCCCACACAGGGAACAAACATTAGGTCATCGTGTAATGCGAATTTTATGGGTTGGGCTAAACTAGGGTAAACATTTGGATAAATGTTGAGGTGTTATATTGTGCCTTCAACGTCCTTCGCGGTCAGTCTTACCTTGAGTGCGGGCGACAGTGAAAATAGTCGCTGACCGAGTCGTCTGGTCTAAAATCAACTGGGAGGTGGGGCCTTGCACCCGATCTCGTCTCCCACGTCAGCGAGTCAAAATTCATCACCGAAACGCTTCATTTACGGGCATCTTCTCCACTCATGAGGCGCGTTTCTTGACTTCATAGGTCCTCTCTCGTCTTCTAATGGTTCTACATATAAGATGAGTTTCTCTGACCGTTTTACTTGTAAGGCGGTTACTGTGTCCATCCCGAACATCAGTATTGAAGTCATAGCGCATCGGGTGTCCTCTTTTTGAGTTCCTACGACTATCTTAACTGACCGAGAATCCCGGTTCTGTTTAACTTTGTTCTGACAGCTCATCTCGCTTCTTGACGCTAACCGGATTCGGACGAAATCGTACCGTTTCCAGGCAAATGGTCTCGCTGAATGATTCCATCGACAGCTAAAGAGGGCCAAATTCGCTCAGTCCCATCTCCTTTGATGGTCTGATAAGCTCCCTGTAGTGATGCTGTCCCTCCGTTCCAATCTCAAGGCAGGTCTCCATTTCATTGAAGCCGATTGTCTCTACCGACCACCCCAACCCCCGAGGAATGATGAAGGTATCAAGATATCTGGCAGTGTAAACAAATATTGTGAATTTTTTGCAGTTCTTTCCCAAAAGAAATAGATTACATTTGATCTAGTTACGAGAGTGCGGTAGTGTCAATTATAAAAAGCGAGGACGCAATATGCCACGATGACCTGGTTTTTGTCCCCTGAATGCGGTCAGATACTGCCTCCCTGTAGTTAATATTTTTTTGAAGCCAAAAAGGAGAAAAACCGAAGAAATTCTCCCCCTCACCTGCACTATACGGTAAGGATGGTTCTTGATGGGAAAGCCTACTGCCGTGTCTAAACTTGGTTTCTAGAACAAGAACTTTATTCGCATAAATTTCGAGCTGATGCACAAGCTCAACCACCGTCCAGAGATTCACAATCACAGACTGCCTGTACTTGTCAGTCCATAGGCTAAATCAAAAACCAGCATAAATGAACCCCTCGCTGGAAATGTTTCTTCGAACTACAGCAACAAGATCTATCGCATTTTACTGGATTACTCCAAAATAAGGACAACTTCCAACCTGATCATCAGCGATGGAGGTCATAGAGATTAAAGTTATTTTCCTGGAAGGAGAATTAGTGCTGTAAATAGAATATGAAGGGGTACCCAAAAAAGACCATTGTGGGTTGGCAGTACTAACCTCTCACGCTACGCAAGTCTACTAGACATCCCTCCTGATCAGTTGACCAAGTAGCATTCACGAGGAACAATCGCAGAGGAAGGAGTGATTGTTAGTTTAAACCCCCTCTCAACGCTCTCGGCGATTTTGTGATGGTAATTTTTAAAGAGCGATGAGCCAACATCAAATTCTGTTTCCTGCCCATGGTGGCCTTGTTTGTTCGACATCAAATGAATCGCGGACGTTGCACTTATTCCTCTTAGCACCATAGTGAACCGCCCATGTTATCTGCAAGTTCTGAAGAGGTAACATGAGGCAGGTAGAAAAGTTTGACTTGGACTGCGGCGATCGGGGGACTGGAGGTTTTGTCATGACAACGCGCCTGCCCCCACAGCGTTAAAACTCAGCCGGTTTTTGACACAACATGGCAAAGCAATGGTCTCTCGTTCCTCTTATTCCTGCGACCTCTTATTTTTTCCAAAAATTAAGAAAAACCTAATGGTAAAACGTTTTCAGAATGTAGAAGAGGTCGAGAAAAAGTCGCTGGGGGCATTTAAAAACGTTATTTCTGAAGAATACAAAAAATGTTTCCAATAGGGAAGAATGCCGGGAACATTGCATATCGTCGAACGTACACTACTTCGATGGTCATAAGTGTTTTTGAGGTACTATTTTAAATATAAAAAATTTAAATACATATTTCCCGTTTTTGGGTTACCCTCCAAAATGGTGAAATTTTAATCGGTCACTGACAGTTCAGTCTTCTTAGGCTAACTACATTGTCAAAGTTTGCGAGCACCCCAACACGTTTAACTATTACTTCCTAGTATATATTTTGAAATTCAACTGCACCTTGTGATGGGTATTTCAGTCGCTTCCCCCAACAGTGTAAATGTGCTAAAGTTCCAGTAACTTTTCATTTACTTTTACATGGGGGGGGGGATATTTGTTAAGTATGCATTTTAAGCGGTGCTGTAAGGATTTTCCCTGGTACCGTGGGAGTTTCTCGATGATTGAGACCTCTTTCCAAAGTTTTGATGCGTGCTTTGCACGACACCTGTGACTGCTATGAATTGCAGTTATTTATCTTATGTACTTGGCGTCCAGTCAGAAGAGGCCGTGAAGTGCACTTGTAACTGTAAATCTCCTACAGTTAAAGAGATTAATAAACAGACGAAAGTTCAGCAAGACCAAAATCATGACTTGTAAAAACGATCATCCAACTTCTGGAATTTTCATTTTTTTTCTCTCTTCACCGATCAACCCGCCGTCTACCTTAAATTTTCCTTCCGCCCTGATTGCATTACCGCCATGTCGACGGTCTATTTCCGGCCTTCCACATGTATGCACCTCACGTGTCTACTCGCTCACATCATGACCTTGAAATCGACCAATTGCGTAACCGCTGCCGCTGCGTACGCCCGCGCCCCTCTGGTAGGGAAGGTGTTCATGTCTGCACCCTCTGACCGCTCTGTAGAGGCACAGGAGGAAACGGAGCTGTGGGAGAAAAGCGCGGTGTGCAAGCGTAATTAAGCTCGCTAAATCAACACTGTTCCCCCATCCCCCCTTCAAGCCCTTTCCTCACCCAACTCCCCCGCCCCTCTCATCTAAACTGCTCACTGTACCTCCTTTCGTACTCTCCTCACACTCCGTCTACATTTACCGCCCCACTAACGTGTCAAGATGTACCAAAGTGAAGCGCTCCTGCTTGTTTTTAGGCGGATGTGAACGTGAGCGCAAAGTGGCGGAAACGGTAGACTTCTGCCTTGCCGCATTTTCGCATGCACGCACTGAGTGGACGATGGGCTGGGGCCTGGACGATGGAGGAAGAACTAGGCTGACACACCCTGTCACGAATTACAGTCTCTAAGGTCCTTACTTCAGTCATGTCAGCCTCCTGCATCGTCATCAGCTCGACAAAGGTAGCAAATTGATTCGGGTCTAATCGGACCATGGGACATTGAAGGTCGCAGAACAAATTTTCCGTGACGGTCGAGTAAATACCCCAAAAGTCGTGTGCAACACCGTTAACCCATCTGAAGTCAGATTCAACAAGTCCCGACTATGTCCATCTGAGAGACGGTGGTTGAAATCATCGTCTGCGACGATCAAACATTTATGGGTGAACAAGCTCCCGAAGCGGGATACACGTCCTTCATGATGGACCAAAAATTGATACTGTACTGACTCATGGCATGCCTTTGTTAGCTCCGGGGGGTTTATGTGAGTCCTCACGCATTGGAGTGCACGCTTTAGACACGGACGCTTCAAGGCAACGTCAACCACTGCGTCTACTAGCCTAGTGTGACTGTCTCACTCTCTTTTTTCTCTTCATTTCGTCTGACGACGGGTTAATGTCACCATTTCGAAAATTCACGAGTACAACTCGATTTTTTCCGAAGAACATCTTTCCTTTTCATTAAATCGTCTCGGAAAGCCTACCACTTCTAATCTAAATATATATATATATATAGGCAGAATAGTATTACCGACAAAGACAAGGGAGACTGGAATGGCCATTTCTGCCTTATTGGCCGTCGTCAGCCAGCCATACCCAAGCCCGAGGTGTGGAACACCCGAGCCTCGAACTCGCGACCTGTTGGTTTAGAAGTCAACGCCTCTACTCACCGGGCCACGAGCCCGTTGCCCTTTCGGTTTTCGATCGGGAATATACAATGTTAGGGGGCGCTCGCCGATCGTTCATACGGAACTCACTCGTTCCGTTGTGCCTTAAGAGCTCTCTCTCTCTCGAGCCCGACCAGCAGCCGCACAGCGGCGCATGAA